>JAAWXA010000012.1:23005545-23390852 GCA_038090715.1 Florisuga fusca
GGCCCACGCGTCACGTGTCCCAGAGCCTGCGCTTCCGCCCGCCAGGCAGCAGACACGGGCCGGGCCCGGGCGCTCCGCCGCCACCCCCGGGTATTTATACCCATCTCCCGCGGGCTGATGGCTCCGCCCCGGCGGGAGGAGGAGGCGGCGGCGAAATCCGATTAGTTTTCCCTTCCAGGAGGCAGCGGGGAGTGAGGATGTTGGAATGTCAATCCAGGAAATGCAGCATCACCAGCACCTCGTCTCCCAACAGCCATTTTCGCCTCCAGCTGGTACGGAGGACCGCTGGGTGCGATCGGGGGTCCCAGCGGGCGGCTACCGTAAAAAAGAAAAAAAGGTTTTCTTCTATCGCCCACAGGAGCGGGTCTCAACTTCTGGGATGCTCCCGCTTAGCCCTGGGACCTCCGAGCACAAAAAGGAGCCGCTCCACTCAGCGTGTTACCTCCAACTCCAATACACGCCGCTCACTCCCGCCGTTCCCAGCGGAACTCGGAGCAGAGCGTAAACCCCGACAGCAGCCTCACTCCTAGGCTGCCCCTCACGTTCCCTGCCCTCGAGGGGGAAGTCCTGCCCTCCCCGGCAGCCGTGGGCACAGACGGTCCCTCTCGCCGTCCCCGCCGGACGACTGCACATTCCGGCGTAACGACGGAAATAAGAGACCTCAACGTGCACCGAAAGCAATCAAAAAAGCCCAGGCACGGCCTCAGCGATGTGCTTACTCCTCTAAATACTTCCCTACCTGAAAATCCTCCTCTCGGGGAAGGTCCGCTTCTAACCAAGAAAAACACGCACCCGCAACAAAAGAGGGGTTTCACCCGGGGCGCTGCACGGCCGCGCTCGGTACAGAGCCGATACAGAAAAGGCGGCCCGGCACAGGGCGCATTCCGAGAGGGGTGAAGCCCGGGTGAGTAAGGCAGACAAAAGGGGAGCCGCTGCCAAGCGCCCGCAGAGCGGTACCTCTTAATTGCCCCCGCGGCCTCCCCCCCGTCTCCTCGGCGAAGGAGAGCAGAACACAAAAGGCCGGAGGCTGGCGGGCTGAGGAGCAGAGACGGCGGNGGCTGAGGGGCGGTTCCGAGCGGGTTCCGGGTGGGTTGGGTGTACAGGGTTGGGGCCGGTTGACTCTTTTTTGGGGTAGGGTTCCGCGCCGGCCGTGGTTGCGGGGTGTTAGTCTGCTGGGTGATGGTTTCTTTCTGGCAGACGGCAGTGCAGAGAAGTCAGTCCAGCTTATTGTCAGATGTGCTGCTTCAAAATTATTTAAGTGTTTTTTAACTGAACTCTGCTATGAGCGAAATAACCCTTGGTGTGCGAAGGTGTCAGCTTGAAACCCATCCACCTCAGGCGGTGACCCACATCCAGCAGGCCCGTTCCCTCTCATGCCCTGGGCTGCCTGGGTGTTTGCTGCCCTTCCCACAGCCCAGAAACTGCCCGCAGTCGAACTTCTGATGGGACAGTTGCATTCAGAACCCTGACTACTAGCCGTAGCTGTCAACACTTAAAAGCACAGGGAGGACTTGGAAGACCAGACTGATTTGCATTCAGGTTTGCAAATTTGTCGTTGAACCGTGATGTTAAGTATTTCTGCATGACCAAACTGTATGGAAGATGGTGTAGGTGCAATAAACAGACTTAATGTCCATTGGAAGTTCATGAAACGATTGTATTGAGAGGATGTGGCACCAACTGAGATGGTCAAGAAAGAAGGAAATGTTGTGTCACTGTGGAGAGAGGGAACTAGAAGGTCGTGCAAGCCTGGGTAGCATGGGAAGAGAAAGAAATCAGAGCAAAGAGAGTAAACTTTGTTATTTCAGACTTCTTGCTCACTCTTGAGAGCAACACAGGGTACCAGATAGCCTCAATGTTAGTGGGTATGAGATCACTTGTATTGTCATTGTAAACTGAGGGCAAGTTTTTTTTGGTTTTTTTAGTCATTGTTCCTGGGAAGTTGAAAATACATGTAATTGTACAAGCAGACATTGAGCTGCTGGAGTGAGTTCAGAGAAGGACAGCCAAGGTGGTGAAGGGTCTGGAAAACAAGTCCTACCAGGAGAGGCTGAGGGAATTGGGAATGTTTAGTTTGAAGGTGAGGAATCTGAGAGGAGACCTTATTGCTCTCTACAGTGTCCTGGTTTGGGCCAGGATATAATTAATTTTCTGTCTCGTAACTTTGCTTTCACCTTCCAAGTCTTCTAAGTAGCTGTACTTTGTGAAATTAACACCAAATTTCTCAGCCAGTGTCTGCTTCTGGGGCTGAGAGCACTCAGTGTTTATAATTATGACTTGGGAATGTTACACAGAACCAAGGCCACTGCTTGGTTCTGAGGAACAACTTATGCTCTGGAAAGAGCAACCCTCCTTTAGGGAGGAGTGGACAAGACAGGTGACCAAAATTGACCAAACGGAGTATTCTATCCCATATATGTCATACTCAGTATAAATTTGAGGGATCAAAAGGGTCAAGCCTTTTCTCTTTGGTCCTTTCTTCACCTCTTACTGCTTCTTTCCCATCCTGGGAGGATTCTGTCTGTTTGTCTGCCTGTGTTCCTGATCTGTGCCAACCTGAATCCATGTGTACTACCTCCAGCTCCTGAGTGCTGCTGACTCCAGGAGTTCAGCCTGGACTTTTCCAGGGCTGCCCTGCAGCCTCGGTGGTGATGTGAGCATCACTGGAGAAAAGGTGGCAAGAACATGATATAATTTTTCTGTATATTTGTATATATTTAAATATTTTTTCCTATTTATCATTACTGTTTCATTAAAGCTGTGTAGTTTAGCTTCCAACCCATAACTTTCCCTTACTGTCTCTCCTATAGAGCTTTGCCAGGGAGGAGAGGGGGATTACTAGAGAGCATCTGTCATTCAATTAACTGCTGGGCCAGTGTTAAACTGTGACATACAACTACCTGAAATTTCTTCTCTCAAGTAAATAACGACAGGAGCAGAGGAAGTGTCCTGAAGTTGTACAAGGGGAGGTTAAGGCTAGATATTAAATAGAATTTCTTTGCTGAGAGAGCAGTCAGGCACTGAAATGGGCTGCCCAGAGAGTTGGTGGAGTCACAGTCTCTGGAAGTTTTTAAAAACTGTGTAGATCAGGCACTTCAGGACATACTTTCACTGGCATGGTGATATAGATAAATATATTTTATTTACTGGGGGGCATGTTGATGGTTGGACATGGTGATCTTAGATGTCTTTTCCAGTCATGACAATTCTGTGGTTCTGTAGTTCTGTTGGATGGTTGCAATACTAGGGATCATTACAGGGAGATCACTCCTGGGGTATCCTCAACATTTTGCCAAGAGACCAAAAGGGTACTTGCATCTGTAGAAACCACAGCTCCAGAAGAAAGAGGTGATTTTGGACCTCATGTTTGCTTTCTTATTAGCATCAAAGATGAGTTGCACTTGTGAGTAAGCAGGAAAATTTGACAAGAAAGAGGATTTTAAAGAAGCCTTCTGAAATGAACACCCTCTTTGTAAGTCAGTAGGTAGAGCAGAAAGATACATATCTTCCACTGTCTTACAGTTATTGTTCCTGGTTATATTTTGTGAATTGTTCAAGGGTGCAGGCATCTGGAACTTGGCAGGTGAAGAAGGCAGGAAATACTGAGTTTGGGGACTCCAGGGTGACGGGGTGTGGAGCAGGGTTCTGGGCAGTCCTCTGAAAGAACTTACCTTCTGGTGAAGTGTAGCTGCCCTCTGGAGAGCCTTGGTGTGAAATGGAGCATCCCTGAAATGTTTTGGTGGAGTTGTCTTGCTTTTAGAGACAGATGGTGAGCATTTTGACAAAGGGATGAATGCCCATTTTTTCCACAGGTTCTTTTTCTTTCAAATGTATTGGTCTACTTCATGGTACATAACTGTAAGCTTTTAGCTAAGAAGGGTAGCATAAGGACTGACAGTACTACCTGCACCCTACTTTCTTCTGTGATGACATGTACTCTGTATATGGTATTACATTCATTAATGGCAGGGGAAGAGTTGTAGAGAGTGACTAGAATACAGGCACCTAGACAATGGCTTTTCTTTTTTTTTTCCTGCATATATATATATATACTGTTTATTATTTAGTGATTCTAGATAAAACTGCTCTTCCTAGGTATAACTAGATGGTAACAGTAATAATTGTTGTTACAGTGGAAGCTTTGAAAGACAATGAATTGTTACTTGCATGAGTAGAGAACGCAAAGTTCTGTTGGCAAACCTTTATGTAACCTGTTACCAATTTTAATGAACTTTCTATTTTGAACATTTCTGCTTTAATTGCACTTTATAGAGCTTTACTGAAATGAAATTCGTGCACATACTTTAGAAATAAATGCACTGAGTAGCTCAGCCTTTTCTATGTCTGCTGGGACAAGTCATCTGCTCCACTTAGCAGAAGTTAAATATTTTTTTCCTGTCAGTCTTTTACTTCTGACGTAATACGGGAAAGTCTTCTTGTTGCTCTTGATGTTTCTGGTAAGCCTCAACTCCAGCTGGGCTTTGGCTTCCCTGATACAGTCCTTACATGGCTGGACAGTGTTTCTTGCTACTCTAGGGCAACCAGGCTGGTGAAGGGACTCGAGCACAGGCCCTATGAGGAGAGGCTGAGGGAGCTGGGGCTGTTCAGCCTGAAGAAGAGGAGGCTCAGGGGAGACCTCATTGCCGTCTACAACTACCTGAAAGGAGGCTGTAGCGAGGTGGGAGCTGGACTCTTTTCACAGACGACCTTCAACAAGACAAGAGGACACAGTCTTAAGTTGTGCCAGGGGAGGTTTAGGTTAGATATTAGAAAGAATTTCTTCACGGAGAGGGTGATTAGGCTATGGAATGGACTGCCCGGTGAGGTGGTAGATTCTCCGTCCCTGGAGACATTTAAAAAAAGACTGGATGTGGCACTCAGTGCCATGGTCTAGCAACTGCTCCGGTGGGTCAAGGGTTGGACTAGATGATCTCTGAGGTCCCTTCCAACCCGGCTAATTCTATGATTCTATGATTCTATGATTCTATGATTCCTTTTGTAGGCTGCCTCTGCTTCCATTCTCTGCATGCTGCCTTTTTGTGCAGAAGCTCTATCATGGGTTTCCTGTTTTGCCAGGCTGGTTTCCTGGGATGTCTACTTGGTTTCCTGAGTGTAGAGGTGGACTCTTCTTGTACTTGAGTGTGCTCTCCTCAAAGGCCCTCCAGCTTTACAGGCACTCTTTTTCTTTCAATGCTGACTCCCATAGTATCCTACCTACTAGTTCCTTGACCAAAAGTCTGCTCACCTGAAGCTCAGGGTTTGTGCTCTGTTACTTTCCTTCCTTCCTCATCTCCCTCAGGATTGTGACTCCACTGTTTTATGGTCACTACAGCATCACTCACTGCCCATCGTCGCTGTTTGGTGCATCCAGTACCTGTATAAGAAGTTATCCTTGGCACCCATCAGCAATCTCCAGGATTGCTGGCATCCTAACACATCAAATTTCATGATGAGATGAGGGTCTGTGACATAGAGACTTACTCAGATTTTCCAGAGAAAGCTCCATCTGTTTCCTCACTCTGATCTGGGGTCTGTAACACATCCCACCTCTCCTCCAGCTCTGACCAACAAGGTTTTACCCAGACCTGACCCCACACATCCAAGTTGTTCCATGATACAAAGGGCAGATCCTTTCCTCATCCCCCTGGCTGCCTCTCTTGAAGGTCTGGTCTCCATCTTTTGCAGCACAACAGCCAGACCAGCTGCCCCACCACAAGGTGCTTGCAGGAAAAATACCTTATTGCGTGCACTCTCTTTGAACAGCTAAGCCTGTTGTCTTAATTAAACTCTGATCAATGGCAATGCCACATAACAAAAGCCATTATCTCCTAGACAGTCAAGTCCTAAGTAGTTTTTGGCTTTTATAATCAAATCAGCCACATTCAAGTCTTTTTTCTGCTTGATAAAATGCAAGTCTGAGCTGTAGAACTATGGTAATTTATTTGGCAGGAAAATCTTTTGTATGTATCGTATTAATCTGAAATCCCAGGTAGCTGAACATTAACAATCTTAGAGAAATGAAGTTGCAATGAAGAAAATACATATAATTAGGTTTAGCAAGGGCTTTATGTGACTGAAATGTCCACATTCTTAAGCAGATAAAAGTAATCTACATTACCTGAATGGCCCAGAGCAGGCCAAGTTTTGAACCTCTGTGAATGTGGTAGGTGAGTGCCACAACTATGGCATGATTGACTGGATTGATCCTAGCAGATCCTTCTCAGTTTCCTTTCCTCATTGTGCTGATGGTGCCTCGGTCTTCTTCAGACTCATTTTAACATCAAGAACCTAAAGGGATTCCCAAGATGTGTCGGTTCATTCTGCAATGTGTAACTGCTCTGGTGTGTCTCATTTTCACTCCTTTAATACTTTAGTACTTTGTTTCATAATGTTATTTTAGATAGTTTTGTGTCAATGGATTTCTCGGTGGCCCACTGGGCTACTAATTTAATTTCTCCAAGTGCCTTGTTTTAAACCCAAAATTGATATGCAGAACATAATCCTTAGTTGGATAGCCTGTACTCGTGAGTGGCAAACTACATCTGACTGTAGGGACTAGAGGTTTCTGCATCCAACTGTTTTCTGCAACACTGCAAGGAAGAGACCCAGCTCTCTGTCTCATTCAAAGAACTGTGGTTGTCAGAGTTACTTAGATCATCTCAATCAGTGGTCTTCAGAATGGGTTGAGTGAGATGATCCACTGGGATGCAGGAAGAAAATATTAGAACCTCAGTAATGCATATATATAATTTTTAAATATATGTGCACTGGTTGTGAATGCTCAAGAACATTTTACTAATAGGGTTACACGATCAAAAAGGTTTGGAGGCCACTGATCTAAATTATGTCAAGCACATCCACCAAATCTGGTTGCTATAAGAAAAGAATTTCTTAGCATTTACAGAATTAACACTGTGCTGTGAACCAAGAAGAGCCTCAGCACTAATATATATTTAGTTGTGTTTAAAAACAATACATTGATTCTTTTGTAGTTACTAAAGCTTTCTGACCAAGACTCAAATATATTGCGAACATTGATTATGTTGTATTAAGTCTTGATTGTTCAGCTTTAAGCATGTCAGTTTGGAGACCTTTCCCTTCTGTCTGAATCTTCTTCCTAAATTTTCTCCTGCCAGTCCATAGGGACAGGGTATGTGCTGAAATGTAAGTATACAGTATGAGTTGGGATATGGTGTTTGTATCTCACTCTGTCTAAAATCTATTGCATAGAATAAATATTGGCTTTATGAAGATAGCTATGTTTTACATTTGTGTAAAGTATGCTGTTTGTAGAATGTAGTATGAGTAGAGATACATCATTATTTTCTTAAAAAATACTGCTTTTCAAATTACCAGAAGCCATTGCTTGATGAAAAAGAAAGTTTGTATAATTTCACTAACAACATTATCAGCCATGTGTGCTGAAGTGGATATGTGCATGGTTAATTTACTGAAATCTTTGTTGATGGTAAATGATGATATATTTAATAACAAATATAAATAATAGATTAATTTAAAATCTTGTAAGTAACTTCATTTTTTTTCACAATCTTCAAATATTTTAGTACTACTGATCTGTGTAATGCCCTTGAGAGCTCTCTTTAGTTTTCCCTTGTTGCTTCATATTTTTCATCATGTTCTTTCATGTTCTTTCAGTCTTGTCTGTCTATGAGTTCTTTGAAAAAGGGCCATGTTACACTTAAATACACATCAATAAAAATTAAATCCCTTGTGTTTTATCAAAAGTGTATACTACTGGAGATAAATCATTTTCTCAGTAAATTTCCCGATGTCTGAGGTGACTTTTTTTTCTTATGATTTTTTTTTTTTTTGTAACAGACCTTCATTTCAGCTGTGTTAAAATATGATGTAGGTAAATTCACAAATCCTAAAGACTTCTTATTCCATTTATCATTATCTTAGGCCCAATTCTCGTCCTAGTTACATCAATGAAGATTTGGGGTAGATGAATGTTGACTGAGAAAAAGTGCTTAAGAAACACAAATGTTTGAAATGTAAACACGTAGCTTTAGTTCTTTTTACTTCACAGTCAAAAGTACAAATTCCTACAATTTTTATGTTCTCTTACTGTGTACTGTGAGAAGAGGCAAATTATCGTGATGCTGAGCAGTGTTGAAGATGTCATTCTGCAGTTTTAGCAAATTATCTTTTGTTAGCTCCCGTTGGTGGTTTTTTTTTAGGCTTGTTTTTTGGTGGTTTTTTTTTTTTTTTCAGTGGGCCAGGAGGACAGAGAGTTTGTTTTGATCAGCCATTTGCCTTCCTCAGTGATTTTCTTGAGGGAGCTGCATTTCTGACGGATTTATTTCTCTTGATAATCGTAATTTTCTGGATTTTATTCTTAAATAGGAACCAGATATGCTCACTCAGACTGCAGGGAATATCTGCCTGATATCTTATTTTTATTTACTGTGACAGTTTAACGTTGCTTCATTTCCCTGGTCAGATTTCTCTGATCTTAGGACAAAAATCAAACTGTACTTGTGGTGTGGTATGTCCATGCATTCTGATACAGAGAGTCTGAAATGTGTCCAAGTCTCAGTCCTGGAAAATCAACATATATGTTTTCATTTATTGTAAAGGAGACAGATACTTACAGGTAGGAATTGTGGCTGCATCATAGACAGGTGATAAGGCAAGAGGGCTGAGAAGCTGCATTATGCAAGGAGGTATATTTGCAGCCTCTCTTTGTTCAAAATGGCAGAGTAGTGTCCTAATTTATGTCCAGATTTGATGGTGGCCAGATTCTTTGTGTCTGTGTCACTGCATAGGCCCTGCTAGGCTCCCCAGCTCTACTTGTGGACAAAATTTGTCTTTTCTTAATACAGTTCTTTATGTCTCACTTAAATGTAAACTAATTATTTTTGATCAGTACTGGGACATACCTGGTATGAATGCTAATTTCTTCAGGGCTCAGCAATTCATGTTTCTGTGTGACATAAAAAAGATTATTGCAATAAGGGAAGGACTTTGTTTGGAGCCGTTCAACTTTCAGTTATTTCAAATTGGTATTATTTTGAGCTAATTTGGGGAAGTGGTTTATCATTTGCTTACCACAGAGATGGAAATATTTGCAGGACACCACTGGTAATGGTCTATGAATGTCCTCATTTAGTTTAAGTAAGAAAAAAAGCAGACATGAAGGGCACAACTTTAACCCCCTCCTCACAGGAGTTTTCAGGACAGTATTTTTTTTTTTTTTTTTCTCTCAGGCTGGGTAAGAGCTCTGGGATAGTTCATCAACTTGCATTAGAAAACTACTAATCTTCATTCCCTATGCCCCAGTTGTTCCATGTGCTGTTGTGTGGGAACCTCATGAGTACCATTGTGTTGGGTCAAAACCAACCATTTTCCTCAGAGAATGAAAACTGTGAATGTGAATTTGTGGAACCATAAGAAATTTACCCTTTTAAGCTGCTTAGATCCTTCACACAAAAGAGCCCCAGGAATTCTTATGCCTTGGAGCTAAGACCAGATCAATGAAATAGAAAAGAGAAAGCTTTACATCTGCTGCCATATGGAGCCTCGTGCAATACCAGCAAAGATGTAATGAACAGGTTTCCAGGGTATTGGATGTATAGAAGATGTATTTTATGTCCAATATGGAACATTTAAAAGGCTGGAGTTTTAAAGGCATAGATGATACTTGCATATCAGGATGGAAGTGTTCCCCAGTAGCAGGAATAAATACAGAATCCTGCTAACTTCAGAAGACCATTGGTCACGTGAAGCATTACTCAGTTATTGGTCTTTGAAAATTTGCTTCTTGCTTAAGTTTTCAACATTACTTAACGGAGGATAGTAATTATGCTAACTTTCGCTGAGTGAAAAATACCTTTTTTTTGGGATAAGCTGTTGATATCCCCTGATTCTGACAGTTGATTTGTATTATTATATTCTTTAATAGCATAACTTACATTGCGTATTATGTGTTATTCACTGTTTTATTTGAATCTCACAGCTAGATGTGGCTAAATAACAATCCACATTATTTGTAGACTAAAAATACTATGAATTATTACATAAAGTACTAAAAACAAATTGACTTCAAAGAAAAATAAATAGTATAAAAGCAATATTTATGTGCTTTCAAATAAACTAACTAGATAGACATGAAAATCGTTCAAACACCTCAGATGTGTACCCATTTAAATAGTAACAGTACATGTTTTAAGAGAAGTAGCAGGGTGGGGAATGATTTTCTCTTCCTATACACCCTTACTCTTGTTTACCTCTCTACTGAGGAGAGGCTATTTCAGTATGTAGCACTGTTTGAGAAGCTATTTGTTAAAATATGTTATGTTAAAAAGCTCTTCTGGGACAGTAATTTGTAAATTTGTGATTCTAAAAAGCATATCACCTTCAGAAAACACTGGTATAAAAGTTGCTTGGTGAAACTGAAAGCATACATGCACCCTTTTAAACTAAAATGCTGATGCTTCTATTTAATTTGAAATAATAAAAATTGCAGTGATGACAACGTTGCCCTGTGATACTGGTATGTAAAATGCATAGCTATTTTTCTGCTGATCATTTCACTACACTTCTTTCTTCTTTTAGAAAGCCCCAGATGCCAGAGAGAAAATACATTTCTGTCCTCTGCTGAAGAGGGTCTTCTGTATTGGGATCAAAGTGGGAATTATGCCGAAAACTTCCAGAAAACAGGTTAATACCTAAATATGGGTTTATATATGAAACATTGGTTGAACATGTTGACATAGGAGACTGGGACAAGAGCACATATTAAGGTAGTGGGAAAATCAAAGAAGCAGCAGGAGCCTTTGTGCTCTATCCTTTGTTTAATGCAGGGGAATACTTCAGTACTCACAGTACTCCTTGTAGAGGATTAGCTTATTCTAAACACTATACAGTCCTGGGAAGCAAATTTACTGATATGAATGAGTGTCTTCATGTCATCATATCACTCCTTGTACTGTGCTGATTGGCAGGGGCTGGACAGTTTAGTTACTCTGTCACTGTCTAAATTTGATGGCTTGTTACTCTGGAGATTGGAAGCTGCAGATATAACTGCTCTTCTTTGAGAGCTGAAATTCTTCTCTATGTGTGAAGGGAGATTTCCAGGACTATCCTGAGCAATGCCTGTGATACTGCCCCAAGCACTTTGGCTTTACAAAAAAGCAACAAAACAACCACAAAAGAACAACACAACAATAATAATGCTATCTCATAAAAATTTATCCTCATGTGGAAAGATAAAATTTACTGGCACTTCAAGGAAGTATTAGTTGTTCAAACTGTAATTGTCTATTCTTGCTTAATTTTGCAATATTTCTGACATCCTATAATATATCTGATATATCTTTTCATCTTTTGGGTTTTTCAGTACCTGAGCTTCATTTACTTGTTTTATGCACTTTTTAATTTTTCATCAAATCATAGAATGCTTTGGGTTGGAAGAGAACTTAGAGATGATCTAGCTCCAACTCCCCTGCCATGGGCAGGGACACCTCCCTCTAGATCAGGTTGCTCAGAGCCCTGTCCAGCTTGGCCTTAAAAACTTCCAGAGAGGGGGCTTCCACCACCTCTGAGCAACTCAAAGGGGCTCCAGAACTGGATGCAGCACTCCAGGTCTCAGAAGGGCAGAGTAGAGAGGGAGAACAATTTCTCTCAACCTGCTGGCCATGCTTCTCTTGATGCAGCTAAGGATCTGGTTGGCTTTCTGGGCTGCAAGTGTTCACTGATGGCTCATGTTGAACTTCTCATCCACCAGCACTCCCAAGTCCTTTTCCTCAGGGCTGCTCTCAAGCCACTCACTGCCCAGCCTATATTGGTGCTTGGGATTGCCTTGACCCAGATGCAGGACCTTGCACTTGGTCTTGTTGAACTTCATGGTGGCATGGGCCCACCTCTCCAGCCTGTCAAGGTCCCTCTGGATGGGATCCCTTCCCTTCCCTCCAGCGTGTCAGCTGCACCACACAGCTTGGTGCCATCAGTGAACTTGCTGAGGGTGCACTCAATGCCACTGTCCATGTCACCAACAAAGATGTTAAACAGGACCAGTCACAACACTGATGCTTGAGGGACTCCACTTGTCACTGGCCTCCACTTGGGCACGGACCTGTTGACAACCACTCTTTGGGTGTGGCCATCAAGCCAGTTCTTAATCCACCAAGTGGTCCATCTGTCAAACCCATGTTTTATCAGCTTGGAGATCAGGATGTTGTGCAGGATTGTGTTGAAGGCTTTGCTCAAAGTCCAAGTAAAGGATCTCAGTTGCTCTTCCCTTCTTTGTTTGTGTTGTGACCTTTTCATAGAAGGCCACAAGATTTGTCAGCCATGATTTGCCCTCGGTGAGACTGTGTTCATTATGCGACTTCTTTTCATTTTCTTTGAAAATTAGGAAGCAGCTTGAGATCAAAAGTACTTTCCTAATGTCAGTAGAAAAGAAAATTTAGCATTGTTTCTTCTGTTGGGTTTCCAATAGCCTTTCTGTTACCCTCCATTTTTAGCATCACATTTTATTGTTTAAGTCTCACAATTTGTGACTAAGGAAGGTTTTTGAGCTAGATAGCCACTTCACTGTATATTTGCCAGATGGCACTGAACTCTTGGGGTTTTGGATTTTCATTTCTGTTCATTTCATCCAATTTTGCATCCTTAAGGTCATGGTAATGACATTTCCAGAAGATTCACAGTGTTTTTTCACAAGACCTCCTCTCTACCATTAGAATCTCATCAGAAAAAAAACAGTGCAAGGTCCCTTTTCACACAGTGAATAAATTCTTCTTTTCAGAGCATTCTGAGTAGGCACACATAAGACAAATGAATTTATTTTTTGTTCCTGGGGGCAGATCCAGTAGTCAGGTATCTTTCTTAAGTGGCCAGTTTTAAGCAAGTAATTGCTGAAATATTGTTAGCCTGGTCTCTACCCTTTTCTCTTACTAATCAAGTTATTTGTTGAAGGAGGTGTGTAATTCCACTGACATTTTTCCTGTTCACTTGATTTATCTGTTCAACACTTGAAAAGATCAGTAGGACATAATTACACCCAAGAGTATAGTTTAATATTGAAAACATTTATTTCCATTGCTACAAAGGAATTAGGTTTTTCCAGACAAAGGTAATGTGCCTATAAGCAGTGCAATGAAGGAAATTATTACTACAGCTCATAAAAAATGAAACGAAGATAAATATAGAGTATGGAAGAGCTCTGTGAAGTCTGATTTAACTAGCAAAAAAGAAAGTTATGTCTAAAATATAATTAGTAGTTTAAAAATAAATATTTGTGTCTTCTTTCTTTTTTTAAAATGCTAGTTTTACAATTGTGAATTTTTCACTGCTTCAGTCCTCAGAAAGTGATAGAAAGAGCTGGTAGTAGGCAGCTTTAGGTAGAGAATCTGTTAATTTAGGCTTGCAGGTACTACTGCTGATACTGAGACCTTATTTTATGGCTGCCTCTCAACCTAGTTAGGGATTAGATATTTTGGGCTGATGTTGATATTAGATGTTTCTTGACTTTGTTGTCTCAGACTGACTATGCTACATACTTTCCTGAATGACACTTTTGAAATTACATCAGACTTAAGATTGGTAGTGGCATCTTGTGATTTGTGTTGATTCATTTCACAATCTAAACCTTCTTCCCATGTCCTTTGAAAATTAAGAAGCCATTTGAGACCAAAAGTGCTTTCCTAATATCAGTGGAAATGCACTATCATCTTTGACAAAGAAAGAGGTTAGGAGTGGAAATGCTGCCGTGGGGGATGGACTCAACAGGGGAAGGGAGATAAACAGGAAACCTGGGAACCCCTGTGCTACTGAAGGAGTGACATGCATGCAGGAAGACTGTGAGTCTGTGAGTAAATCCACTAATTAAACATCTATACTTGCCTAAACACCAGCTAGGAGGTCATACTTACAAATTTCTATTTCTTCCCCAGATGTACTCATCATGTACAATGTCAAATGATAATCTGAGAACCAGGGTTCATTTTAGGGGTCCATTTCACTTGAGGCACAAAGGGCATAGCCCAGTTAGTTGAGAAACATCAATATTGGAGTTATAATGAGGAAAGTGACATTGAAGCTAAGTAGTTATAGGACCAAAGCTGAGCTAGGGAGAAAGAAAGGTGCTTAGATATTTGGCTGAACCTTCTGAAGAATCAGAAGAAACATAAATATGTTTGTCAACAGTCTCAAAATTATGACTCCAAAATAGTTAAAATGATGTAGCTGAGTTTAAGAAATCATTATAAAAGACGATGGCCAACAGAGGGGTGCAATTAGGGGTGGTATATCATCACATATGTAACTTAGCTTCTTTTGTAATTGGTGGTGAAACTTTCAATGACTATATGGAGCAGAACGTATGCACTATTGAGCATTGTATGCAACTAGGGCAGTAGAAGGGAACCAAAGACATATGAACGTAGCAACTGAGCCTAACCAGGACCCTGTGGAAATGTCTGTGTGTAGAGGATACCAAAATACCAGTTGTTCTGTTTTGTTGAGGCTGATTATATGATGAACAGGCAGTGAAGATGGTTACTTCTTCCAAGGGAAGGTACCAAAGATGGTAGAGCATAAAAAAAGACATTAATAATCTCAGGGCATCTGAACCATGAAGAGATTATAATGTGCATTTTGTCATCTCTCCTTCTGTTTGCTATACCCTGGAAAAAATACCAATGTTTTGTTATTAAAGGAAACTATGTTTACCCTCCATACTGGAGGCTGTCTATCCCAGAACATTTTCAACATTTTAAGTCCAAGTGCAGCAACCACTAAGGTAATTACTGATAAAATTATAAAAGAATATATAGTAATGAAACTGTAGTAATGAAAGGAAAACAGAAAATCTATAGAAATTCTACCTATGGAATTTCTTAGTATAAGTCCTGCTTGTAGTTTCAGCATCTCAGAGAAATTCCCATGGAAAACAATACTGATGTGAACTTGTTGGTCATAGTATCTCACCTTGCCCTTCCAACAGACACGTGGAAATTTTTGTGGATGAGTATTGGGCATCAATAACTTCCCTCTGCACAGCAAAATTAACCTCAGTGCTGTGTGGAGTTATTCTGATTTCTTCTGCTATAAATTCAGGTTCAGGGACACTTCCAGTGTCAAAAAAAGGACAGGAATGAGCATCCAGACCTTTTCTTGGATGCAAGTAAGCAATGCTGCCAGCCAGGGCACAAGCAGGGGATTGCTCATGGCTGGTGAGGCCATAAGTGAGTCAGTTCAGGGCAGCCTTTTGGTCATTGCTTGCTGGAAATTTGATTTATACTGCCAGCAAGATGGTATTATAAGAGCAAAAGGGAAGGTTCTGCCTTTGTGTTTGCTCAGCAGCACAGTGGAAAAATCCTCATGGAGTTTGCTTACCCACAGCTTATCCAGCTTATCTGGCTTTATTTCAATTTAAGCTGTATTGGTCTCTCAAAGGTGCTAAGCTGTATTAGCTGGGCTACACTAAGTGAAAAAAATATATCCTTTTTTATGTTTCTAGCCTGGGTCCAGATATGATGAATCTAGTGTACAGGAAGTAGGAATGAGGTAAGTTGAGAAAGGTTTCAAATATGATACCAGTGATGTTTCTGTGGAGACCTTGAGAATGGCCTGAGGGACTTGGGAGCTTTCTATTTGGGAGTGTACCAGAAGCTTTTTGTTGATGATGAATATAGAAATTTTCTGAGATGTCTCTTACATAATCCTTTACTGAAAGTGGGATCATGGAAAGGCAGTGGCTAGTTAAAGCTGTCTCTGTCATCTGGCTAATACTGGCTGTGGCCTTGCCCAGGATCCCTGCCTCACTTGCACATGGTGGCCAGAGCATTGCTTCCCCATCTGCTTCTTTTCTCATCTTCTCACAGTGATGTGATCCTCCATAGCAGAGGGTCATGATGACTGTCCATGTTCCCCTCGTGTGACATGGAAATCTCAACAACCCTGCCATTCAATCCACACATTCAATGTCTTTGTTTTCACTCATACCAGTAAGAAAACCCTCTTCTCTGGCTGTAGAGTAGTCTGGCAGCCATTAGCAGCAATACTGTAAAATTGAAAAACAGTTTCATCAAATAAAAATGTTGTTTCTTATGACTTAGAAACTCAGGTTGGTACATCCACTGCTTTAGTTTACCTTAGGAAGAAGGGGAGCTAGTGCACACTCAAGCCCTTCACCCATTTTAATTTTTTTTCTGATTACCTTGGTGCTGCTATTAAAAAGCCAGAATATAGTGAGCAGTTCTGGGCTGACTCCAGAGTGTGCAGATGAAAATGAATGCGCAGAGTCTCCTTCCAGCTTGCAATTGTTTTATGCAGGGTTGGGGTGTGCCCTAAGAACAAAAACAGACAAAGACTTGGCATGTCTTTTCACTGCCGCCTTTTTTAGTGTCTGGATTTGGGCAGGAGAGTGGTGGAAGGCTTTCCATGCTTTGCGCAAGGACTTTGCTCATTTCAGCTGTAAAATTAGTCATGCTTGTAAGAGGTTGTGCCAAGCTGGTGGGTTAGTGACTTTGGGGAGGTTACAGTCATGAACTGTGGCTTTTGTTGAAGAAAATGAATAGACTGCTGACTGGTTACAGGCTTGAAACTGCAGAGAAGAGATACGCAGAGACCAATGGGCTCTGTTTGTTTGCCTTTGGGTGGCATTTTACCTGGTGCCAGTGTTGGGACACTGCTTGTTCCTCTCCTGCTAATCAACATTTCACATTAATTCTTACAGCGGATTTTTAGTGACATATTGCTTGATTTCACCCCCATGCCTTTTACCTGCTATTATATTTTGGAGAAAAGTTACAAGTCCTTATTACTCAAATCTGAAATGCTTTCTGGGAAGGTTTGTCATGATCATGCTTTTAGTTCTGGACATTGAGCCCCATCTCCATGCCACTGCATATATTTAACTTTTCCTTCTTGTAGTTGTGGATTGTAAAACTACCTCTCTGTTTGCCTTTCTGAGGTCAAAATAGTGTTGAATTACATCACACCAGAAGGGTATCAGCGTGTGTAGGTGAAGCACAGCGGAAGAAACTTATTGCATGGTGATGCAAGGACGGCCAAGGGAACGCATAGTGCTCTGGTTACACCCTGGGGACTGAAGGAGTTCTCTGGCAGCTCACAGTTGCAGAAAATATATTGACCATCTTTCTGGAAAGCACAGAATTATTAAAGTGTGCATTTAGCTGAGTCCCAAAAGAGTGAACTTAGAAGAAAAAACAAGCTGCAAAGATTTATATTAATCTTTGATGTGCAGCCTATTTGCAAACAGTTTCTATTCGTGTCTACAAGTCTGTAATTATTGTGAGTTAATGTATGCTTGATATGCAATGCAATTTACTAGGCCAGATTAAATTTCGGAGTATCTAACCCTGCAGATTTTAATGTGTTGATTTTTAAAATGTGTTGCTTTTTTGTTTGGTTTTTTTTTGTTCTGTTTTTTTTTTTTTTTCATAATATTCAATAAATAGTGCTGCTTGTATCACTGAAATGAAAAACTTTGGTGAAACCTTACAGCCTATTGTAACTTTGTGAATAATGACACCATTAATCCATACATTTATTCATGTCTTATGTAAGGTGAACTCTTACTCTTTGAAGGAATGGACAGGAGCTGTATATTAGTGCTTATTGTTAATATACAGCTCAGCATCTTAGCATCTGCTGATAACAATTTTGAGATTTCTAAATATCATCTGTGCACCATCTTCGCCAGTATTCCTTGGCTCAGGAGCTCCATTGTTTCACTGAAGACTTTTTCATCTCCTTTTTCTAATGCTATATGGTCACTTTCTAGTTTTAATGATATTTGGTTCCCTGAAAATAAATTTTTTCTAAATGGGAAACTTGGATTTTAGACTGTCTTTGGTAGCAAAATATATTAATCCTGCAGTTGATTTTTAGAACTTTGATGTTACTAAAGCAACACAAAACACAGTTTTCTGTGTAAACCTAGCATTTTGGAGGAAAAAATCACTCACTAGGGAAGCTTGCAGCTTGATCTAAGGATCAAAAGTCTGCTTTACTGTTTTGTTTTATACTACTTTATACTGCAAGAAGTCAAGATGAAACGGTTGTCTTTAAGAAGTGACACAGAATGCCTGAAATCACCCAGCTGTTACAACAAATCTTTCCAAACCAGTGAAAAAAGACAAAATATTGTAGCAACACTCAAGGATGCTGACCTTGTGACCTCTGGTCTTGCACTTGTAATAGAAGCTTTCGAAGTATTTCAGGATGACCTGTTTTTTTAGGTCTATCAAGGACTGCTGTGAGTCACCCGGTTCTTTTTGCTGACTAATTTAACAGGAAACATTATGTCATATATATTAATAGGATCTCTGCATGTTAGGGTTTGACCAACAACCAGAATAGCAAATCTCATATATGCAGACAAGGATTTTAAAGCAAACTTCCTGAATTTCTGAGGAGCCTAAGATGCTGTTTAGTAGTAGTGGCTTCATTCATCATCAGAGAAGAATTTTGCTAAATAAGAGGAGAGCTTACAGGAGAAATTTGCTGATCATACCAAGCTGTGTGGTGCAGCTGACACCTCAGAGGGAAGGCAGGCCATCCAGAGGGACCCTGACAGGCTGGAGAGGTGGGCCCATGGCAACCTAGTGAAGTTCAACATGGCCAAGTGCAACGTCCTCTACGTGGGAAGGTGCCAACCCCAGGCACAAATACAGGCTGCAGGGAGGATGGATAGAGAGCAGCTCTGAGGAAAAGGACTTAGGGATGGCAGTAGATGGGAAGCTCAACATGAGCTGCCAGTGTGTGCCTGCAGCCCAGAAAGCCAACTACATCCTGGGCTGCATCAAAAGAAGTATGGGCAGCAGGGAGAGGGAGAGGATTCTGCCCATTTGCTCTGAGCCCACACCTGGGATACTGCAGAGAGCTGTGGAGCCCCCAGAACAGGGAAGATACAGACCTGTTGGAGAGAGTCCAGAGAAGGGCCATAAAGATGATCAAAGGTCTGGAGCATGTCTGCTACGAAGAGAGGCTGAGAGAGTTGGGGCTGTTCAGCCTGGGGAAGAGAAGGCTGCAGGGAGATGTTATAGTGGCCTTCCAATACATGAAGGAGGCCTACAGGAAAGCTGAGGAGGAGATTTTCACCAGAGAGGGTAGTGACAGGACAAGGGGTAATGGTTTTAAACTGAAAGAGGGTAGATTTAAGTTAGATATTGGGAAAAAGTCTTCCCATGAGGGTAGTAAGACACTGGAATAGGTTGTCTAGGGAGGTTGTTGATGCCCCCTCCCTAGAGATGTTTAAGATGAAGCTTTGTGCATCCTGGCCTAGTGGGAGGTGTCCCTGCTCATGCAGGGGCATTGGACCTTGATGATCTTGAAGGTCCCTTCCAAACTATTCTATGATTCTAGGTTCTTGTACTGGAAATACTGCAGCTACCAAGTGTCAGCAACCAGACTAGGTTTTCAGCATAACAACTTGGAGTTAAGATGAATGTCTTCTAGGAAGAAGGTTTTGTGGTTATTTTATGAAATTCAAAAGTGAGTGCAAACAATGTGTATTTTTATGGTCACTGTAGCTATCTTCTTTTTCTAGAGTTTAGAAACAGGCAGATTTCATGGAACTTGAAACTCTGCAAATTAATATAAGTTGCTCCTTTTTTTTTTCCCCTACAAAAATCTAAGATGTATTTTAAAAATCCATGTTTTCAAGGTTGTCTTTGAAGTCAGGTTTTCAACAAAATTATGCTTTCTGTATAGCCACAAGTAAAGCTGGCAGTGGATACATCATAGTCCAGAAGCCTCTGAGAAAGAAGTGTGAACATTGTGACATCTAGTATTTAAAAGTTAGTGTTGCTGGGGCAGCCTTAGTTCAGATCCCATGATTATGCCACTTAGGCATTTTACACATTAAGCTACCAGCTTTAATTGTATTGTCATGTGTATTATTTTTTGACTCAGACTTTTATCTACTGTTATGCTAACTTCTTTGAACCTTCCAGTGTTTGACTTTGCAATGTTAACTTTTCTATTGCATCAGGCTTTTCTTATAGTTTGGAGGAATATGGAAATATGGGGATGTAACTTCCTGGAATTTTTTAAAAGGAAGTTACCTTTTTAAGCTGAAGGAGTCATCTTAAGCTCTCCTGATTACCCTTCATAAGGGTTCTTAGCAGAGGTAAGGCATCCTAACACTTTTCTCATCTATTTGAACTAAACAACCCCATGCAATGCTACAGGCTTGAGGAGGAGTGGCTGGAAAGCTGCTGGGCAGAAAAGGACCTGGGTGTGCTGGTCAACAACCTGCTGAATATGACTCAGCAGTGTGCCCAGGTGGCCAAGAAGGCCAGCAGAATCCTGGCCTGTATCAGAAATATTGTGCTCACCAAGAGGATAGTTACCATGCCCCTGTACTTGGCACTGGTGAGGCAGAATTTTGAGGACTGTGTTCAGTTCTGGGCCCCTCACTACGTGACAGACATTGAGCTGCTGGAGTGAGTTCAGAGAAGGGCAGCCAATCTGGTGAAGGGTCTGGAGAAAAAGTCCTTTGAGGAGAGTATGAAGGAATTGGGAATGTTTAGTTTGGAGGAGTGGAGACCTCATTGTACTCTGCAGCTACTTGAAAGAAGGATGTAGTCAGATGGGTGTTTGCCTCGACTCCCAGATGAATAATGATAGGACTAGAGGAAATTAGATGGATTTGCATCAGGGGAGTTTTAGGCTAGATATTAGGAAGAAATTCTTTACTGAAACAGTAGTTAGGCATTGGAATGGACAGCCCAGAGAGGTGGTGGAATCACCTTGCCCTGGAGGTGACCATGTAGATTGCACGCTGGAAAACCGTGTAGCTGAGGCATTTCAGGACATGCCTTAGAAGGCATAGTGATACAGATGTAGATTATATTTTACCAGGGTGGGGGGCATGTTGGTGGTTGGACTTGGTGATCCAGTCTTTTCCAACTGTGACAGTTCTGTATTTGAAGTAAAAGAGTGACTGGTTAAGAGGCTTAAGTTTCCTAAAATGCTAAATAACCAAATGAGAGATGTATAAATCACCCTGGCCTACCAGCTCCTCTTCCTGGATGAAATACAATGCTCTCTCTTTTCCTGTCATTTTCTAAAGGGGAGGCTGAATATAAATGGGAAGATGCTCCAAGAAGACTCGAAGTTCCAGGCCCATAATGCCGGATTAGTCTCAGTTAATACTGCCAGTAAAGACAGTCTTTGTTCTCATGGAAGATATTCATCTGCTTTTCAGTTGGATGGGAACTGCATTCAGTTCCCTCTCACTGGTCTTTGAGGGATGGTGCCTTGAGCCTCCCTATGAGGAGCTAAGCACTCACACTTTTCTGGACTTGATAAAACTTCTCAGAGGACTCTGGCTACATAGTAACTGACTAAGTATTTTTCTAATGGAAAGAATATGTTGGAGGAGAAAATAAATTAATATTTAAACAAAGCCCTTTAGAAGGCCTAAGACACTGTTCTTAAAGAAGGGAAGACATTTGAAAAGCCTCAGAAAAACAATAAGGACATACTTTTAAAATCAAAATCTTATGGCAAAAGATACTTGGGGTTGAGAAGATGGAATACAGATTTCAGCTTCATTAGCTTTAGTTGAAACCCATAAACTTCTGTTGGGTTCATCTTAAAAAATGTCCAGGAATCCATATGGAAATCATTGTTTGATCTCTTGGTGAAAGACAGAAGAAAGCTCTAGCATGACAGGTTGCTCTACGTGGGCAAACTCCTTTACACACCATGAGTTCCACTGATTCTAATAATTAAAAGGGTAATGTTATAGAGGGATATAACTGGCAGTTTTAGGAGACCTCGGAGCTTGGCTTGGTCTCTGCTTTATGGTTTTTCCAACATAAACTTACGTTGGCTGGGGATGTTTTATGCTAGGGTGAGTCTGTCAAGCCAAACAAATGGACCATGCTGAGGCACAAGGAGGAGCTCTGCCCAGCCCACTGCTTTCAGTGCTGCTGCACCTTATCAGTGCATCTCTCCATTAGACACATGCCCTGTGCAACAGGGCTGCACTGGCTTTTCCACGTGGGCACAGAGGCAAAGAATGCTGGTTCCACCCCCCAGACCTGTGCTCCATCATGGCAGGGGCCTGAGCCCACGTCAGCTGTCAGTGGTTCCTGTCAGGAGCATATACATCTGTCCTGCTGCAGCTGCTTGCAGCACAAAGGCCTCAAGGTGTAGAAGGATAGATGGTGTCAAACTGCAAGCACTTGCAGAGATACTCCAGCACTTATAAGCAGGTGCATACTTACAAGCAGGTGCATACTTATAAGCAGGTGCTTGCTTATAATTGGCAATAACATCCATTGCTCTTTGGATGTCGAAACTGTACAGGCAAGAGATGTGCTATGAAAAGGGTGTCCTCTTGACCATTGTAACTTTAAAAATCTCTTCTTTTGCCTTCTCTTTTCTGAATGTGTAGGCAATCATTGTCTCAGGAAAATAGAGAGACCAAGAGTGAAAGATGTCCAGTGAAAAGGGATTTATTTTCTTCTATTTCTTGCTATGAAAGAGTTCATTGTTCCACCTCCACAATTTTTTGCTGGCCATGGAGAAAGGAGCAAATTACTGGGTGCAGGCAGGGGAGAAGAATGGTATTGAATTGAGATGAACAGGGGTTTTCATCATGCCAAGAACTAGCCAGATAAGAAATCAGTTGATTTGTGTGAGATGCCTGATTTTAACATTTTAATATTAAATGTTTTAATATTAATAATTAATATTAAACATTTTTAATTTTTTAGTATTTCAGAACTGACCACACTATCTTTGATGACTTTTGGGACTGATTGTCCTTAGATTTGATGTGGAATCAGAGCTTCAGTAAGCCCCTGGGGGCAAGGGGGTGAGGGGAACAGTTACTTGTCAACTCTGATTATGTTTAATTAGTGCAAATGGGAAAGTTGCCATTTTCCCCCTTAACTGTAGCTCACTGTGCTCTATTGAGTCTTTTTTTGGGTTCTTTTTGATTCTCTCGATTCTGAGTTACATTATAGTGCCATATGCTTGAGATTAAGTTTTGGGGCAATTACTTATGAAACAGAAAAAGATATAATGCCAGACAATATAAAAAAATCTTCCTTCTCCATTATATAGAGAATAAATTTATTTGCCTTTCACTATATACAAGAATAGTAGTCAAGAAATGTGACTGAATTAAGGTGGTATTGTTTTTTCTAGTAATCTTGACAGCACTTTCTAAATGGGAATTTTTACCGGTAGAACTATATTGATTTAATTATAGTGCTATAATTATGCTGGAATAAATTCCCATGTTAGCATTCTTAATTCAGGGAAGAGAGTGTTCATGCAAGGTTTTATGCTGATATACCTCTGGTGAGAGAATGATACCAACATTGTTTGTCCCATATACTTCTTGATGTAGATAAAAAAACCTTACAAATGCAAGGCTCAGAGCCACATGACCAATATACAGCAGGACTTAGCATTATCTGCAATGGGGAACATCCTTTTGTTCCACATATCTATCAGTTCCTCTCTTGAGCCATCAAAACTATCATCAGTTGGCAAGGCTCTTCATCAGTGAAACAATACCAGTGCTTCGTGTTACACTGTCCAATACTGTATATTTTTCTCTCACAACATATAGCATTCACTGAGCAAAATCTGACTGGGAAACATCTGTAGGCCAGAGACATTAACAATGACATGAGCAATGCCTATTTGGTGTAAAATGGTTGCAAATCTGCAAGCAGTGCTGCTGTAGGCAGCAGCATTATATTATCATTACAGCATTATGGCTGATTTATGTAAAAAGTCATGATTAATTTCAAGTGGGTTTGTAAGTCTGCATTTATGTTTGTCCTCCTTTTCTATTTCACAAGAACAGTGTTATGATAGAATTTGATCTTCATTAACTCTAATGAATACTTCCAGTTGATTTCATTGTTGCATGACCAGGTCCTAGCAGCATGGACAGCACAACAAGGAAACATTAACTTTGTGGATCAACAGTGATTGTACCTGGGAACTTTTGTGTGTGTTGAATTTAGTTAGTAGTAAACCAAGCTGCATTGTTATAAAAAGATCTCCATATAGGCAGCATGTTCCTCCAGTTTAACTTACGTGCCAGTTGCTATGTTGCTGTTGTTTGTATGTAACTTTGCTATCATAAAATCTGACTCATGAGCAGCAGAGTATTTACATTCCAAGTGCATCAGAGCATTCTTGGGACACTGCTGCTCAATGCTGCACAACATCTGCAAACAAATGTTTGGTAACCTATGTGAGCACAATGAGATGAAGGAGAGAGGCTTGGATTTGAAGGGTTTGTATGTGGGGGAGAATAAAAAAGGAATCAGGGAACAGAGGCAAAAACTAAGAGTTGCTGAAGAAGGAAAATTGCTATTATCAGGAAATTGGAAAGGTACTGCAGCAAACCTTATGGATAAATGAAATCACAAAGCATGCTTTCCTGTTGCTCTTCTTCTTTTTTGGTGTCTGAATTGCCTTTACATTCACCTGAAGTCCCATTAGAGGCAGGCTCTGAAAACCCCGTGTATGAGGAACAGTTACCTGTAAGAACCTGTGGCTTTCAAACTCCAGTACTACTTGGAAAAAAGGAAAGGCATGGTCAAGCAAAGCAACAGGTTTCTTCATCTATACTAATCCCTATGTGTGATCTCTTTAGGCAGCAGATACTCCTCCAGAGTATACAAGCTCAGTGGTGAGGTATAAAATGGCCTACCCAGATGCAGGGATTATGGAGTGGACAGTCAGGATGGAAGGAATGCCATTCTGAGCTGAGGACACTGTTCAGGAGGTTGTGTTTACCCTGCAGAGCAAATATAATTTGGAATCTACTTCCTGGGTCCTGCCCTTATGATCCCCTAGACCAGTAAAGCTTGGGCAGCACTGTGATTTCATTCTGGCCTCTGTGCTAGGGTTTTGCTTGTGTGGAAAGAAGGACACAGGGGCTGCTGTGGGCTATATTTCATCCTGACTCAGCATTGTCATGTAGCTGGGTGTTCACCTAGGCTCCTGCAGGTGACCCAAGGCCCCACGGTTATAGTCACGTACCAAGACCCTGTTCCCCACTGTGACATCCAGGCCCTGCTAATTGATTGTAGGCAAAAAGTACTTAAGCAGCTAAAAAAAAAAATCCCTATTGCTAAATATGAATCAGATTTGCATTTGCTTTAATTAGAAATATTTATCTTGTACTTTGACACTGTGCCTCTAAAGGAATCTTCCTTTATGCCATGAAAAGTGAGAGAGTGGAGGCAATGAGAAAGTGGAGAGCTGGATGAATCATAGTGACGCTCTATGGTGCAGCGCTTTAAGAAAAATAGTAAATCAGAAGGGTATACAGGCAGTCTACACAGACCTGGACATTAGGTTCAGCAAACTTAGGGCCTGGAGAGATATTTGCTGGTGGTCTGCAAAGTATCACACAAGGACTGGTGCTGCAAGGCAGTTAATTTTGGTAAGGATTTCCTTTTGACAGGCATGAACGGCTCTGCCTCCCACAAGAAATGTAGCTTGAAGTGTCATAACCCTTAAGCTAGTTAATCCTTCTGTATTGAAAACAGTCCATGGAACCTGAATTGCTTTGGTGCCTCTGAACATGAAACTAAATGCCTCATGAAGTCCTTCAGCTTCTAGCACTCCAAGACACAAAAAGGACTCTCAAGTCCAAAGATTAAAAGTTTTCAAATTGAGACCTCTCTGATCCTACAATTCAAGATGTCCACCCCCCCCAGTCTGCACATCATATAAGCAGTTGCAGTTTAAGGAAGACAGAGATTGTTTGTTTAAATGTGATTTATTTTTCTCTTGTTGACCATTAAATCAAATGCTTCTGTGCAGAGAGAGGTCTTCTTCTATTCTTCTAAGAAAATACAATTTTACCGAGCTCTTGAGGAAGTATTTCACAGAGTAGCCACTGTTTCTTTGAGAAAATAGGCCAAAATGCCTAAATATATCACATAACTAAGTATCATCTTTTAGTTCTCATCTTCTTGTCACTAAATCTCTCATACCACTATACTCTCAGTAAGGCACACTGCAGGTGCAGCAAAAGTGTGGGCTCAGGAGATCGTGGGCCTTGGCCAGTGGTGTCATACCCCACAAGCTAGGACAAGTGACACAATATCTCTTGCCAAATTAATGTCTATGTGAAATATCCCCAACATATTATCCTCATTAATTCTCCCATAGAAGGTGGCATCTCCTAGCATGCTCAGACTGCCTCGAAAATTGGTGTTTTTCTCTCTCCATAATGCTTCACATACTGCTTCAGACAATATTACTGCCAACACGTCAGAACTGGATTCTGAGATTGATGTTGTGCAGCAGGGATCGCTGTTTCCCAAAGACATGCTCTGTGGCTATCCTGCAGCTGCTTTGGTGAGTGGTATAAGCAAATCTTTGCCAGCTGTAGTAGGCAGAAGAAAAAATAAAAATTCAGAAGAAGATAGAAATACATTGTAATGGCTGTGCATCCAAACAGTCAGTAGCAACCTAGAGGATTGCTGAGGGCAAGGCAGTGGCAGTATCTATAATTCAAGGTATGTTCCCCACCTTCATCACAACAGCTCTACCTCTCAGCCAGTTGGCACTATTTTGGTTAGCACTTGCAGGCAGCAAATGGAGCATCATGGATTTACAGGTGCGCTAGGTGCTTGCAGGAGGTCTCTTGTGTGTACATTCCTGTTGCTAGAGTGCAAAGATCTTTGTCTTCTGCGGCAATGGATTGCTCTGGGTCTGTAGCACCATCTGCTTCTCCTTGACAATGCCTCTTTATTGCTCCCAGTGCAACAATGCAACAAAGGAAGCTATTCTGTGTTGTCCTCTCTGAAGCAGCTACCCAGGCTTCTCCTCTTTTGCTGGCCTCATGCTTGTGCTCTTTCCTGAGCAGCTGCAGATGAGATAGATGAACTTGTGATCGTGGCTACTAAAACCACTGTTGCAGCTGTTGACTAGCACAGGGCTTGGCTTGCAGCCAGCGTGCAGCAGTGTCATGTCAAATGTGTGCATGCCACATGTGCAGTGCATCTATCAGGCTGCAATGCGAGCTGCCTCTACAGTGCCAGTGGCATTGGTGCTGGCTGTTCGAAACAGTCAGATCAAGAGATGGCAGAACCTCCCGGAATTTTTATTGTGTGTGTAGTTTTCAGCTTCATGAGCTACATATAACTGCTCAGAAAATGCCACTTTTAGATATCACTAAGATAAACAGGCTTGCACAAATTAACTGTATTTATTCATTTCAAGTGCTCTAGACTACTTTTCAAAGGGTTGTTGACTTGTTTGATGTGATCCTAGTGCTAGAATAATTATGTCAAAGACACTAGAATTTAGCTTCTCTTTAGCAAATAAAATTATATAGGCATTTGACAGTCTATTATTACTCCTGCCCTTTTTACACAAAGGTGTAGCCATAAGCTGACAATGAAGTCTAAGAACATTATCGTACTACCACAATATCTGGGAAAGAATTAACTCAAATTAGATACCCATCCCAGAGTAATTATGATAAGTAAAAGTTGTGTTTCCTTCCCAGTTCTGCTCCAAGAACAGAATCAACTGTTCAAAGTTATGATATGACTGACATATCAGAATGGCAAGATTTGTGTATTTTCATAAAATGCCACAAACAACAATTATGACACTATCAGGGTGTGGAGGCTGATCTGCCAGGCCTGCTGAACACCATCACAGTACTCAGAGATGCTGTCAGCAAATGGCTGGAAAATACAGGACATTTATTTCACTTCTTGATAATTATAGCAAATTGTCATAATGCTTTTACCTCAGCAGCTCTGTGAGAAAAATGAGAATTTTAAGTGCATGAAACAAAAACTAAGCTGTTACTCTGAACCCTGGTAGAGCCAGTTCTGAGATGAGAGTAACAACTGGGAGAAAACTGCTTTCTTCTGTTCAAAATTTTCTTGTCTTAATTGTCCAGCTTTCTTTGAAATGAAATAAAAAATTTAATAAAGAGAAGCTACATTTGCCAAGTTTGCTTATTGTGAAGTAGAATTACTTTTTGTCTTACAGTTAGCTGCTGCTTGCTTATTTGCCATACATTATGTAAAGCCACAGTTTCAATCTTCTGCCAAATGTAATAAGACTTTGTGTATTTGTGTCTGTTCAAACTGTCTTTTCTCTGTGTGTAGTGTGATTATGCCAAGCATATTGTCACCATTAGCAAAACACAAATGAATGAAAATATCACAAAATGCAATAAACTACTTTAGATGTGCATAAAGTGTGAATGCAGATTGTATTGCTGCAGCTTAGTAGCCCAGGCTTTAAAGTGTTCTGATTTGTCTTTACAGAAAGCTTTCTGCAAGCTATGTTGTATGCTGTTGCCTTGTTTTGTATTTTTTTTATATGATGTATGGAGACATCACATATTTCCCCCATATACCTTTTACCTGGGTATCAGATATAACAGGATCTTGTAATGAATGGCTCCATTGGAGGACCAGAGAGAAATACAGCAATTAAAAATGTGCAGTATCTGGTTAATATTCAACATTAGCCCTAATGGAAAAGTACTTTTCCATTTATTTAAATCTGAACGTATTTTCAAACTTTAGGACCCTTTACTGTCCTTTCTTGAACTGACAACATGAGAAAACAAAACTTCTGGGCAACTTTCCTTCTCCAAGTCTAGTATATCCTTTCTCTGTTCTCTCAGGATCATATTACTTGCTTGGGCTCTTTTAAAAATAATATCACAAGCATAAACAAATAAAGATGGAGCCTAACCTACCACATCAGCACTGTTTGACTCCGTGGCAATTTTTCTCCATGCTGAACTTTTCCTGTGACTGACTGTGCAGTTCTACTCTGAACCCTAGCAGCTGTCATAGTCCCCTGGGGAATTGGTATTATAATGTAACTGTTGCTTAATACTTAGAACTGTGAGAAGTCTCTGTGAAACTATAAAATTACAGTTTTGCTCAAGTGTCTTTGAAGTGACAGCAGAGCAACTCTCTTCCATTCAGAACTGAATAGAAAATTCCCTCCCACACATCCTCCCTGCTTTTAAACTAGAACATAATGCATTTTTCTCTCTCTTGAAAAAAAATCATCATAATAAATTGTGTGTGCAGCACGTTTATTCATGTGCTGAATTGGAAAATATACCTACATTCAGAACATATTGGAGTTCACACAGGGACATACAATGGTTGATATTATGTACTGTACAAAGTAGTATGTACTTTGGTGTATATGAAAGGAACAAAATAGGAATGTATTTACTATACGTCTCGACTGGCATTTACTATAGCTGACCAAAAAAAAAATGTGCAAGACTACATTGCTGGCATGCTCTCTGTTGAAAAATATGCAGTAAAAATGTATCAATCTCAAAAATTCTGATTAAATCAAGACTATGTTGGTGGTTGTAACTTCTTGGGTAAAAAAAGTGGACAAGGAAATGTTTAAACTGTGTGAAGATTTCCCAATCAATATTTAAGCTGAAAATGCCAGTCTTTAATAAAGTGTTTTCATTTCAAGTGTTAAGCATGTTGTCCTGGTTTGGGCCAGGATAAAGGTGATTTTCTGGTTTGTACTTTTGCTTTCAGCTAAGTTTCATGTAAGTAGTTGCACTTGCTGAAATTAACAGCAAGTTTCTCACACAGTGTCTGCTTCTAGGACTGATAACACTGGATGTTTATAGTTACTGCCAGAGACTGGTATGCAGACCCAAGGACACTGCTCAGCTCTAAGGAAAACATTTTACCCTGCAGAAGGAGTAAAGAGCTGAACCTCTTCCTTGGGGAGGCCCAAGACAAGATAGGTGCCTGAACTGACCAGAGTATTCCATCCCATACATGTCATACTCAGTATAAATTTGAGGGATCACGAGGGTCAGCACCCCTTTTCTGCCCCTTTTTCCCCTTCTTCCTGCTCTTCCTGCCCTTTCTTCACCAGTTCCCTGTTTGCTTCAGCATCCTGGGAGGATTCTGTCCGTTCCTCTGCCTGTGGTCCTGATCCGTGCCAGCCTGAATCTGTGTGTTCCTGCATCCAGCTCCCAACTGCTCCTGACCCCAGGGGTCCAACCTGGACTTTCCCAGGGCTGCCCTGCAGCCTCGGTGGTGACGTGAGAGTTACTGGGGGAAAGAGGGAGGAACATGGGATCAATTTTCCTGTATATTTGTATATTTGTATATATTTAGTAATTTTTCCTATTTATCATTACTGTTTCATTAAAATTGTGTAGTTTAGTTTCCAACCCATAAGTCTCTTTCCTTTATTCTCTCTCCTTTCCTTATCAGGGAGGAGAGGGGGATTAATAGAGAACATCTGTTATTCGTTTTAATTGCTGGGCCAGTGTTAAACCGTGACACATGTATACAATATACCTTATAATGTATATAATAAAATACAACAGTTGGAAAACTGACATAATACAGTATGATTTTAAGATATTTTGACCATTCCAACTGACCGTTTCAATTTTTTCCCCAGGTCCTAGAATTTCCTTCCCAAATAATATTGCAATTTTGGGTTGTTGGCCTTACAAAGGGATAAAAAATAAAAATGCATCATAAAACTCAGTTCTTGGCAATGTTCAGTACTAGTGATGACTGCTGTGTTAGCGGTGATAATAGGTTGGGTATAACACTTCACCTGCTTCATTATACTTCACCTGCTGCATGGCACTAGTGGGTGTGCTATTATCTGGCACTGTCAGAAGATGATGAGCCACCATTCTGAGCCTCCTCCCGTAGGCCATCATGTAATTTGGGAGATAACTACTACAGTAATGTGATGTTCTTTTTCTCACCTTCCTGTGTTCCAGGTAGGTCAATTTTAATTTTCTATGAAGAGGAGGAGGTTAAAATAAATGCTGGATCATGTAATGGTAAATGATAAGCCATGCCAGTGCTTCTAATTTCTATGGCACTATTACCTTTGTAGTGGGAGGAAGGAATAAGTACAGGTGGGAAGACACAGGATTCAAGTATGCTGTCTAGAGTCTGGTCTTTTAAACCAACCTTCTGGCACAGAGAATAACTGGCAAGCTCTAAAATGAGATAGTTACTGCAGAACCTACAACTTCAGCCTGAAGAATAGGTAGAAATCATAATAGAAAATACTTTGTTCCAGAAGGCTCTATCAGGAAGCTACCTGTGTACTTTGAACCAACACATACACTTAACTGTGGATGAATGTGCCATTTTAAGAATGCAGAAGAACTGCCCAGTTAGAGAAATCTTCCAGGTTCCGTTACCAGGAGGTTTAAACAGCAAGAAGAAACCTCAAATTTTGACTTGTGGTATTTTCTTGTAGATTCTTGTTAGCATTTGCTAAACAAACTACATGAGAGGTAGCAACATTCAGACTAGCTGTTGTTCAGTAACAGTTCAGTCATGCCTCCAGTATTGGAGTGTTTCTGTACTTCTGTGTAATTCTGCCGTTCCTTTTTATTAGCTGCTTACCATCCAACTCCAGCAGCTATGCTGTTCTTTCTAGATCTGCTTTGAAATTTTTTTGAGAAGGCTAAAATCTTCCACCTTTGCAAATCTGCTCCTTTGTTCTGACATTTGACAGGAATCATGTGGCAGAGTTGGTAACAAGCTGAAAGAGGCCTAAACATAATGAGAAGGTGCTAAGGGCATACCAAGGAGGTATTGCTGTAAAATTAGGCAAAAACTACACAGAAACTACACAGAAAGGTTTTTTAAATTGGGAGCCATTAGGCTGTGCATTGACAAAGTGGTAGTCTGCCTGCAATTCTTTATGGAAGGACTTGAGAGTAGTGCTGAGCATATGGCAGGGAATGGTACTGGCCTGGCTGTAGAATAGAGTTAGTAGGTAGGTAAGTTAATAGTTCTTTTCTATCTTCAATGCTTATGATTTGTACAACATCAGTCAGCACCTGGTATCAGGAGAGGAGACTCGGTGCCTGCCAAATTGATGCAGTTTTACGGATGGAGTAGTTTTCAATAGTTGCTTCAGGCTTGCCAAGAACCACTTGTGTCAAGTCCTTAACCCATTAAACATGGGAACATTTTGGCATGGTAACCACTCATTGGTTACAATCCACTTTTTCAAGAACTTGTCCTTTTTTTTCCTGCAGGGCAGTGCTGAACGTTGTAAAACAAAGTGGTTGTAGCAGCCCTGTAGTGTAGTCTCATTGCACTCAGAAATCACAGAAGCTCTAGCAGTTTTGCAACTGTAACATACTTGGGCTTCTTTGAATGTTCATTCTAGCTTTAAACTTTTAGTGTCACAGTATGATTTTTTTCTTCTCCAGGAGCAACAAAGGCCATAATCTTTTAGAAATAGCAAAGGTCCCCATAATGACTGTATCTATGAGGAACTAAACATCCATCACTAAATCAGAGGGGATCCTGGGTGTACAGTCCTCGCATCTGCATGCACAAAAATGATCTTAAAGGCCAAACTAGGCCCTAGTGTAGTATTTTGCATAATTTAGAGATGCAGGATAAAAGCAGAATAAGAGCTGTAGTATTGAGCAGTGGCTGCTGGCAACCAGTTCTCCTGGAAAAGCTGTCAGCTTAGACAGGAGCACTGTGTGCTGGGCTAGGAATTGCCTGGAGGGCTGGGCCTAGAGAGTGGTGATCCAGTTGGTGGCTGCTCACCAGTGGTGTCCCCTAGGGATCAGTGCTGGGCCCAGTTCTGTTCAATATCTTTATTGATGATTTAGATGAGGGGATTGAGTCCATCATCAGCAAATTTGCAGATGACACTAAGCTGGGGGGGAGTGTCGATCATCTGGAAGGCAGGAGGGCTCTGCAGAGGGACCTGGACAGACTGGAGAGTTGGGCTGATTCCAATGGGATGAGGTTCAACAAGGCCAAGTGCCGGGTCCTGCACTTTGGCCACAACAACTCCATGCAGCGCTACAGGCTGGGGACAGAGGAGCTGGAGAGCAGCCAGACAGAGAGGGACCTGGGGGTTTGGATCAACAAGAAGCTGAACATGAGCCAGCAGTGTGCCCAGTTGGCCAAGAAGGCCAATGGCATCCAGGTCTGGATCAGGAACAGTGTGGCCAGCAGGTCCAGGGAAGTGATTCTGCCCCTGTACTCAGCGCTGGTGAGGCCACACCTCGAGTACTGTGTCCAGTTCTGGGCCCCTCAGTTCAGGAAGGAGATTGAGGTGCTGGAGCAGGTCCAGAGAAGAGCAAGGAGGCTGTGAAGGGACTCCAGCACAAGTCCTGTGAGGAAGGGCTGAGGGAGCTGGGGCTGTTCAGTCTGGAGAAGAGGAGGCTCAGGGGAGACCTCATCACTCTCTACAACTCCCTGAAAGGAGGGTGTAGCCAGGGGGGGGTTGGTCTCTTCTCCCAGGCAACTACCAGTAAGACAAGGGGGGAATGGATTTAAGCTCTGTCAGGGGAGGTTTAGGTTAGATGTTAGGAGAGAACTGTTTACAGAGAGGGTGATCAGACATTGGAATGGTCTGCCCAGGGAGGGGGTGGATTCTCCATCCCTGGAGGTTTTTAAGAGAGTAATGTGGCACTCAGTGCCATGATCCGGTAACCACAGTGGGAGTGGATTATGGGTTAGACTTGATGATCTCAGAGGTCCTTTCCAACCCAGATGATTCTGTGATTCTGCGATTCTGTGCTTCAGTTCAGTCCCTGTATGCACAGTCATCCTGCAGCACAGTCACCTGTGCAGGTGGCAAGGAACATCTCTATTCTGAGTCATCGAAGCTGACCCAGTAATGGGGAAGGAAGAAGCCATAGGATGGGATAAGAGTCTGTGGGGGTGTGTGGAATTAGTTGGCATTTGTACATCTTGTCCCTATACATTAAAGAAGAGAAGCCATTTTCACCCCATACTATTCTGCTTGATACCTTGTGGGGTTGGGCGTCTGACCAAACCTCCCTAAACTCCTGCTAGAAAGACTCAGGATCAGCTGGGGATATTGTTCCACTGTAATAAGCACTGTGTGGCATGACTTGGGCCATGTGTACATGGGTGGCTAAATGCTAGGCCCAGCATCAACAACTTAATCTAATGACATATCAGTGAGACACATAGATTTGCATCTTTTGTGATAAAGTGAAGCCATGGATGGGTGTGTTATAGTAATTTATTTTCATTCATGAGATGCCTTTCACTCATTTCCAGAAATTTCGTTCTGTTAATATTCAGGAAATGTGCATGTTCAAGCAGTGTTTACTTTCTTGGCAGGTCCAAGGTTTCTTTGTTGCAAAATCATGAGCGGTGTGTTTAAATGGACAAATATCAAGCAACATAGTGAGCAAAGTCATCTAGGTCACCAAGGTGAATTATAACTCCTGGTCCTATATTTCCATCAAGCTGCTGTCCCTCCAGGATTTTAAATAATTTTTTTTACTGACTCCCCAACAACCGTGGATTATCTCTTCTATTCATCTCAGAGCAGATACATGTGTCAAAATCTCCATGCATTTATAATTATTATCTCATCATTAAATTCATCTGATGAAAGATAATAGGATATAACAACATAAGAAAACCTTACTGCACAGGGAACAAACCAGTAAATCAGTAGCTAAGGTCTGTGTTAATGTTATTTCTTTTTTTAAAGGAAAGTGGATTCTTCTCCTTCCTCCTCTATCCATCTTCTATAGAAGGCTGTCCTTCATGCTTAACTGCTGTATATACTTTATCTGAAAGTATAGTGGAAGGCAAAATCTTTTAACCCATCTATATTTGTGGAACCTAGAAGGCATATTGAAGTGATTATTCATTAATATTTTATTTCTCCCTTGATAACTGTTTTTAACATGAACTATGTAAACACTTGAAATTACATGTCAATCTAGAAACCATTGAAGTTAATAGGATAACTTGCAGGAATGAAGTAGGCTCATGATACTATCTGCAAAATGCTCTATGGCATGGGTTTTGCAGATGTGCAGGCTTGCTCTGAACAGGTTCTGGTTAGAATGAAGCTAAAGCTGATTTAATCCAAAAAAAAGTACAGTTGTGTCCCTGTGACGCTTGAAAATCATAGACGGATTTTTTTATTTTTAAAATTCTCTCCTACCTTTAGTGAGCAAAACAGGGTGTGGAAAAGAAAACCATAGGTCAGCAATGATTTTTATAGTGTTTTGCTTATATTGAAAAGGATTACAAAATTTGCAAGCAAATCCTTTCACTTATCTCTTTCCACTCTTAAATTTGGAGCACTTTTTTTAACCATACATCCACAAGGAAAGCGTGGCTTTCCAGAGGTCATTTTCAACCAATACAAATAGCCCTTAAGGTCCTAGATGTTTTGGAAACCTGCTCAAATCCAAAGGTTTTCTGTTGAAAATAAATCAAATCTGTAACCCTTTAAATCAGCAGAGCTCACTGTTTGGTAGGAGCTTCTTCACCATCTTCAGCTAGTTAGACTAGCAGTTTTTCCTATTTAGAAAGATGAAGTCAAAGAAGAGAATGACACAGCTACAGAGTTAGCAAGGGTGAGTGCAACCACATGATATAATTTTACCTTTGTGGGATAAATAACAGTAAGTAGAAATGGAGGAGCTATTGCAAGCTCAGAGAACTGCCATAGCCATTTATTCTGTGAAGTTTTCACAAAAAGTATTGAGAAGAAACTCAGGACTCCTGTGATATAACTCTGGGCTAATACTAGCTAAATCGTGGGCATGGTTTTCAAGTTCTGGTTCTGGTTTATTAAGATGGTGAAGTTACTGTAACACAAGGGAGCTGAAGATGATTAAAAAAACAAACACAGTTCATTTGCTGAGCTGCATTATTTGAACCAGCAGTGGCCCTGTATGACAATATTCTCCATTTAATCCATTACTATGCACTGACTAAATCAGTACATACACTTAACTGTACTTTAGGCAGGAAGAGGTGAGTAATCAGTATTTGCAGGTATGAAACGTTAGTAATACTTCATAAGAATAATATCTCCAATTTCCACACACTATGTCATGATTAACCTAGTTAATAATTAGTTGAAACTTGTTTACGCCTTATCATATTCCTCTGAGACTAGCCCATTGAATTAATCTGCATTATAGATATTTATCTATTATTTTCCTAATACTCATCTCATCTCTTGAAATAACAATTAAAAAGTTACAGTCCTGTAATGAATGCTAATTCTAAATTAATGCTGAAAAACCATCTTACTGTCCAAAACAGCTTCTCTTTCCATAGTTGGCTTTATTGCTTTTGTTGTGCTGAAACAGTAAATTGTTTTCTTTTTACACTCATATGAGATTTCATTACAAAACAGCAGTTCAAACAGAATAATTTCATTTTGGCATTTGTTCTGGAAAAATCAGGCATTAATGTTTTTATTTTGAGAAAATGCCATTTTCATTTAATTTATGTACTTAATCTGAGAAGTTTTAAAGAGGATATTTTGACCAGCTGCAAAAATTACAAAAATGCATCAGGAAGCATTAAAAAAAAAAAAAAAAAAAAAAAAAAAGAGAGAGAGAGAAAATAATTAGATTCTATGGTTGTAGAAACTAGTTAAAGCAACTCTTCTGTGAAGTTTCAGGGTTTTAAAATTTTATTTTATTTATTTATTTTTCCATTTATGCAGGGAGTTTCCCTGGACATAGTACTAGTTTTTCTGCATTTTTTTCTGAAGTACTTATTTCTAGCAGAAAAGACATCAGTGCCAAGGCAAAAAAATTACACAGCCAAAAGAGGAAAATGAGGGGGGGAGCAGAGATGCTGAGAGAGAAAAGCGTCCTTCTAATTCCTGTTGTTTCTTTCCCCTTCAGTATCTGTAAACTTCCAGAAAATAAGTGAATAGATGGGAAACCCCAAAGCCACCTGTTCCACCCTCCTTTTTCTTTTGTTTTACTCCTAGGTCATACCAAATGTTTGATGCACAAACATGACCCAAAGAGGACATGCAGGCTGTTCTTCCGGACCATTCCCACCTGTCACCCATGTGTTTTCTAGGGATTAAGGGACAGGTATCTTTGCTTAGCTGTCTCTGTGCCAGCCCAGGCTGGAAAGATGAGGGAGAGTTGTGGAGGGCCACCTAGATAATTTGTGTGACCTTAGAGACAGCAAAGAGGCAGAATCTCACGCTGTAAAGCAAGGCTGAAGATAGCAGTAAGGCACAGCCTGCTGCCAGAAAAGATAGCAAGGCATCCGGAGGACACCTGCTCTGAACACAGGGATCATGTATTCTATCAACATTTGGCTTTTCCCAGGATGTTCTGTTGTGGCAAAGTGCTGTAAGCAACGTGTGTAGCTAGCAAGACCATGGTCTTTGTTTATTGCATCTTGCTTTTAAAACAATCCACCATATCAGAAAGCCATGTTTACTGTAAAAGAGCACTGCTGATGAATAAAGTCAGACATATTACCACTAAGTATATGTCTCGCCCAGCCTCAAACTTTTTTCTCCTTTCTAATTTTTTCTTCACCGCATTCGCAGGAGACAGTATGTTGTTTTTCTGGCAGATGTAACTGGGGCTTAATCGTCGCCACTTGCATCTGATTTTGCACCTCCAGAACATCTGACTAGCAGAAACCTGTATGGGGTTCACAGGGTTTAAATAAACAAGTTTCAGCTCAATTACAATGTGTTAGTCAGCTGTCTTGAAGAAAGTAATTTACAGATAGTTCTGTCTGCCTCTTGGCCCCTGTAGCCTTATGCTCCCCTCCTTTCCTAAATTCTTGATTGATTTCCAAGGTATGACTAATGTATGTCTAGAAATGTTTCAAGCTTCACAGACCAAGTATTTTACTTTGATGATTTGTTGGAATTACAATAGCTTGAATAATTCCTAATCAAGCTCCAACTCCAACCTGATGGGAAAGATCAGAGGTTTATTATTTTTAATTTAATCCTTGTGAAACATCAGATGCCTTAGTGACATCAAGATAAGAGCTCAGCTACATAAACAGTGAATGAGATTAAAGAATAGTGGTATTAAAGATTAAAATGAAAGCAAATTGGTTATCAGAACAGTTGCAAACCCTTAATGTTATTTTATTTAGGCTTGTCTAGGCCAGCATTTCTCAATAGATCCTCCTGTGTTACTGCTTCATTACAGTAACATTCAAGCTTTATAGTGTAGGAGAAATTATGTTATTTAATCAGTTCTAGATCTGGTTTAAACATGGTTGAATCCTGTCTGGTAAACTGGGCAACAAACAGCACAGGAAACCTACCCCAATGAGACACAGAAGAGAACCTGCAAACACTGGAAAATGTCCAGCTGTGTATCTCCCATCTGCATCCAACAGAAAGGACAGGCTGGGATCTGGAAGGGTCAGTAGCTGGTAGGAAGCAACTGGGGAAGTGTAAAGGAGATCTTGAGCTCCATCTAATCCTTGGAGAGGTTCTTCTGAGTATGTGGTGATGGCTGTGACTACACTTGTGATCTAAGATGGAGATCAAGATCAGGGACTGGAAGGGTCACTTTGTATTCATCTTCTACTCTTTTACTTGGCTGAAGTGAGAATCTCCATTCAGCGTGTGTGAGAATATTGGTGTTCTTTCTGCACTCTGTCACCTCAAAAGACATTGACACCTTGCTGAATTATCCAGAGATACAATCAGTAACATCATTGCATGGAGGTCCACAGTGTCATGATGAAGATACTGTGACAACAATATGGGCAAGCCAAAAACTTGTGGAAAAATTAATAGTGACACAAATGACTGATGTTATGAAAGTCACCTGTCCAGCTGAAGAAGCAGATGGGCACAGTTTACTAACAGGAGTTTTACATTGCTTCTCTTGAATCTCATAGGATAGGGAGATTTGGTACTCAAGGGGGAATACAATGAATAGAGGAAAGAAAGCAACTGGGTCTGGGACTTCAGCTGGTAAGAAAGTGCCATTTGCTACATCGGAAGATGGAGTAAGACACTCACAGCCTAGTGCATGCAGGTTGATAATGACAACGTGGGCAACTGTTCTGGCTTGGGCCAGGATAGAACTAACTTTCCTTCTTCTAATTTTACTTTCAGCTAAGTCTCTTCTAAGTAGGTGCACTTGCTGGAACTAACAGCAAGTTTCTCAGTCAGTTTCTGCTTCTAGGACTGATAACGCTCGGTGTTTATAGTTACGGCTACAGAATGTTATGCAGAACCAAGGCCACTGCTCAGTTCTGAGGAATATCTCGTGCTTCTGAAAGAGAGTGAGGGAGTCACACCTGCAAGCCTCCTTTAGGAAGGAGCGGACAAGACAGTTGACCAAAATTGACCAAACAGAGTATTCTATCCCATATGTGTCATACTCAGTATAAATTTTAGGGATTTTGTCCTTTTGTCCTTTCCTTCGGCACTTCTTTGTTATTCTATGTTTATAGTTATGGCCAGAAAATGGTAAGCAGAACCCGGCTATCCAAAAAGGTCCTGAGCCTTTGCTGAATTTCCAGGCACATAAATGGGTTTTCTGCAAGAGTGGTTCTCACAGTTTTCTACGTTCTAATCTGTTTTAAACACTACATTAATCCATGCAATTAACAAAAAGCACATTTCTGCTCCTGCTGAGATCAAGAAAGATCACAAAAGGCAACAAATGTGTTTAATATTCCGTCTCTTTTATTGTAACTGGGTTTTTAGTTGTCATTCTCAGATATGAGTGGTAACTTCCAGTTTTTACATTGCAATGGACAAGCCCTAATCAGTTAAACTTTTCATTCGTTGCTTTGCAAACATTATAGCAAAGATACATTGATAATAACAAGTGAAGGTTCAGTTGCTTTCTGCAAAAAGTATATTGAAAGTCAAACAATATTGGCAAAAAAGGAGTCACTATAGTGAAGTCACTGTCACATCTGTCACATCTAACCTACCTTGTACCTCAGCTGATGGCAATGTTACATCACTTTAAATAAATAAATAAAAAGTAAACTAGGAATTGCTTGATATTAATTAGGACCTTTTATATTTGAAAGCCATCCTACAGATATTTTCAAGTCTATCTTGACCTCCTGCTGAGACTGTGCAGTTATTATAGCTTTTGATACTCCTCTCTTTTAGATTAATTTTGAGGTAGTTGTTTTTCTAGTGTTTCCCTTGTAAGGCGAAAGAATTTTGCTGCTTCTTTGTATGTTTCAACTGGCATTTAAAGTCTCATATTTTTTAAGACTACCTCAACTAAACTGCATATATTTAACATCAAAGGAAGTATATATTCTTCCATGTAATGTGCTAAAGTAAAACTAGTGCATGCTTCTGCTGAAGGCCTGCCTGGTATTCTGATAAAGAACAAATTATTCAGTAATGTGTGAGTTTTTGCCTTTTCTATTCCCAAACATTATTATTTAAAACAAAAAAAAGGGAAAAAAAAGGAAAAAAAAAAAGAGTCACCATGGTTTTTATGATTTGTATACTGGACTCAGTGCTCATCAATTAGTCTGCTATTGACTCTCATCAGTTAGAGTCTGTATCCTTATCCAGCACATTCTTCCTCTGAATATCACATATTTACACAGGGGAAGATGAAGTTTTACGCCTGCAAAAAGTTCCAAAATCCCACCAAATATGAATAAGGGCAAGTTGGAGTCATCCATGAGTAACCTTTTTCTGAATCCTTGAGTGACTCTTCAGTAGTATGTGTATGAGGAGTGAGTGACCCCAGGCAGACAGAGACTTCCTCCAGGGATTTTAACACTATTCTGTTAAACTGTGTGAGCTGATAGAAATGATTATTAGTGATACGATAGGAGGCACTGCATGGGCACCACAGGCTGCTTAGCTGCTGGTTACTAGGAGTCTATCTTGACCTCCTGCTGAGACTGTGAAGTTATTATAGCCCAGCAGGCAATAGCTGGGCAACTGGCAGAAGCAGGGAACATGAGCAGTAAGAGGACTCTTATTCTTGCTAGGAATAGATTCGGGGAAGTTGCTCAGCTGGTGAGAAGCACTTGCCAGGTTTCTTAAGAAGCCTGATCCGGTTGTAGAGAATGGTGGTGTGGTGAGAGAGAGCACTTGGATTTCAATCAGGTGCCCCAGTGTTCCTGTGAGGTCACTTCCAACAGGAGTTTAAGTGAAAAGTGCAGATTTTTTATTGTTTAAAGATTCCCTTTCTCAAAATCTCATCTTTCCCAGTTAAACTATTAAGATATAAGAAGCATGAGGGAATTCATGGCTGTCTGCAAATATATCTCTTTGAAATAAGTCATAGTTGATCTAGAATGAGATACAGCTGGGATGTAGTATGAAAAACTTCAGTGTTCAGCTGCTTTGATCCCAATCCCCATGGTCTGCACAGTTGCCAGGACAGAGTTTATTTTTGTCCTGTTAGTCCTGGCACTTTGTTCCACATGAACTGCTGTGATGTCCATGGGAAATGGGTACTCTTCGGTGTAAGCAACAGCATCATCATCATCACTATTTGGTCATAGCCCTGTATCAGTGGAACAGTGAAGTAAGTGCATTACTTGAAGTTCCTTTGTCTTTGTGATCTTGGCAGCACATTTTTTCCTATGGCTTTGTTCCTTCATTTTTATATCAAATGGTGTCTGGAAGTGTAGGAAAAAAAGCAATTCATCCAAACCCCCAAAAGAAACAAGGTCTTGTAGTTCAGCATCACTTGGCTTTTTGAATGTGTGTGTAAGGAGATCTCAGAAGGTTGCCCAGAAAAAATGGACATTTAGCTGTTTAACTCTCACTGATCAAAGAACCCAAAATGCTACTGAGTGAAGGCGTTCTGACCTGTATGAAGAATAGTGTGTTCAGCAGGAACAGGGGTGTTACCTTTCCCCATACTTGGCAGCTGTGGGATCGTACCTGTGTTCAGTTTTGGGCCCCTCAGTAAAGAAGGGACATCTTGCAACCCGAGCTTGTCCAAAGAAGGGCAACAAACCTGATGAGGGGTTTGAAGCGTATGTCTTACAAGGAGTGGCTGAGGGAGCTGGGGTAGTTTAGCCTAGAGAAAAAGAGGCCGAGGGGACACCTTAGCACTCTACCTAAAAGGAAGCTGTAAAGAGGTAGGGATTGGTCTGTTTGGTGAAGTTACAAGTGATAGGTAGAGGACTCAAGTTGCACCAGGGGAGGTTTAGATTAAATATTAGGAAGAATATCTTAACTGAACAGGTTGTCAGACATTGGAACAGGCTGCTCAGGGCAGTGGTGGAGTCACCATTACTGGAGGTATTTAACAGTTGTGTGGCATAGTACTTAATGATGTGACTTAGTTAAGGTCTTGTCAGTCTTAGGTTAACAGTTGGACTAGATGACCTTGAAGGTCTTTTCCAGCCAAGGGTGATTCCATGATTCTGTGAAGTAGCAGTTGTCTGAAGAAAAAAAGTTCTTCCAGTTTTTGTAACTGCATGGTACCATACCCACAGGAACTCTGGAAGATAAGGCCAGTCTTGAACCCTGTACACTTCCATCTGCTTATGTTATCGTCACTGCATATGGCACTTAGACAAACAAAATGGAGCTGATGCATGGGAAGTAATTTCCAGTAAGGTCACAACTATGGGTGTGAATTGTGGAGAGAAATGCAAAGGTATTAAAGCTAAGCATGTGAATCAACTCAAGAAGTTGTTCAACAGACCTAAGAAGAACTATCATAATAGTGATCTTTTTCTATGGGAGAGGAGATTTGGAAATGGGGCTGAAGCAAATGTGAAAAGGGAGCAAAAGATGAGGACTGCAGGTACATGAACAACACACAGCAAATCTGAAAAGTTTTAAGAAAATACAAGTCCAGGGAAACAAATTTTGCAGTGATGAAGGACAACGTAGATGTAGGAGAGGCTTGAACCAACTTTGTTGTTCAGACATGAATAGAATGAAGTCAACAGTGTAATATTCTGACTTCCTCCAATAGCTCAAGACAATAGCTCAAGGCACAGAAAATGAAGTCTGAGTAGAACTAACAGTCATGGGAGATCACCAGAGAAACAGAATTGGAAGTAACGTCAGTGAGTGAGAAGCACTGGCTAAAAAAGAAAACAGAAAGCTCTATGGTGCTTCAATGTGAGAGGAAGGGGGCAGTACCTACTGCAGGAACATGTTAATGTTATCTTAACTGTATCTTACTGTATCTTACCACAGTGACTAAGTTCCGCTTATTTCAAAAGTACTGCAGAAAGGGATGCACAGATTAACTCACTGCATCTGCGACTAGTCTCATGGTTTTGATTTTTTAATCATAGATTCTGATAGAAGTATTAAGATATTACTACAAATATCTGCTGAATGGAGTGATCCTTTTCTAACAAATAATTTTAAAGTTATTAGAAGTTGGGAGAGAGAGAGAGAATGGGGTGAGAAAAAAAAGAAGGGACTAGTTCTAACTAATTTAACTCTAATAAGAGTCTTAAACTTGTTTGAAAATATTTAGTAGTGTTTTTGTGCAACCTGTTATATTCCTAAGCTATAAATCCTAATGGTCAACTGAATTGTTTGCTGGACAAGAAAGGATTGCCAAATCAGCCAATTATTGACTATAGTTAGTAGGATACACATATTTTAAGGTGTGTAAAAAACAATAGTCTACCATAATTGCTTTAAAGAATAATTGAGCTCAGACTGTGGTATCCTCAGAGCAGGAATGTTGTGGTTTATGCTGTGCTTTCCTAAAGAATCCTTTGTTGAGTAGCATGTTCATCTGTAGTGCTACATAGATATTTATAGATAATCATCTGTTAGTAGCTTAGTGAATGTTTTTTTCATCAAAGATTTCTGGCTATTAAATAGATGAGTTACCTTACATACTGCTCTGAGAGGACATTTTGTTTTCTGTAGTGAGTTCAGTGTTTAGTATTCACAGAACTGCAACTATTTTTTCTCCCACAGAATAATAGATAATAGAAAACAATAACTGACAGCTTACCTGGATGTATTGTTAAGTTGTATTTATGGAAATGCTGTTAGCAGCCTTGTGGACCAGCAGATAGTGAGTGATTCTGTGGAAATGCCTGTGATATAATATCCTTTTAATTTTAAGATGCTTGTTCAAGGACTAGACTGATCTGAAAGAAGTGGGTGTCACGGTTTAGCACTGGCCCTGCAATTAAACCGAATAACAGATGCTCTCTATTAATCCCCCTCTCCTCCCTGATAAAGAAAGGAAAAAAAAAGGAGGGAGACTTACGGGTTGGAAACTAAACTACACAACTTTAATGAAACAGTAATAATAAATAGGAAAAATTACTAAATATATACAAATATACAGGAAAATTGATACCACGTTCCTCACCCNGAGGCAGGAACACACAGATCAGCCTGGCATGGATCAGGACCACAGGCAGACAAACGGACAGAATCCTCCCAGGATGCCGAAGCAAAACCAGGAACAGGCAAAGAAGGGGAAGCAGGAAGGGCAGGAAGGGGTTTGACCCTCGTGATCCCTCAAATTTATACTGAGTATGACGTGTATGGGATTGAATACTCTGTTTGGTCAGTTCTGGCATCTATCTTGTCCGCTCCTTCCCAAAGGAGGGGTTCAGGTGGGACCTCTTTACTCCTCCTGCAGGGTAAAAATGTTCCTCAGAGCTGAGCAGTGTCCTTGGCTCTGCACACCAGTCTCTGGCAGTAACTATAAACATCCAGTGTTATCAGTCCTAGAAGCAGACACTGTCTGAGAAACTTGTTGTTAATTTCAGCAAGTGCAACTACTTACAAGAGACTTAGCTGAAAGCAAAAGTACAAACCAGAAGATCACCTTTATCCTGGCCCAAACCAGGACAGTGGGTTTACAGTGGTTTTCTGCCACTGTTTTTCTCTTTGTGGTAGGTAGAGTGCCTTGGCCAGCTTTGGCCTCTTGGGGTCCATCATCCTCAGAAGCTCTGGGTCATCTAAAATGGGAATGACCACTTCTGAACACCTCTCTGCCAGATGAGATTATCATTACCAGTTTTTGCCACCATCTGCGAAGCAAAGGTTATAATTCAAAGGCTTGTGTCAATAGAAGGGATTCTATTAGCTGCTGAATTAGTCACATCAGGGAAAGTCAGGGAGGTCAACTCAAACCACTTAACTGGATAAACCAATTTTGAAATGAACAAGGCATAGCTCCTGAAATCCTTTTTCCATCTCTGTTTATGAATAGCAGAGTGTAGTAACATACAATCATCAACCAGAACATCCATTTGGTAGCTAATAATCTGTCTAACTTCTTAGAATATTTAATTTGTTTGAGTTTTTTTCTTTCCTGGAGTAATCTGTGAGTCAGGTATACCTAACAAGAGCCTTCCATATATTAACTATCCCCATATGATGTTCTTTCTTCAGTGTTTGTGACAGCTAATTGCATGTACTGTATTCAGCCAATCTGAGAATGAAACCTGAGGTAAAATTCTCAAATAGCTCATGATGGGTTTGATTGCCAACACAATACTTGCATAAATGAAATGTGAGATAGTAATCTCTTCCCTTGAAATCTTAGAAGAATGATTGAAAGAGTTATGTAAGAGCTGAAGTCCACGTGGAAACAAACATATTTTTTATCAAGCAGCCCCTTACAGAAAGACTATCATGCTTGAGGCTGGGTTTACTCAGAGACTGGAGAGGGCAACAAATAGCAGAAGCAGTAGTTTCACTATGCAAACAAACTAGCCATTCTGAGTTTGACTTTGGGGCCTTTCTATTACAATTGTTTTTCTTCTCTATGCTAAAAGGCGTTGCCCAATGGTCCTGATAAACAGGCTGTCATCAGAAGGAGAATATGACTAAAGACAAGGAAGATAAAGATGATTCATCCAGAACAGGAAGAGCAGTGTGGCTGGTGACTGTCATCAGTGCACTTCCACTGCAGTGTATGGCCCTGGGCAAAGCACAGCCTTTTCTTAGCCATGTTATCTTGTTTCATTCTGCCTAGGTCTCTTGGGCCTTTGTTGCACATTTCTGCTATGACTTTAAAATATTTCTTATAAAATATTAATATATGGGGGTCATAGTCACATAATTGTGACTGTGGCAGTCCAGTACCACACAAACTCATTGCCTCATGGAGGAGAAAGAAGGGATAGTTGTTATATTTATCTTTGTTCCATGTTACCTTCTCTCAGAAATCAATCACCATTAGGCAGGTTTTTCTTGGAAGAACTTATTTTATGGTATCCTGGGAAAAACAGATATAAGGCACAGGGGCATTTTTAGATGCTGTAGATTACTTCACTGGATACCAGACAATAGAAAAACAATTCATCTACATTGTTACATTTTCTGGGTCACTGGCTATAAGAAGCAACCTTTTCCTCTGCAGTATTACATTAGGTTCAGTTTCTGATCAGTAGATGGACACTAACTGAGGTCAAAACTTCCACTTGACTTGCCAGTTTTTGTGGCTTTATTCCTTTTTAAGGTGCTATTTATTGCTTTATTGTTTTCCTCCTGTGATCTTCTCTCTTCTTTAACTGTTCTCTTTCCTGTAGAGTAAATAAATAACAGATCATCAGGAAACTATGTTCCCCTGCTTGTCCTATAATAATAATTAGAAGAGCTTAAATATCTCAGTAACTTTGCTCTTTTTTTTCCACTTAAAAACCAGTCTGGGTTTTCAGAGTAATTTCCTTGAAATACCTGAGAATACTCAGTTTTACCACTTGGGGAAATATGTACCATTTTCAGAAAACATACAGAACAATTTTCAGGGTTACTAACTGGAACTGATAATAACTGCAGTTGCTTTGTGGTATGTAAACTCATTACATTTCAAGTTTTGTACTGATCCTTTACACCACCTGTTAAAAACTCCAGATAAACAACAACAACAAAAATGTAGTTCTTTAGTTAGTTGATCATGACTACATTAACATAGCAAAAATTTGCAGAAATAGTTCTTGGAAATGAAGGAAAAAATGTTATTTAATGAAAGGTAATTTTCATAAAGAAATTAAAACTGTGACTTCATGAGTATTTCTTTTAGCAGTGGTGCTGTTTCTAGAGGTTGTACCACTTGCATTTATTTTACTCCTGTTATACCTGAATAACCTTAACACTGCCTTTTGTTTTTTTCAAGTGAAATGAGAACCCAACTGAAATATACCTTTATGAACAGGTTTTGTTCAATATACATGAACTCTGAGTTGTTAAGATACAAAATGTTTGTGAGGCCTTACAGTGGTTTGGGTTAGAGACCTTACCTGGGACAAAATCCTGAAGAAAGAAATAATAAAATAATTCCTAGGAAGAAAAACTGAAGTAAGGATGCTTCAAAATAAATATTTATATTTCTAAGGTCCCTCAGCAGGTTAATTTCCCTGTGGCTGAATTTTGTCTTAATACTTTAGCATAGGGAATTAGGTGCATTGCCAACCCAATTCATACAGTGATTGACATAATTTTTGCTTCCTTGGTGAAGTATTGTAAGAGTACCCAAAAGGTATTAGATACTGCCTCGATGATTAACATGCTTCTTCTGAAATATTAGTTGGCAATGCTGTCTGCACCAGAAGCCTCTGTTCTTCCCCCATTTGTAGGTTTGCTTGTGAATTTTGTCCTTCTGAAGCTGATTAAGGCCAAGAACAACAGTGTTACTCCTTGGTGTCACAAGCATAGGCAAATAGTGTGCCAGAACAACATGATGGAGGCAAAGGATATTATAATGATGCCCTTCAATCATTATATACCTCTATATATCCATATATCTATATATGATATTGATATATATTATATATATTATGTATATACATTTATATATATATATAATATGATATATATAATATGATATATATTTTGTGTATATCATAGACTAATAGAATTGTTTGGGCCAGAAAGGACCTTAAAGATGATTTACTTCTAATCCCCTTGCATGGGCAGGGAAACTTCCCACTAGACCAGGTTGCTTGGAGCCCCATCCAGCCCAGCCTTGAACACTTCCAGACAGGAATATCCACAACTCCATTGAGCAAACTGTGCCAGTGTTTCATCACCCTCATAGTACTACAGGTGGGGTATCACAAGAAAAAAAGAAGAGAATCACCTCCCTCAACCTACTGGTCATTCCTACTGGGCTGAAAGTTCACATTACTGTTTCATGTTGAGCTTCTTATCAACCAACACCCCCAAATCCTCCTCAAGCCTGCTCTCAGTTCTTTTTCCATCCAGACTGTATTTGTGCTTGGGATTGTGTTGCTGGACGAACTTTTGGAAGAGCGCAGAGCTCTGAGAGAAGTCGAGGTAGAGCAGTGGTTGATCTCGGTCAGTCCTGGTGCTCTGAACCAGACCAGCCTCCTCTGCTCCTAGCTCAGGAATGAGCTGAGTATGTGCCCTAAGACCCACCTTTTATTGGCCCCCTAATGCTGCTTACTTGCAGCTGGGGCCAGCCCTGACTGGGCACAGGTGGGCTGAGCACAAGCTCGTGCTCACTGCCTGGCAATTGGTGGATTTCTGGCACCTGTTTCCTACAGGATTGCCCAGACCCAGGTGCAAGACTTTACACTTGACCTTGTTGAACTTCATGAGGTTAGAGCATGAACCATCTGTCAAGCTTGTCAAGATTCCTCTGGTTGGCATCACTTTCCTCCAGAATGTTGACCACACCACAAAGCTTGATGTTGTCAGCAAACTTGCTGAGGGTCCCATTGCACTCAGTCCCATTATATCACCAACAAAGATGTTGAACAGCACCAGTCCCACTATCAACTCTTGGGGAAATCAGCTCATCACTGATGTCTACTTGGAGATCAAACTGATGACTGCAACTCTTTGAATCTGACCATCCAGTCAATTCCTTATCTATTCAGTGGTCCATCCATCAGGTTTGTGTCTCTCCAATGGAGAGAAAAGGATGTTGAGTGTCAGACATCACTTGCTCTTCCTTTATCTACTAACTCTGTAACCCCGTCACCAAGTTTGTCAGGAGCAATTTGGACCTCGTCGACCCATGCTGGCTGCCACAAATCATCTTATTATCCTTGTGCCACCAACATACTAACTTTATTATTTGTGTTGTGATTCTTGAATATAAGATACTAAAGAAATGTGGGGAAATTGTAGCTATTCTCCATTTTTCAATTAAGACTATTGATTCCATGTAAACCTCAGCATTCTGTAATGTGTCTTCATAACTTTCTTTTCCCTTTCACAGGAAAAATAAAGCCTAAAAAAGTTGCTCTCACTGTAACATGCTCAGCAAGCTACAAAATGAGACCTGCTCTGCCAGAAGTTCTGCAATATACTCGTTTTACCCTGTACTCTTTGCCATTTCAGTCTGCTGTGTAATGTACTAAAAGAATGCTTACTAATTTTGCAGGATTACTAATTTTGGAAGATGCTTACTACTTAGAACATGTAATGTAATAGCATAGATTAATAATTTCCATTTTTTCTTGCTTTTATTGAATAGGAAGGAAGAGGACAGTGTGAGATGAAAGTCCTGATAACCTTTTTTCCAGTCTTTGGAATGCAGTCACTGTTCTCACTGTCATCCCTTCCCACACACACAGCTAACGAGGCACAGCTAGGAACTGTATGAAGGATAAGGTGGATTCAGAGCTACACAGGTCTCCAGGACATACCTATGTTCTCTTCATGCCTGTGCCTGAGCATCACATGCCATTTTGCTGTACTTTTCAATTTGTCTACTCCAGTCCCACCACAACACTATCTCAACAACATGCAAATGGTCTCAGATACCCCTAGCTTTTTTTTTTTTTTTTTTTTTTTTTTTTTTTTTTTTTTTTTTTTTAATAAATCTAGTGTGTATGTTGGGATTTCCTATATCTAACACTACATTGTAAAATCTGGACACTCAGCCTTCTGCCTAAGAATGTAAGGCTTTATTTCAGTGAAAGCAGACAGCATTTTAAGAACATTACAAGAAGGCTTGTTTCAGGCAGTTTTTAAAATGAAGTTTTCATTTTTTTTCTAACCTTGGACACATTACAAACTACTATAGCTCTTTTATCTTAGCAAAGAAAGTGTCTAAATTAGACTGCTGAAGACCTTCTAATTAAAAACAAAAGCACATTGGTCCTTCGGAACTCATAAAACTAATACATTAAGTAGCATCAGGCCTCCAAATCCAAATCCCCAGTCTAAAAAGGTCACACCAAGCAGGACACAAGAACAAAAAGATGCATCAAATAACCACAGATAAATTGGCCATATTCAGTGTGAATACTTATAAATGGAGGGAACTGAAAGCAGGCTTTTCACCGCATAGGCTTTTCCAGCACATCTGTATTGAGACCAAGAGCTAGTGCATAAGCCCTGGTTGCCTGTGGTGTTCTATCCAGAGGGACCAGGCTTAGAGGAAAGAGTGACAACTATCTGTATGCACAGCATCTTCAGATACTGCAAAATGACAGTTCCACTGAATTCACTTGTACTCAGTTTTCAGCTCCTCTATATCACTCCAAGTACTGAGTTCAGGAAAGCACTCATAATGTCCATGTTGTGCAGTACAGTGTCTCAGTCTTTCCCCTTGTTTCAACTACTAAGTAACGACCTGTTTTGGAGGGAGCTATGCATTGCTTTCCTTCCTGCTCTGCCCCTTGATACCAAGCAGTGAGATCTGTCTGAAGGCTTTCCTCTGTCCTGCAGCACTATCTCCTCTCAGTGCTCCTGGAGTGCTTGCAGGCTGCATGAGGTTGTGTGGAGGGGGGAGGAACGATGTCAGCAGCTTTTCCTCAGGTTAACAGAGAGCTCAGCTTGTGTCATGGAGAACATGAGACTATTTTTGTAACAAAGACTTAATAGGTGTCAAAAGACTGCAAATGGCTATGTTTAATTGAAGCTGCAGACTTGGGTTTCTTCTTGAAATTAATTTTGTCTTAATTGAAATTAACAGAATTACCTGCATGCAAAACTGGTGTAATGGAAGGGAGAATTAGGCCCACTCTTTAAAGTGGTATATAGCTGCTTTGGTGAAGAGCACTGGCATACTGCTTTTGCATTCAGTTGTAACTGGAAATGCTTTGGCTGATAGGCAATACATTTAAAGCCAGAGCAGCAGCTTGGAAAGCAGACACCTTGAGTGCTCCCCTGCCACGTTTAGTTAATACGCAGTCTAATTGGGGGCATCATCTGATAGCAGCTCCAGGGAAAGATATTTCCCTTGTTTGAAAATAGGTCAGGAGGAAAACTGACATTTTCTTGACTACCTATTTACAGTCTGGGCAGCCTTCTCCAGAACATCTTCTGGGAATAAGAAATCTAAAAAGCGTCAAAGGACGTCAAAGGACTCATTACTGTGCTAAATTAGTTTATATATTTCATCTTTATGCGCTCCCCCTGCCTCCCTCCCCAAGAACAAATGACTCTCAGGTTTTGCAGCCACAATGTTGTAAACATCTGATAATCTTCTTGGGTAATCCAGAGCAGAGAGGGGAAGTGACTGGAGAGAGCTGTTTCTTACTGACTGAGGATGTAGTGCAAGGTGTGGCTTTGGTAACAGCTTGGGGTGTAACTCAGAAGACACTCCTTGTGTTGTAGGATTGAAAAAGCTGTTTAAAAGCAGCATGTGCCTTTCTATTTTTGTTCACTTCATCCAGCTGCACCAGTGAAAAAACCTAATTACATGAATGATTAATTTCTTACATTGCTCAGTATTTGGTTTGACATTCTGATGCAGATTTGAGCACCTGGTTACTCTTCCTTATGTGATGACTAAGTTTTAAAAACAAATACACAATTGTTGAAGTCTGGGTTTAAGTAGTTACAACAGGAACAGATGGACATAAGGTCTCCTTCTCTCTAGAGGGAGACTTTATTACGCTTTACAATTTAACTGAAGGTTGTAGTGAGGTGAGTGTTGGCCTCTTCTACCAAACAATGATAGGACACAAGGAAGTGGCCTAAAGTTCACCAGGGAAGGTTTAGACTAGATATTAGGAAGAAATAGTTACTGAAAATGTAGTCAAGCACTGGAACAGGCTGTCTGGGTATTGTCCTGAATGTGGGGTCTGCTACTTAGTGTGCAAAAATCCAAACCACATGCAGAGTTGAGATACTTGCTTTAATATCCATTTCTGTTCATTCCCTTCTGTTCCATTTTAGCAAAGGGACCAAGGTGGTATTCCACAAAGAAAGCTCTATTTCCCAAAATATAAATGCTACTTACATACCCAAAAACATGAGAAAGAATTTTTTTCTCTATCATTCTCTAGCATTATTCTATCATTCGTAGCTAGTTAATTAATGGCTTGCTTTTATTTTAAGTGGCAGTGCACAAAAATTTCAATACGGGTTCTCAAAGACTAAGGGGCTCTGTATTAGTAGGGGTCCCTTTAGCTTATGGCTGGGTGCTTTAATATGCTAATATCTCATTAATATGTTAATGGTGTGTTAATGCACCATATCCAATTACTCATTTTTTTTCTGCCCAGTACTCAAGGCTGTCACCAAGGTTAGTTTGGGAAAGTGCTCTTTCCCATCCCTTTCATCTGTCCGGCAGATATCTTGCAGGCCTGTCTCAAGGCCAGGCTGTTGACTACTTGGAATGTGTTTTTCTCTATGTGTTTTTCTCTAATTGGAATCTGTTTTTGTCTAATTCTTAATGTTTCACTGTTATGTGAACCCTATTTTTATTTTGCATGTCTCTTTGGTTCTCTCTTATGTTATGTTTCTCCAAATGTGGGGGTTTTTTCCATAAAATTTTACTTATTTAAAATAATAACTGACATCACAGGGATGTGTTGGAGTCACCATCTCTACATGTATTAAAAAAACCCAAAATGTGTAGATGTGGCACTTCAGGATGTTCTCCAGTGGACATGGTGTTTTTTTCAGAGTTGATGGTTGTACCCTGAGTCCTCAGGACTACCTGTCTACCTTCTAAATAGTGCAAAAAGAAACAGAATTTAACCTGCTGTGCCTGAAGACCATAATAAAAACAAAGCTGTACCAAATTAAGAAGTTTTGAAAGCCTATAGATTTGGGGCAGCCTTTTTCTCTCTGTCCTGAGGTTCCTTTGAGCTGAATACTCCATCTCAGATTACTTACCTCTCTCTCCTCCCTGCCCGACTACAGGCATGTGATACAAGATGATGGGTGTGAAAATCACAGGATGTTAGCAGCTGACTTCTCCATCTCAGGACAACCCTCACAACTGTTATGCATCTAAGGAGAGGATAGCAGGGACAGCTGCCACCACCCCTCTTTTCAGTGCTTTTCAGCAAGTCCTGACAGCCAGAGAAAAGGGGATTAGAGGAGGGGCAGTTGTGTGTGCTCATTAATACCACAATAAGTTTAGTTGTATTGTTAAATTTGCTGGGCTACTTCTTCCTGTTGGAGGATGGCTGTTCTGGACAGCTGAGGAAAGTGCTCTGTTTTCTTAAGGCTGCCCAAGAAGGGGATGGAAGCTCATGTAGAAATGCAGTTTCTGTGGCAAAGTCTCGATGACCCCACAAGAAGAAACTAGTCACTGGTGTGGGTTTATCTGTATTTGTCTTTCAGTTAAGTGTTATGTTCTAATTACCCAAACCAGTAGCTGTATCTTCCTCTAGAAAGGTAAACAGACCTGGTGCATGCTGCAGCATCATGAATCATGGCTGCTCCAGGCTGCATTTATCATGGATGGGTGGATGTGCTTAAAGGGTGCAGGTGTGGTTTATAACCACACTTCTGCTTGCTGGACTGTGTTTTGAAAGGTTGTATGATCTGTAAACAGAGAGTAAATTTTCTCAGATTCTGGACTGAAGCATTCAGCTGTCCCCATAGGGGCTGCCTAAAGCAAGTGATCACAGGCATTCCCTGAATGCACTGAGCAATTTCAGTGTCTTCTGACTCTTTTTCCGAGTGGACCTTTGCTTGTTACACAAAAATTGCTGGACAGGTGAACACAAAGGAACAACACAGACTTGCTGGACTTGGAGGAAAGGAATGTGCTAAGCAGAGCTCTCTGACAGAGACTGGTTTTTGCAATGTGAGGAAAGGAGAGAGGAACTGAAGTGGGGTGGGTGTAAAGGATGTGTAAAGGATATGTAAACATTTAGCCATGAGGTACAGGTTAGTTGAAAAGAGAAAGTGCCAAGACCAAGAGAAGTTACAGGATGAGGCCCAGTTTCAGTAACAGAACTTGTGTTAGGACATTATTTTCTGTCTCTATGCTGTAGCAAGCATAGCATGAGCACTGTTTTACCATAATCAGGAGTTTTGGGATATGACTGCAGGGGTGTGGGATGCTCAGCTGCATCCTTGTCCACTGAGTCTCAGTTGAAGACGCCTGTCCAAACTCCTTGAAATCAACAAGACCTCATAAAACACTTAATTAACCCTGAGCCTCTGTACCTGTGCCATGGAGTCTCAGCCACGGAAGCCACTCGAGGCTGAAGACAGTGATGGGAGTGGGAAGACAAATGGTGTAGGACTTCAGGCAGAGCCTAGCGGCCGGAGCTTTTCCAGCTTGCACGCTCTGACTGAGTGTTAGAAATGAACTTTGAAAAATCACATTACAAGCAAACACGAATGTTGCAATGTGAAACAGATTGCTTTAGTCATTTTTTTTGGCATGTAAAAAGCCAAACTACCCCCACCTCTTGTAGAAGAAAACATTGTTCATTAGGCTCAGTAGATGCCTTTTTTGGCATATGGGTTTTTCCTTCTCTTTCTATCAACCAGTGAAAGAAAAAAGGCACCAAGAGTGACCCATCAAACAAGACCCAGCCCCTTAATTCCCAGTGGCAAAATGTGGCTTTTGCTCTGAGAACCATGCTTGCCTCCACACAGAAATCCTAAGTCCAAATCACCCCTGTTCCACTTTTCAGTAGACATCTCTGACTGTAACTCATGATGACTTATCCTAGTGCATTCCTTCAAGATCTTGATGTTACTGCCTAAGGAAAAACTAGTAGTAGCTCCTTTCTACTCATCCTTGATGACACCATGATGTCTGTGGCATCAGTCCCGTCAAATTTCTGCATTCAGAATATTTCTTTTACCAATATGAAATAATTTAGTTTATTCACTGCCCAGCACACAAAAGTTGCTCGAATTTTATCTTCCAAAAATAAAGCGTTTGAAATTCTTTTGCATCTATGCTAATTACTATTATCTAGCTCTTAGCAGTTCTATATGCAAGTTAAATAAGCCACTTAGCTAATAAAAATGTTTTTGAAAGCTACTGTTACAGAAGGGGCAGAAAGCCAACCTGCTCTGCTTGTGCTGCCACTGAGTTTTGCAGCAATTCTATGGCAAGCCTTCAGCTGTGCTGTGCAGGGTGCAGCATGTGGCAGGATTTGCCAAAGGCAGTCATATCTGGGATATCAGGCTGGTGTAGCTTTTCATCAGGTATCCATAAAATCATGAATGGAAGGCATTCAGTCTCTTCCAGTATGAGTTCTGGGGAAAACCAAAGCAAGGATGGATTTGGCATGAGCAGAAGTGCTGGTTCAACAGGCTGCCAGGGACTGGGTGTGGAGGACACCAAAATAATGAAGGAACTGAGGCACAGATTAGTGGAAGGGGAGTCCCCTGAGGACTGGCTAATGCACAGGAACCATGTCAGTCTCAGGAGGTCTGTGAACTGAAGAAGTCTAGAGGCTGTGAGGAGCACACCAGAGGGAAGTTAAAGATACCCATCATCTGTAGCTTATGCTTATGACCACTGTTATAGGCAGGATGGTCCAGTAAAGCTGTTTATATAGATGCAAAAGTACACAGCCTACTTTGAAATAATAAGCCATTGAAAGAATGGAGTGTTGCTTTGAAAAATGCCCTACGAATACTTTTGAAGATCACAAAAGTGACAGATCTTAATTTTATTTATAATTTTTGAAAATATTTCTCTGTTGCCCTCTCTTCTAAAATGTTCATATGTAGACATGGAATAACGACATTGCTGAAATGTCTGTCATGAATAGATATTGGCCTTTGTCATGTGTAAACATTTTAACTCAGAACTTCTGTATAGGCTTTTAGCATAACTCCTAAGTGTAAAGTAATACATTTTTTAGGAATTCTGTGAGTTAGAAGGAAATTACAATACAAACTGTAGAGGTAATTTTTCCAGAGGCAGCTTCTGCTTTTAAAAGTGTTCTCACACCCATTTCAGTACTTGTGACTCACCACAGGGGCTGAAATTGTTAGTGCCAGTTCTTTCGTGAGAGATCACTGATTAAGTGTGGCTCAGTGTTTGGGTGCTCAGATGAAGATGTCATTGGGAATTGCCTCTGACTGACTAATTCGCGCTAGCTGAAGTGGGTGTTGTGTGCCCAACTATACAAATATCCTTTGTGAATCTCACTGCACATTTCACTGAATATCTTTGTGCTCTATCTTCTGCCCTGGGGACAAAGGTGTTTATAAGACTTAATTTGCCTGCACACATACCTCTGCTATGGAAACTATCCTTAAAAGGTCCCGATGACTTTTGCTTACCAGAAGCTGATGTAGTTGTTTTTTTGGGGAGGTCACTGATAGTCCAGCACAATGTTTTCCTGGCTCATGGAACAATGGGTAACCTAGCTGGGCTTTGGCATTGTGGCACAACTCTCACATAACAGACCAGTGTGGTTAAAAGCAGGAAGGATGACTTCCGTTTTGAAATCATGGGGCACTGTATAAACAGTAGCACATGGGAGCATTCACAGCATTAATCAGTGCATTTAATTAAGTAACTGGCATAATGTCACAAAGCAGTAATTAGCCAGAAACACATCTTGCCGTGGTTGTGCTCTTTCTATTGACTCATAGTAAATCAGTACAAAAAATCAAACACCCACAATAAAAAATTCTGATTTTTTGCTGTGACAAAGCAAAACTCATATGCTGAATTGTTTTCTGTCTAAACTTTGAGAAACTAGGGGCAAAGCACAAATGACGACTCCTGATTAAAATTTTGTTCTGGGGCTTTCTGCCAAAGAGAAAGGCATTGCCTTTTCTTAAACATGCCCTGTATAAAAGCACCTGAGAGTTGATATCATCACTGGCAATATTACACTATCTGCATGCTTGGCACTGTTTTGACTGACTTACTAACAATAGTGATTTAATTGCTCTGAGTCACAGAATCCAGGTGCATACCCTTGCAAATAGTGTGTGTATATGAAAAAGTTCTTTTTAGATAGTGCGATGGGTTGACCCTGGCTGGAATCTCAAGTGCCCACCAAACTGTTCTGTCACTCCCCTTTTCAGCTGGACAGGGGAAAGAAAATATAATAAAAAGCTTGTAGATCAAAATGAGGACAGGGAAATCACTCAACAATTAACATCACAGGGAACACAGACTCAGCTTGAGTAATTAGTTTAATTTATTACCAGTCAAACTCAGAATAGGATAATGAGAAAATAAAAACTAAATCTTTACCTACCCCTACAACTCTCTTCTTCCCAGACTCAACCTTACTCCCAATTTCTATATTCTCCCCTTGAGTATCTTAGGGAGACAGGGAATGGGGGTTGTTGTCTGTTCATCATACATTGTCTCTGCTGCTCCTTCTAAACTGTGCTCTTCCCCTGCTCCAGTGTGGGATCTCACTTATAGGAGACAGTCTTCCATGAACTTCTCCAGCATTGGTCCTTTCCACAAGATGCAGTCCTTCAGGAACAGGCTGCTCCAGTGTGGGTTCCCCCATGGAGTCACAGGTCCTGCCAGCAAACCTTCTCCAGCTTGGGCTCTTCCATCCACAGGTCCTGCCAGGATCCAGCTCAAGTGTGGGCTTTTCACAGGGTCACAGCCTCCTTTACAAGCATCCACGTGTTCTAGTGTGGTGTGACTCCATGGCCAGGTGGATATCTGCTCCCCTGTGGACCTCCATGTGTAGCAGGGGCACAGCCTTCCTCATCGTGGTCTTCACCACGGGCCCAGGGGAAATCTCTGTTCTGGGCTCTGGTGCGTCTCCTCCTTCTTCTTCTTCACTGCCCCTGCTGTCTGCACGGCTGTTTCTCTCACATTCTCATTCCTTTCTCTGCTGTTCTGAAATAGTTTTTTTCTCCTTCTGAAATCACAGGTGCTACCTCTGCTGTTCAGCCTTGGTTTGTGGTGGGTGCATCTTGGAACCACTTGGACCTGGGTTTGGACCTGGGTGTGGGGGAAGTTTTTGGCTTCTTCTCACAGAATCCACTCCTGTAGCTTCCCCCAGCTTCCCCTACAGAAATTGCTTTGCACACCCATTACAGAGGGTTAGTAATAGAGAAACAAAAAAAGGAATAAGAGAAACAATCACCTATAGTTACACTAAATCTGACCAATTCAAAGGACACCAATTAGGCTTTTGCTTATGGACAACCATCTCTCTTCTCTCTCCTTCAGAAAGAAAGGAGGGAGATAAACTGATCATGTTAGTTAATTAATATAGACATTGAAATTTGAATTAAATTTATATGCATAGTGTATATACCAGCAGTATTAATCTTTTCCTCATGGTATAAATTTGGCAATGAAGTTTTGAGTTTACAAATGAAATCCAATGAAAAAGTAGTACGTTACTACAGAAAGAGCTTTTGTATGAGACTTAATTTAAAACTCTAGCTGTGAAAGTCATCTGATATACTGATATTCCCCCTTTTTTTTTTTTTTTGTTGTCTGTCCATGCCCATTGTCCTTCCTGAGAAAATGCACTCTCTTATACATAATTCATACACATATACATATATGTATAAGGTCTTTTATACATAAAACATAGCAGTACAAATTAGCAAGATTCCCCTGTTGCATTTTATGATTGAACAGGCTCTACTGAGCAACTTCTTCAAATCTTTCCAGAATGAAATCTATTCATGTGTCATCTTATCAAAATTAGTCTTTTTTGGTTGTAAAGAGTGGATGTGATCCATATATAATTTTAAAAACCTAAATTATCAGAGCAAGAAAAAGGAATGAAAACAAAAGGAGCAAAGGAGAGACTGCTTTTTTAGAATAAGCTGAAAAGAAGGCCAGAGGAAAAAAATTATATTAGGCTCATTAAATTTAACTGAGCAAAACAGATAAGAACAGGGAAAGATAAGGAAAAAATAATTCATACAAAAGATCTGAGATTTGCTCATTGCTGACTTTTATCCCTTTTTTAGTTTTCAACCTGGTTTTCAGTGGAATTTTATGTCCAAAACCAGAATAATGAACTGAAGGACCCAGAACTGGACACAGTACTCAAGGTGTGGCCTCACCAGCACTGAGTACAGGGGCAGAATCTCTTCCCTGGACCTGTTTGCCACACTGTTCCTGATACAGGGAAGGATGCCATTAAATTAAAAATAAACATCTCATTAATGTGTGCCAGCCACAGCTGTTTTGAAATCATAGTTCTAAATACCAATATCTAGATTTTTTTATACATACTTTCTATCTCTTGTCATTTTAAGAACATATTTATGGGGTGGTTATAGGAACTATTCTTTTGAAAGAAAAGCTAGACTCTGATGACTGAAAATAGCTGAATATTGTGAAATCTCAAAATAAGTTTCTAATGTAGCAATGTTATTTTTGGCTACTTGTTAAAGACCAGGGATGGAAGAAAGAAATAGAAGAAAATACAAAATAATTTGTGTCTATGCTAAAATTGAACCAAACATGCATCTTTTGAGTTCTGAACTATGCATATGCTTTTCAGTTTTATTTGCATGCCCAATTTTGCTTAATCAAGATAAAAAAATGCTAATATAATAAAAGTAAGACCATAATTTTTCTGGCCACGTTTGAATGTTTGGAGGTCTTATAAATCTATTTGTTCTTGTAGTATTTAAAGTCTCTTTGCTGATGCAAGGGAAAAAAAGAAAAAAAAAAAAAGAAAAAGCACCAATCACCAATTCAGTATGTGACACATTAATTCTGTGGGAAAAATGCATATTTTCCAATAGCTGCATTTTTTCATAGTGTTATGGGTTTTTAGATTGGTGTATAATGGGCTCCCCACTTGCTGTGGGGATTAAAATGTGAAAAGGGAAAACATTGAGAGATCATAAAACATGACTGAACTTTGGGGTAGACCTGGATGTTTTAACTTAAAGTCATTTCTCTGTGTGCAATGACAGTGACAGGCCAGCCTCTGTCTGCTGGGAGGAAACCTTTTCCACAGATGGGCAAGAGAAGAAGGTTGCCTCTGTGGTTTTAATGCCAGTGAAGCAGAGCCTCTTGGTTATCTCCCTTCAGTCTACAGTTCTCTTCTACACATAGGACAAGTGAAATTTGAATCTTTTAAAATCTTCTAAAGAAGTTTTAAAGAACTTGCCCATGAGCTCTTAGAAATAGAAACGTGCTGAAATGTAACAATGAAAAGGTTCTTTGTGATTTACAAGTAGAATATCCTTCAATAGTAATTGCTAGTTGAATTGTGCCCACAATTCATGGCTGCTGACAATGTGGCTGTGAAAAAGGTTGTGTTTGAAAGACTGATTTGTATTGGCTGTGTTTTGTAGTTACTCACTGGTGTTACTGTCTATATTATATGTGAGAGTCATGGAGGTTAAAAGTGCTTTATTTGCAGTACCGAAATTAAATAATGCTTTTCATATTTGTGATACTGCATAGAGCAGAATATGGCCCAGAAACATATATGCATATCCCCATGGCAGGTATAAATGAAAACCCTGAATTTGAACATCACAAACATTTTAGTGAGGCTCTGTGATGTGGTAATGAATTTCATGTCTTTCTTATGACAACAATCTGATCTCATTTGCACAGTTTACTAGGCATGTTCTTTAGGTTATGTAACACTTACACTGGTGAAAATGAAATTAAGTTTCTTAGATGAAAACCTTGAATCTCTGAAAGATATTTACCTCGTTTCAAGAACAACCTCCTTTAAGCAAATTACATTTTAATCTGTGTTAGAAGAGAGGACAATTTAAACCTTCTTTACTCCCTGATCCCTTCCAGAAAGCTCCAGAAAAAAAGCTTTGTCTCCATATCTCTGCTCAGCTTCTTCATCTTAAATTCAAGTACTTAATGAAGATAATAAAAAATGTTCTTCATGATTTGAATGAGATGAAAATGAAACGTAAATTTAAGCCCTTGGCAAGATCTCATTGGGGGTATCAGAGCTCATTGGAAAGATTTGCTGAAGCCTGGGTCTACTCCAGTGCTGCCTCTCCACATTCAGGTATATAGGTGGCCATGCAACCTATATGGTTACAAACCTCCAACTCAGCCCTGCTCCATTGATCACCACACTCTGAGTTCTGTCACACAGCCCTCTTTTGACAACTTCCCTCTGTTGGCACCTACTCTGTTGTGCGTGTTTGCTTCAAGTAACTGACTTTTGCAGCTTGTCTAGTTGAGTGGTGAAACTTTTGTGATTCAAGGTAGAGGACACAAGGTCCTTTCAGCACCTTAGGCGCCTTGTGGCCTCCAGGAAAAAAATCCTGTGGACTGATATAAGTATGCCTCTTAAGTGTCATTCCATTTGTGACAGTCCTAAGACATTCAGCTTTCCCCCTGCTTTGAGAAGCAGCACACAGCAACCTGTAGGTATGTACTTAACAATCCCAGGAATTATGCTATTGACACTTTCTCTATATCATATATAGAATGATACTTACAAGCATTTTCATCTTAATTTCCTTTCACCACGTGTTTTTTTATGATGGGGGTTACTTTAACCAGAATTGTAGGGTTCCCCAAAGGAGACCTTCACATCTCCCTCTGCATCCAGGACTCAGACTCCCAGAGACCTGCACCCAACCCCCACAGAGTCTTCAAGCTGGTCTTCAGATAAACACCATACGTATCTCAGCATCCTAGTTCTTCACTTGGAATAGTTCTTCTATCTTCTTATTCTTTATGATGCCTTTGAAGGCATCTTAGGTCAGAATCTCAAGTGCCTCCACTGAGGCATATGAAAAATGTACATATAGTTAGCTAATAGAAAAACAGCTAATCATAGAATATGTTTAGTTGGAAGGGACCCATAAGGATCATTGAGTCCAACTCCCTGCTCCATGCAGGACTGTCTAGAACTAAGCCATGTGACAGAACATTATCCAGATGCCCCTTGAAATCTGACAGATTTGGTGCCATGACCACTGCCCTGCAGAGGCTGTCCCAGTGACCAGCCACCCTCTCAGTGAAGAACCTTTTCTCCAAACTTCCCTTATACAGCTTCATTCCATTTCCTCATGTTCTGTCGATGGTCCCCAGAGAGAGAAGGTCAGTACCTCCCCCTCCCCTCCTCCATGAGGAACTTGTAGATGACCATGAGGCCACCCCTCACCCTTCTCTTCTCCAAGCTGGACAAATCAAGTGACCTTAGCATCTCCTTGGAAGTCTTGCCCCAGAGACCTTTCAGCATCTTTACTGCCCTCCTCTGGACACTCTCTCATAGTTTTATGTCCATTGTATACTGAGGCACCCAAAACTGTACACAATACACAGGTTTGGGCAGCATCAGTGAAGCGTAGAATGAGACAATCACCTCCCTCATCGTGCACACCTCTGTTGTGCTTGATGCACCCCAGGACACAGTTGGCCCTTTTGGCTGCAAGGACACACTTTTGACTCATATTCAGCTTGCTACCAGACCAGATTCCCAGATGTCTTGCCACAGGGCTGCTCTCCACCTTCTTGTTCACCAGTCTGTTTGTATAACAAACCTACTCTTGTTAAATTTCATGCAACTGGTGATTGCTCAGCCCTCTAGTCTATCCAGATCTCTCAGTAAGTCCTCTGTGTCCTTGAGAAAGTCTTAGTTTAGTACCATCGGCAGTCTCACTTCATGTACCTTTGATTCCTGCATCCAGATCACTTATAAAAAACTAGGGAGCAACGGCTCCAAAATTGAGCCCTGGGAAATCACACCAGTGACTGCTTATCAGTCTGATGTAACTCACCTTTACTATAGGTCTTTGAGCCCAGCCTTTCAGACAGTTGCTCACTCAGTACGTTAGGGATTTGTCTAGATATGTGCTGAAATTTTTGTCCAGAAGGATATGGTGGCAGAAAGTATCAAAAGAATTACTAAGATAAAAAAAAAAGCAGAGCTCTACATCTACTGGATTACTTGCATCAGGTAGATCGATGACCTTACCATAAAAGGAAATTAAATTGGTCAAGCAGGACTTTCCTTTCATGAATACGTGCTGGCTATGACCAATGACTGTGTTGTCTCTTAAATGTTTTTCAGTAACTCCCAGAATAACCTTCTCCATGGTTTTAACAAGCACTGAAGTGAGACTGACAGGCCTGTAATTGCCAGAGTCTTCTTTCCCACCCTTCTTGAATGTTGGGACAAAGCTTGTCAACTGGGACCTCTCCAGAGTCCCCAGACCATTGAAAAATAATGGAGATAGGCCCCTCAATGACATCTGGCAACTCTTTCACTATCCTGGGATGAATCATATCAATCCTCATAGGTTTATGTGCATCTGTTTGGAGCAGCAAGTCTTGAACAAGTTCAGGGTTGGCTGGAAGTTTTTAATCCCCCAGTCATGGTCTTCCAACACAGGGCTGGGCTTGGCCCATCATTGGAGTTGAAGACAGAGCTGAACAGGCATTAAATGGCCTTGCTGTGTCTACCTCCTTGTTTGAGAGCAATGGACCAATCTTGTTGGAGAGTTTTTGGAAGAAAATGGATGTGTGAGCAATCCTGACTACTTAGCATTAGCCAGAGTGAGCAAAGGGCCTTGAGGCCCAGCTGCAAGGTTACTAAAAGATCAGCTACGTGCAAAAGATAAGGGTGTTGGCAGCAGAAAAGAAGAATAACAGGATGGGAAAGCATCACATAGACAGCGCATAAACAATTGTATTTAACCAGTTAGATAATGCTCTGTGGCATATGAAAAGGTGTTGTACCAATCAGCAATATGCTTATATTCTGTTATCAGCCTGACTGTGTATAAAAGGGCTACCGCTACTCTCAATAAACAGCAATACTTTGATAATATTAATCTGCGTGGTGTCCACTGATCTCACGCACAATCTTATCTGTGTTTCTCTTTTTGCTATTAACATACCGAAAATGTTCTTTCATTGTCCTTCACAGTGTTGGACAGCTTGAACTGTAGTTAGTCTTTGGCCACATGCATTTTCTTCCTACATAGATTTCCCGGTTCTGTTGGTGTCTGCTGCATGATGTTCCCAATTGAAGTTTGGGATGTTAAAGCCACCCATAAGGACAACAGGCTGTTGATCTAGAGATATCCCTCAGTTCCCTGTAGAATATTTCATTGCTGTCATCATCCTTGCTGGTGGTTGATAGTTGATTCCCACAAAGTTCACTTTATTTGGTTTCCTCTTCATCCTTACCCAGAGGCTCTCAACCATGTCAGCAAGCTGCACGCCCCTAACTTACTGAAAGTGCCACACACTCCCCCTTCTATTCCTCCCTTCTTGTTTGTTCTGCTCCTACAGAGCCTATAACTCTCCCTCATGGCACACCAGTCACAGGGCTCATTGCATCAGATGCTGCTTATGGCAGTGATGTGGCTCTGGGGCCAAAACTTCTATCTCTTCTTGCTTATTCCTTTTTCACCTTAATGTACTTGGACAGAAATCTTCCAATGTGACGGGGAGGATGTGGGTAATAGTCAGATTTGGAGAGATAAATTTATGTGAGTGAGTATTAGAGTAAACTGGTCATTACTTAAAAACTTTATTATAGAAGAGGGGATGAGTGAATGGCAAGGTCAGTATATTTGAAAATGCTTACTTACTCCTGTCCACTTGCCTGTCTCTGTATTTATGTCTGTCTTCTCTGTATCAGGTTGTTGGTATGCATTGTTTCTGTAAATACAGGTTTACAAAATGTTTAAGTCTTACAGCCACATTAAGGTTTTTATACATGCACCTTCTAAATATAAACCTGCATTTTATTGTAGATGGAAGAAGAGATGGTATAAACCACATTTGTTTCCTTTTCTTTCTAGTTCATATTGTCTGGTAGTGCATTTTATACACCTCAGAATCCTTTTGCTGTTAGAAGCAACATAAAAAAAAATGAGGCTCATGTGTAATATTAAAAGTGGATTGTCTTCAGATCCCTAATCTTGGGTGTTAGATGCAGTCTGGGTGTCATCCTGAAATTGTTTCATTTAAGCCATAAAAACACACTGAAACTTAGGAGAACATTGTTTACGTAAGTGCCATATTGATCAAGAATCCTATTTTATCTCTGCCATCCAAATGGTTCATCAGTTTATATCTGACAGGTCATGAAAAGTAGAAACAAAACTGAAGTGGTGCAAAAGTAATATGGTTTAACCTTCTGCTCCCTATTTTGCTAGATCTAAGTCAAGCAAGTATAAGTTGGTTGCTCCTCTGTTGAGACCCTGATTTTTTGACCGTGCGTTTTATTGAATGGAGCTCTTTGCTTTCCAGATGCGACTGACTCACATTTGTTGCCATCTGCTGATAGCAGATGAAACTGCAGCTTCTCCGGAGAGGTCTTCATGGCCTGGAGTTTCTCACCACAAATTGTAATCCAAATAGTTGAACAACTCCCTTATCAATCCATCTATCTATCTATGTCTGTCTGTCTGTCTGTTTGTCTGTCTATCTAACTCTATTTGTCTGTCTATCTGTCTACCTATCTATCTATCTAGCATTTATGCATAAACTAGAGATATGACATACCAATCATCAATACTGCCTGTTTTTAGCTTTGTGTGTTCCTACAGTGTTGTTTTTGCTAATAAATGCCAATAAAAACGTCATTCTTTCCCAGAATTTGGCCCAGTGACCTTGATCTGAACTGTGTGACATTGCATGCCAGGCACTGAAAATGGAAATTATCAAGGTATTAAGAAACATCAGAAGAAAAAGAAAAGAAAGCTCTTTCCATGCCTTGTGCATGCAAGGGAGTTCAGTCTGAATCTCCCTGGGTCAACCCTCACTCTGGGGAACCCTACCTGTGTCCCCTCTGTGGGACATAGACACGTGCACACTCTGTGGGACATGAGATTTTGTTTGGTCCCCATATGTGGGGAGCTGTTCTCACTTTGTGAGATGTGACAGTGCCACACCTTGTGACCCCCACACCTTGTGGAGTGTGACATTTTATTGGTGTTAGATGTGGGATCTCTGTGAGAAGTGGTAAGGAGGACTGTTGAAAGGGGATAACTGTATAAAGGAGAATTAATTTCTCTGTCAGAATGTCATGGCAATTCGAGTTGTACCTGATCTTGATTGCTCCCCACTGTTAGATTTGTTGAAAGATGAAAAAGCTTGTCCAGAACCAAAAGGACATAGTTGGGCTGGTGAACACTGGCAATACCCATCAATTGTAGCAGAATGCATAAGAGACTTGGCAAAAGAAAATAAGTCTAAACCCAGTAAGAGAAAAGCAGTGATCTGTGGTGTCTTGGGAACTGCATTAATTGCAGCTCAGAAAGACAAACATGTTTTTGAACAAAAAAAGGGAGATAAGGGGTGTTTTCAGGAACTGGTTGCAAAACTTCAGGCAAAATTAGAAATAGAGCAATCAAAATGGTGGCAAGCTGAGAAAGAGATAATTGATGACTTAGGAGGAATTTGCAAAGCAGTTCGCAGGATGCTTTTGTGAAGGAAAAACAATTAAGATTAGAGCTGGCTTATAAGTCCAGGGAGGATGAGCTGGAGAGGCTCTAGGGAGGCACATCTGGAGAGTGAGCCAGGAAAGTGAATTTATCTAAAGAGGAGTTTCTTCCTATTATGCCTGGGAAGAAATGGAGGAAGCAAAAAACAAGTTTAATCCTTCACCAAAACTCCAGCCACTCATAAAAACTGAGCTTTCATATGATGGTGGAGATGCAGAACCCGCAGTTACTGCTAAACATATACCCTTATAGTGCAACTGAACTTGCAAAACTGCAAGAAGAGTATAGCAGGCAAACCAAAGAAACTGAAACTGAGTATGAAGGGAGGGTTTCCCTAACTGGAGGAGACCGAATAAAACTCACAGAGGAGGAAGCCCAGTGATACTGGGGTCCTGGTGTGTTCCTAACTGTAGATGATGAACAGAAACCTTGGTCCCTAATCCAAAGAGTAGCATGTTGGGCTGGTGGGTTAGATCCCACTGAGAGGGGAGACCCTGTTGCCATTCCTTCTCCCGGGTTAAATCAACTCACTGAAATATACAAAAGGCAGCTTGTATCCAGCTGATGCATGACAGATGCCTTGAGCCTTGTCACCCCTCTCCCATGTTAATATTTGCCAATCCAGATAGAATGTCTTCTTTAATTAGAGGACTACCTGATTCACTGAAACTCTATGCAATACAAATTCAAGACAGACTTAGAACTGCTAGTCTGGGAGGTCCTCAGGCAGGACCTTGTCTTACTTGGGGACAGATTGCACAAGAACTAATTAATTATGGTCAAAGTGTGGGGTTCACTGGAAAGGAGACAAAAGGTCAGTCTGTTGTTCGTGGGACTGAACTAAATAAGAAGTCTTTCCAGTCCCAAGATGGGAGCCTTGAAAAGAGAACCAAAGTTGATCAGAGAAAAATATGGGAGGAAGGATCAAGAAAGGGTATTATTCCTCCACATTTAATGCATGGAATGCTGCTCTCTAATTTGCAAACACTGGTAAAGCTGTGGAGGTGAACAGATAAGGGCCCACAGAACAGTGAAAATGTGCCGAAACTAGCAGATAAGAATCCTCAGAGGGAAGAAGGTGCAATCTCTGTATCTCAGGGGTCAGTTATTCCTACTGCCCCCAGGGAGGAACCTGCTAGCCCTTTGAAGTTGGGCCACCCCCAGTAAGTGAGCTGGGGGATGGCCAGTGGGTGCACTGAAAATGAGGAGGGGGATCTACTAGTAATTTTTCTTCTTGGTCCCTTCAAGAGTCTGGTCACATTTTTGGTAGATATAGGAGCACAAACGTCTGCTTCAAATGCCAGCACTGCTGCATGAAGTAGGGTAGTCCCTGACAAGAGGCAGATACAGGTCAAGGATGTTTTTGGGTATTGCAAATCCCAGGCTACAGCCCAAGTAAAATGCTGGTTGCATGGAGATACCACTCCCACAGTAACCACTATGATATTGAGTGTGTTCAGCCTTTGCTGATAATGTATGATTAAAAGGTGGTGGTGCAGCATGCACAAACCTTTGCATCATAGGCTTAGGACATGGCATGTGATAAGGATCTTCAATATTTTCATCAGTATAGATCACATCTCACACAGCCAATTCTTCCAGATACATAATAGCTTTTTCAAGTGTGGGTGCTTTGATCTATTTCCTCTTTATAGGGATACCTCTCCCTTGCAGCTGACAAGAGTTGTCTCCATAGGCTGGTGGTTCCAGCATTTTCCCCAAATGCCTGATCAATACCTGTATCTTTGGCCAGGGATCCCAATTGCCTGGCTTCTCTTTGAGTTAATGTTATGGTAGCAGCCACATCATTCCAGCATCAGAGTAAGTGAGAAGTGGTTCACCTGCAAAATGGCTGAAGTCGTTTCTCAAGAGTACACAAGTCCTTCATGGAATAGGACTGAGCAGATTCTGAGTCTGAGTCCTCCTCAGCTGACTCTGCTTTAGAGTCTGCTTTAGATGCTCTATGAGGAGAGGCAGTATCCTCTCTTTCCTCTATCACCCGTCCATCTCATTCTGACTTTGAAGGGTTAAAGCTAATTTCTGATTTCCATTGTTTTCCTTTTCTCCTAGTCACAGGGTCAACAAGTAACTGTGTGGGCTGAGGGGGAGAGGCTGTGGTGTCTGCAGCAGGGCTGGCTTCCTGAGCAGCAGCAGTGTCTGTGGGGGTGGAGGCAGCAGCTGCAGGTGTCGCAGATGCTCTGCTGATGCTCACCGACCGCATCCGAGTTGTTCCCTTGCCTGAGGGGGGTGAGAGGCGGCTGCGGGGGCAGGAGTGGGAGGGTGGGGGTGCTCTCTGTACCAGGGGCAGCTCTCACTGAACAGCAACTCTCGGCCTCCGAAAAGGCATGCTCATTCTCATGACTGTGGTTTTTGTCTTTCTGCTCACCAATATATGAGGAAAATTAACACCACCCACCAGCAGATTAAAAATGAAATGCTATTGCTACTAAAATCTGCTGGAGTTAGCCCAAAGGATGATGGAGTGGTATAATTTCCCAAATTTATACTGAGTATGACATATATGGGATGACATATATGGGAATATTCTTGTTTGGTCAATTTTGGTCATCTATCTTGTCCGTTCTTCCCCAGAGGAGGGCTTCAGGTGTGACCTTTTTATTCCTCTCTTTCTGAAGGGCAAAATGTTCCTCAGAACTGAGCAGTGTCCTTGGTTCTGCATACAATTCTCTAGCAGTAACTATAGACATCGAGTGTTATCAGTCCTAGAATCAGACACTGTCTGAGAAACTTGCTGTTAATTTCAGCAGGTGTAGCTACTTACAAGAGACCTAGCTGAAAGCAAAAGTACAAGACAGAACCATCCAGTTCACATTCTGAATAATCAAGTAGACTTTCTCACCCATTTTGCTCTTTTAGCTGAGGAAGAAGAGAAAGAAAAGGAGGAAGAGAAATAGGGTTATCTCTTAGAGTGGCTACATGTTAAGTGTGGCTGTTCTGGAGTAAAAGACTTGTTAAGAGAAGCTGCAGGCAGAGGGTGGCCTGTCATGCGCAGTGCGTGTGAAATGATTTTCTCTGCATGTGGTCTGTGCTGCACTAGATTAGAAAAACACCCTCTACAAGATCCCCCGCTTCATTTACACGAAGGAGGAGGACTTTGGGATACCTGGTAAGTGGACTATATTGGTCCCTATTGGAAATCAGAAGGGAAATAATATGTACTGGTAGGAGTAGAGGTAGTACCAGGATTAGTACAAGCAGAAGCTGTAACATAAGCAACAGGAGAAAGTACAGTAAAAGGACTAAAAATCTGGTTTATCTTTCTACCCAAAACAAAATCAATTCAATCTGACAGTGGTACACACTTTTCTGTTAGGATAGTCCAACAGTGGGTAAAAACTGAAGGAATTCAGTAAATATTCCATGCTCCCTATCACCCACAAGCAAATGGGATAGTGGAAAGAACAGTCTTCTTAAACAGTTCTTAAGACCTGTTAAGTCAGGATGCAATGACTAAGGTGAACGGTTGATGGGGAGTAAATGGGTGTCCATGACTTACAGCATTTTGTCCTAGAGCACCAACTATTGTCCCCAAAAATGATGGACCTGATGATCCCAGGAATCCATTATCCAGGACAACCAGTGCTAGTAGACCTACCAACAGTTGGGAAGGTCGCACTGGTACTAAAGACTCCCATAAGTGTGTATGCATGGGCATGTGATGCCCATGGCAGAGAACATAAAATTAACACCAGGTGGATAGTACCTTCTTTTTAACACTGGTTCTGGTGGAACCAGGTTTTCTGTTCTTTTCTCTTACAGGAAGGAATATACTGAATACTGGAGAGGCCCACCACAAACAGAAGACTTATGCTGCTTTTTATTTTTCTCAGTCACCTGTGTGGTTTTTAGCATTGTAATTTTTATAATATGTATATATTATCACCATTCGCATTGCATTGCATGACCTGTCTCTTCTCCCTTAGTGTCAAGGGAGGAGATGAAAATGCTGTGCATAATCTAGCATGGGACTTGACTCAGGGTTTTACACAAATGTGGAATCATACTGATCAAGGACTATGTATTGCTCTGCCTAGATCTGCTGAAGATGGTTTATGATTTTTTGTTATTCCTATTAACCTATCCTTTGTATTTAATATGACCAGGGCAACATGCCCTGATACCACCAAATATGATAGCAACAAAGTTCATATATGTGGAGTCCCTGGAACAAATTATTCTGTAAAGGGTACCCACACAGGGTCAGACCCTAAACTGGTCTTTATAGATTGTACTGATACCTGGACCTGTGACTCTAGTATTTACCCTGCACCCCTTGGCTTAACATGGGGGTGTTCTGATGGAAAGTTCTATTCATACCTCTCTCTCAAACAGCATGCTGGACTAAGGTAACTCTAAAAAGACATCAATTTGTGTTAGAGAACATAACTTGGCAAGTACATCTTTTGAGTAATTGGACTAGATATGCTTTTGGAGAACTAAATTTACATGTACAGCAAGTCTCAAAAATAACACTTCAGAACTGCTTTGCATTGGTTATGATACTGATTAAAGTACAAGGAGTCCGTGGAATGTTAAATTTAACTGATGCAGAATGTTGTAGCACCATACATAGCACCACCACATCAACTGAAGAAGCTCGAGCAAAGATGAAGAAAATAGCTGACCAACCATCAGAACCCTTCCGAGCCATGCAACCTAAGGATTGGTTTGATGGTGAGAATCAATTTTCACAGTTATCATCTGTCCTAAAATCTTTGGGACTCACGGGGTGGGGAGAATGGTTTATGAAAATATCTTTAACTTTATTATCAGGGTTTTTCTTTTTTATATTGGGCATATCCATTGTGCGATGCATGATTACTCATGCCATTTACTTATTTTCCTCTTCTGCCTCTATCCATTATGTTTGAATCACTACCCTGGAAGAAGATTTTTCTGAAGACATCAAGACATCTGTTTGAGCCATGGGGTGCTGTAGAATCCCAAAAAGAATATTTGTCTCAAAACAGCTGCTCTGACAAAGTGGACACTGTGCTCAGGTGGAGGCCATCTGGACTCTGTTCTCTCAAGGGGAGACCCCCATTTGGGTGACAACCCTGATAAGCAGGAGCCTATTCTCGCAAGAGCAGCCCCTCCTTTAGTGTCTATCACAATAAGCAGAACACTGTCCTTGCAAGGGGAGCTCTGTTTGATGGCCACCCTGACAGGAAGGACACTGTCCTTAGTCGATAAGGGACAGGGGCAGGCAAGCTGCACCCTGCAGAGGCAGAGTGACATCTTGTGTGTGCCCCAGGTAAAGCCACTGGAGAGGGCATGTGCAGAAATAAGGGTTATTGCTGTGTCATCCCCCTGGAGTGGTCCAAGTGAACATCTGGCTTTTCAAGATATGCCAAAGCCCCTCCCCTGAAATGGTGGGGTCAGGAGGCATAAAGAGGCACACTCAAAAAGCTGGATGCATGCCCACCATCCAAGGACCTGAACTTCCTACCGAGATCATTGCTGGATCCGAGGGTGGTGATATCTTCTCTATCTCCTCTTTATCCCTCTCTCTCTCTGTCTCTGTTTCTAACTCTATCTCGGCACATGAGGGTAACATAGTTTCTAACTTTGTTCAGTTTTACTACCTGTTGCTGTAAGTTTTGTTAGTTGTCACCTGTTCTGTCCTATGTTTTGCTAAATTGTAATCCATTGCTTTAAAAGTACCTTCCTTTATAATTCTGCTAGCTGTAATCTCACATGCTTTATAATCTCACTCACTTTTAAGTAAAGTTGTGTTTTACACAAACCTCCTGGGTAACAACCTTATTTCTGAGTACCAGGCAGAGAATTCCTGAACTTAATCTCGCTGAATGGGTTGTTAAAAGAGATTAATTAGAGGAGGAGGAGGATTGGGCCCAGCCACACCCCGGCTCCTCTCTGAGGGAGTTTAGGAAGCAAGGGGGTCCAGTCTGAATCTCCCTGGGTCGATCCCCACTCTGGGGAACCCTCCCTGTGCCCAATCTGTGGGACGTAGAGACGTGCCCACTCCGTGGGACGTGAGATTTTGTTTGGCCCCCACATCTGGGGAGTTGTGCTCCCTCTGTGAGAGGTGGCAGGGCTGCACCCACCTTGGGGGCTGTGACAGCTTGTGTGAGAGCACCTCACCTGCGGGTCATAACTGGGTGTATTCCTGTATGGCCTGCCCTAGGTGATCCTGCTTGGGCAGGAGGGTTGGAATAGATGATCTCTAGAGGTCCTGTCCAACCCTGAACATTCTATGATTCCCTGATAATAGTATAGTTTTCTGTAAATTTTCAAATATTGCATTTACACCAAATCGTAGTAATTTTAAGGCAAATTTTAGTTTCTGATGTATTTAGTGATATTTTTCAAAGTTGCAAATAATTCCTTCAAGAGTGCCTAGCTTTATATCTTTGGTTTTAAAGAGAATGTGACTTTATGGGTTTAGGCATGTATTTCAAGCCTTGGTTTGTGTGTCCAAGGTTGGAGCATACTATTATTTTTCCAGTTATTGTTGCTTGCATATATGCATGTATTTTTGCAGGCCTTCAAGTTTTGTTTTCAAAACATTTTATCTTGTTTTGTTCTTGGTTTGGTCTGTGCTCACTTGGTACAAGAATATTTATTTCCTTCTTCATCTGAATTGCTGGGTTTGTTTCTCAAGAGATCATTAATTGTTTAGGAAACCCCTAGCCTGCTCTTTAACCTCTTGTATGAGTTTGTCCAGGATTTTCCAAATAATAAAACTTATCACCACTTCGCAGCTGTTCCAGAGGTCAGTGGGGAATGAATTAATAGTTTAAAAAAAGGGACATTCATGTGTAGAAGACTGATACGATCACTGGCACAGATTGGAATCTATCCTGGCACATCAGGTCAAAAAACTAAGGCTGAATGTGTTTAAAAATAACTTTTTACTCATATGTTAATATCCTATAACAAATATGAGGCAAATGGTATTATGGAAAACTTGCCATATGAATAGTTGAAAAAGACAAAAAAGTTGAAAAGACTCTAAGTATGCTTTTGCATTTTTTTGCCCTTCGTGGAAACAATTTTCTTTCTGTTCTTCAAGTACTAGGCTTTTCCTGGTATTGAAATAAAGACTGCTGATGTACTTAGTTTGTTTGACCTTGATCTGTCAGAATACTTATTAGCTCCTGGGAGCAGACACTGATTGCATTGGAGAACTAAAGGCAGGGTTATTAATGCACTGAAGAATTTGTCATCAAATTGACTACCTGTTGGACTGTTAATCCCTGGACTCCAGCCTTTCATTTGTATTGTATTTTCTTGATCTTACAGGCAATGTGAAACAGAGAGATCTGAATAGACTGGTTTCTCTAGTTAAAGGCACCATGTACTCTCTCATTCTCCATATATTTTAAAAATTTATTTATTTATTTAACTCAGGTTTTTTTATTTGCTGAAGCTTCACATTAAAGATTTTACTTTCTAGCCTCTGACTATGATGTGATATGGTTCTGATGCTCTTTGTTCCATCAATTCTCAGGGAAAAGAAAAAAAAAAAAAAGAAAAAAAAAAAGAAAAAAAAGAAAAAAAAAAAAAAAAGAGGTGTCATTGTTGGGTTTTATTGCCAGTTCCCATTATTATGATCATAATGCCTTCATGAGATATAGACAGGTCTGCTCCAAGAATATGCAATGGTAAAAGTCCAAAGAGAATAGTTCCTGAAGGTTATTTCAATATTCCCAGTTCCTCTAACATGCTAAGGAGAGGTTTTGAGTGGTACCAGCAGTGCCTGCTTAGTCCTTTGTAAACAGGCTGCCTGAAAAATGTGATGCAATATTGAAGTGGAAAGTAGTCACTATTGAATATTATGTTCTCTGAGTTATAACGTCTTATGCAAGTGTTATCTGGTGTAATAGAGCCCATTAAAGTGGACATGGTATTCAGCATGAACTGATCTGTGATTTACATGCGGCATTTGTGGCTGTTGAGTCATAAAATCTCAGGATTTTTGTTCTTCCAAGTACATTTTGCCTGAAGTATTCTTTGGAGTCTGACTTCTGTTCAACCCTTTTTGGAACTCCAGCTGCACTTACTATGCAAATAAATACTTCGAGACATGTAACAGTTATTAGTTTTTGAAAATCTTATTTTATAACAAATGAACAATAAATTTTTGTGCCAAGAAGTAAATCTGGAGTCCCTCCATTGAATGCAGCCACAGCTAAGCAGCAAATGCAATTATTTGAACAGTGTGTCCATTTGCCAGCATAGCAGGTGCTGTGAGCAATCAGCCATAGCTGGCAGTGTGTGGTATCAGATGTAACTGAAGAAAGCAGCTGTATTAACAACCATTCAGTCAGCCATTCATTTTGGATAAGATAAAGATAAGAATATGAATCGAAGTAGAATTACCTAATTCCAAGTAGCATTGTCAATAAAGGAAATATATGGATCTGCAGATGAACTTCCCAAATGCTTGCAGCTACAAATTTTCGTAAGTGGTTTAAAGAACAAAGCAAATGGATATGTAGAAACTCTGCTGAATGTTTCCCCTTCTAACAACAGCAACAAAAAAATAACTTGGCAGATGTCTAATGAATTTTTAAGAAGTTAAAGTTGTTTTTGACATATTCATAGAACATTCTGATTAATGATGGAGCCAAATAGATTCAGTGATGAGCAATTTTGAGAAGGTTACATGTGTTTCTATTACAATGCATTCACTAATCAGTGTTCAGAAGGTGAATTTGTTGATTTGGAAATTAATACTCAAAAAAGATGTGAGTTGGCTTTGGAAAATTTCTTGCATGAAATCAAGCAATCTGATTTGTCACTTTCCTCTGCCTGCCCGTCCTCACCAGGGTCCCTCCCCCAGTGCTGCTTTTACCACCCAATGCTGCTTGCAATTCTGTGGGATGGTGCACCCTGGTGAGGTTTTGACCCTGGTCCCTCAGGCCCCTCCTGGTGAAGCTTCCTGCTGCTCTTAGACATGATCAACATAATCATCCACTTTGCTGAGAAAAGATGTGGGATAATGAGGACAGCATGAACTGACTTGCCAGTTAATGTTGTTCAGGCTCACTTGACACTTTTGGATGCAGCAGGCTAGGGGAAGATCAATATTAATTATTATATTAAATAGAAAAAGATATTTTCATTGGAACAGATGCAGTGCTGGGACTTCATCTGGTTTTTGTATCTTCTTCCAGAACTACTTGATTTTACCATAGGCTTCAGCAGGGAAGTATATGCATTTTGTGTGCCACAAAGCAAAATGGTATTTTAAAATCCCTTCCTGAAAAGAGTCACCTTTAGCAACAGGGTCTGACAGCGAATGATCTATTGCCCTGTTTTGCAATATTTGTAGAAACAGATGAAAAATGCACCTTGAAACACAGAAAAATCAACACTCAGAGCATTTCAATGTGGTAGAAAGGGTTCACAAAAGAAGTGACAGGGAGGAAATCACAGTGGTTAATTCTTTGTGAATGGATTGTGACACTGTAACCTAAATGCTGGTTGTAAGCAAAAATGATGCTTGCAGTTTTACTGAAGCACTTATGTCGGTACCTAACATAGTTACGTCATTGTTCTTTAGTGTAATCTTTATTTACTTGGATGGATTTATCTAGCTGGCAGATGTCTATCAGTTAGCTTTATCAGGAAGGGTATACAGACCACTGTTTTTTAGTTCTCCTTCATTTCAGTTTTTTTTTTTTTTTTTTTTGAGTTACAGCTGTGGTAAAGAGATAATAATGCATTTCCATCTCCATCCTTTATATACTGTGCATACTTCAGCACTTGGAATACTTAGTTTCTCTGATGGGGAGATACAGATCTGAACAAAGAAAATGCACCATAGAAGTATTTGTAGTGTTCAAGGAGATAATTTATGAAGAGCCCAGCTCTTTGAAAGCTGTTTATATTGGGGCTGCTATTTATTATTTATTAAAACCACTCCATGTTCTGATTTTATTGCTATTAAAAAGACATAAATTAAAGGGATTTTTTTTCAGACTTGCAAGCTGTAAATAGAATCTTGTGTAAATGAAAACTGTTCCCATGCTCTCTATGCAGTTATTTATATTTGTGCTAGAGAAGCAGTAGGGTGCTCTATGAAGGTAAGTTGATACAGTTTGTCCTCATTTTCTGCTGAGTATTTTGTGTTGAAGGGTGAACAGAAACACAGGACATAGCTAAATGCTATGTTATTTACAGGTGCGAATCGTTCTTCAAAGGTCTGCATCTGCTTTCAGCCTCCCTACTCTGGCTGCCTCTTCCCATATCATGTCACAGTTTGGCTCCCCCTTCTGTGAAATTGTGGGACTGTGCTGGGGATGGGATCATTGCACTGAGCCAATTTAAGAAAATTATTTTTTTCTCTGTTTAGTGACCTAGTTAACCAGGCAGCCTTGTGGACAGTTTTAATGGTACTCCACAGAAGTAAACCACAAAGTAGACAGGATCTGCCTTGTCTATGCAAAAATATTGCTTTGTGGTAAGAGTATTCAACTAAATCTGATTAATGTCGAAGCAAGACCTTGAGAAACAAATAAAATGGAGTTGAAGTTCACCTATATAATAGTGAATGTTCACTGAGAGACCACATTCAGGCTGCATATATGACCTTAATTCATTTATTCATCTTTCTTTAATATTACTTTTCCATCTTTGATATTCATGTCATGTCATTTTTTGCTGGCAAGATTCATAAATCATCCTTCAATATATGTCCCTTTCCTTTTCTTATACCCAGTCAAGTATTTTCCTACGTGGCTAATAAATGAAAGTGAGGAATTATTAACTTAAATTTCTTGAGGAAGATTCAGTTTCACCAAGACTGTGGTCTTGGTTTGACTGCAACTTTGAAACATCTTGTTACAATATTACAGTGATTTCACTGCTTCATTTAGCAAATACTTGCATAATCCTTACCTTGAATGTCATGCTCATTGCTTCTCCCAAGGAGTCCTTCTTTCTGTTAGTAGAGAAGTACAGAAGTCTACCAACTGAATTTTTAGAACACATGTATTCTTATTCTGTGATCTTAAAATTATGGTTTATTAGAAATGGCATAACTGGATTTTCAGAGATGGTCCAAATGTTTTCTTTCATTTCTTTTTTTGCATTAAAAGTTTTTCCCAAGTAGATAAAACCAGAGGAGCTAGGAATTTGTATAATAACTAATATGAGAATGCAGTAAAGGAAATAAGAATAGTTTGGAAAATGTTTTAATATTGAATAAGGCACAGGGCCTCTTATAATTGCACTTTTATATTTGGGGGGAATATTTGACACATAGGATGGCAATGTTCTAACAGAAATAGGTCTAAACACCTAGATGTATTTTGTCTATAAACTGAATTTAAAGTCAGTCTAAATAACACCAACCAACATTTTCAACATTCTGAAAAAATTTACTAAAATTTAAAAATGAAAAGGTAAGGTAGCCAGCATCACTCAGTAAACTTCCAGGTAATCTACCTTCACACATCTGAATGAGAGCTCCAAAGGAAAGGAAATGGCTTTCACAGTCATGTGGGTAAGACAACCAGATACCACTATGGAACATGAGAATTTGGGGTGTTCTGCAGATGTTTACCCCTTTTTTCAAGCCAGGTCACACCAAAAGAACTCCAGATAAGGAATACTGGCAACACTGTGCAGGGATTTTCTAGTTAAATAGAGATGAAGGATTGCATTTTATGTTGTTTTATTTGTAACTTGCTATTTTATTTGTAATAACAGTTGTTTCAAATCTCCTACTTCCAAGCTTGACCTGTCTTGTTAATGACATTTTAGCTTGTTTGGTGGTGTACATATAAGATGAATTAAGATAAAGCTGATAAATTTAGGATGTAATACCTGCATAAAGGCAAAAGCAAGGAATCTTAATGGAACTCCAAGCAAATGCAAATATAAACTGATGCCATTCATGAGAAGAAAAACATCCATTTAACATCCTCTGTATGCTAAAGTGTAGATCTGACACCATCAAAGTGTGTCCCTGTGGATAATGTATAACATCCTTGCTCAGCAAGTCACTTTGACAGTTTAAACATCAGTGTTAATTAATCATAAGTATGTTGCAGGAGTGTTTTGGGTTTTCTTTTTGTTTGTTTTGTTTTGTTTTGTTTTGTGGTTTTTGTTTTGTTTTGTTTTGGTTTTGGTTTTTTTTTTGTTTGTTTGTTTGTTTTGTTTTTTTGTTTTTTGTTTTTGTTTTCCAGTGATACTAATAAAGAAGGTAAACAAGTTCCATTCTTTTGACCCTAGCATGCCAACCCTAAATAGTAAGCTAAACATTCATGAAAAATTAATCCGTTAGGAAATTAGTATCTTCTTATATTTCAGTCCGTGAAACTTCACCAGCACCATCCGTTCGGTGACAGATAGGATGGTTCTGATGTACAACACTTCAGTTTGAACCACTCAGCCTTCAGATGATCTCTTATATAGGTAGCAGCTGGAGCAGCCTTGTGAAGTTCAGTCACAATGCCTAAACATGAAGAGCCAACCACCATTGAAGGAAATGGTAATTACAACTATAATTATGCATTTTAAACACGTGTTAATTTTCTGTTTGTAGCTCAGCAGTATGCAAGTTTTGTTTTCTTCTTTTTGTCCCTAACACAAAATCTCCTTTGTCATGATTCATTATCTTATGCTTAGAGATGTATTTTACTTTGCTTTTGAAAGCAGCTTTACTGTGTAAGTTAGCTAGCTGTGGCATGACAGTGTGGCTTTCCACTGGTTAGTAAATCAAAAGACTGCAACCACAACCCTGTTACTTGTCTTACTTTTATATGTAGTTTGTAGGGAAGATTTAGAAAACAGGGGTATTTTGTGTCTCCTGTAAGCTGCACAAAGAAAATGCTTCAGTTTTGTTTTGCTTTTTTGACATGAAATATAAAACATTCTTCATAGTAAGATTATCAATATTTCTGTACTGATATTGCAGTGTTCTAGATATAAGAAAAGCTTTTGAGGATGATAAAGCCTAATGGCTTATTTTGGCAAAGTGCAAAGCAACTCTGCTAGACAAGGGCTTCCAGCTCTCATGTACAATGCTTCTCTTTCCAATATACATATATATATGCCTATATATATATATATTTATGGAACAGGCATAATATTTCTGATTTTCAGAACAGAAAAAAATTGTCAGAGATCTAGACTAGTTGCAGAATGAATTAATTAAATCTTACTAGGTACCACTAAACATTACTTTCTATTTTCTCTCTTTTTAAACCCATGTGTGTAATGTGCAATAGTAATAAAACGAGTTCTGCTTCTGTAGAGAACATCAGAAGGGACTTGTCAGCATCTTGGCAGAATATATTTCTTATTTTAAAAGTCTTTTTTTTTTTTTTTTTCTTCTACTGTCTAAAGAGCTTCATTATTTTTCCTCCATTTTTTCTACAAGTCCTTTTACTGACCAATTTAATTTTCAAGCAGTACATGCTAATGGACCTCATTTTAACATGCGAGAAGAATGAAATTCAGTGTAGCAATGCCAAAATAATTACCAGCTTCAGCAGAATCGTCATCTGAGTAAGAAACAAAATATGCATGCCCTTAGAACAGGAACATCTTTAGAAACAATTATAACGAACAAATTCTTAGAATATCAAGAATATCATATTTTACCGTAAGCATCTGCTTTTTACTTTCAGATAATCTGGCTGAATTGACTTATCTTCTGATTAATGTGTCCTAGGGCTTATCCTGTCTCTAGTCTTGGTTAGAACAAGAACTATACGGTTACGTCTTTGTCTGGCATAGGTTGGGAAATCGAGCATTTTCCAAGAGACAGCACAAGTGGCCTGGAAACTTTTATCATGTTTTCTCGAGAAGGATGAAACACTGAGGGTTTCTCACTAAATCACCTTTTTCCACTGCCTTCTCTTAATTTCACTGTAGCAAAATTAAATTTGGCCTAAAATTCTGAAAATGTGCAATAAACTTATTTTTCCCTGAAAGGGAACTTTGCCTAAGAGAATGTGCCTGTTTGTGCCTAATGCATTAACTTAGAGGTGACACTCAAACCTTATGGTGTTTAAGTACACCCAGAAGAAAACTGGAAAGAGGAGAATATATGTGCCCAATGACAGCCACAGTGCTTATTTGATCTGGGCAAACTCATACTACGAACATTTGTAATTTTTCTATACAAGTGGAAAACGAATGAACAATTTATGGACGTGAATTGAAAGGTAATCAAATGGAATAGTGATCCCCATCTCTAGTTTTCAAATGTTGAATGGGCTGCAATTAATTTGGAAAATTCTCCTTAGTGGCCATCTGTAAAGAGGAAAATCTTGAAGAAAAGCCAGCCATAGTCTCAAGTATATGCTTGGTCACCAAGAATATTGGTTGTTCTATAAATGCAATATTTATAATTTCTGTGTCTCAAGTCCTCTTCTGTACGCAAGGTGGGCTGAGCTGTTTTTCTCAATATTTGGAAAAGAACTACGAGGATGGGGCCCATACTGTTAAGGTCTCATATCTTGGGTGTTGAAATCTGCACCAATTCACTCTTGACTTAGAGTTCAGGTGAGGTGTTGATATGTCATTTCTGGTGTGTTTCACAGTTATTACTTCTAGTGATATTTATCCTCACAGAAGAGTTGTAAGACACTCATATCTACAGGATCAGAATGAATAGTATGGAAACGTAGGTAAATATGTAGAATTGAATATCGTACAACTCTTCCTATTCTTTTTGACTAAGAAGTCACATGCATTTCTTGTCTCATTTGGTTTTGCATTGTTGATATTTCTACTTGTTTGGGGCACCCACTTTATTTGCTATTTAGCCTGATGTCTTTCTAACGTGGTCCAGTGCAGAGGATGACACAATAATTGCATGCAAGGCTCTATCTGCATATGATTCAGTTAATTGACTGGGTAATTAATTAATTAATTAGATATTTCTTTTATAAGGTATACAAAAAGTCTTATAGCATTGTTTAAATTGCAGAATACATAGCACTGAATGTTTTTATGGAACCAGCACCAAGAATTAAGAGCAGACAGTTTTAAATAGTAGTAATGGGAGCAGTAATATTGCAACAGTGGCCCATATTTTATGGGGTAGTTCCAAGAACCATTATGCCTCTTACAGTGAAAATTGAAGGAAACTTTGTAAGTATAAAACAAGTTTAAAAAAAACAAAAAAAACCCCATGAATCTGAGTAGCACCCTCTGATAAATGGTGTACAAACAATGTAGGAAAATATGGTAAGGATACAACACCTCTAACAGTCTGCTAAATGTCTAACACATACACCAAAAATTCCTATGGTTTTATGCATTTTTTCTATCCTTAATTTCCTCAACATGCCAACATTATGAGCTCTCTTCTGAGGTATCTGATATTTTCTCTTCACTGAAGTCTCTGACTTTTGAGTTGGTTTGAGCCCACATTCAGGATGCCCTCCTTCAGTCTTGGCTCATTCGAGGCTGTAGTCTAAAACATAAATAAGACTCCAAGTAAAATGATAGCTTACTCAGATTACACTTTCCCTGCACTTAGTCTAGAAAGATGAGTAAGTTCCCCATAAACTACCGTGGAAAAAAAAAAAAAGGAAAAAAAAAAAAAACCAAAACTGAAAGGGGTTTGGTTTCCTAGAACATAAGGAGTTATGGACCATAGCTCCAAATATACTTCATGATATTTGTATCATTAGGGCAGGATGATGTATCCTGGAAGATGTAACATCTGAGCAACAGTTTGCTCTGGACTGTATTAACTCCATTTAGCTGACTCAAAGCCTTATAACCTGATATTAGCCCTGTGAGTATTAATAACCTGAAGAAATGAGGTCATATCAAGTGTTTTCTAGATCAATGAGTAATTCTAGACAGTGCTTTAATGAGACATAGTCAGTATTAGTGGAGAATTTGCTGGACTTCTGATAAGTGGGATTACATGAAGATCTGTTTGAAAAAGCAGAAGACAAGTGTATAGACCTAAAAGGATCCCACATAGTGATGATTATGTTCTAGCTTCAAGGGCTGTTTCTGTGTTAACATATCAGAGCATCAAAAATGCTCTTGAGTTTTTCTATAGGATAATACAGCTCCTGAGGAATGTACTCTGTTGTTTCTCTATGCTGTGGTTTATAATAGAACATTTAAGTTTAGTGCTAGACTGCACTTAGATTTAGAATTACTGTGAAATGTAATTTGTATATCATTGACATGCTTCTCCAATAATTCAATAAGACAGGGTTTTCCACAAATACCTAAAGTGATGAGCTGCAATCTGCCCAGCCTTTCACTTTCCTCTTTGAAAAGTATTACAGAGTGAATGACCTGAAATAGCTTAATAATAAATAATTAATAATAATAATAATAATAATGTTGAACACATTAGTGATTATTTATCTCTCTTTTTGCTCAAATACCCAGCCAAGTAGCAACACTAGTTTTTTAATGACATGTGCAAAAGTCCCAAAAAGAAAAAGACAAAAGATGTTTTTCCTCCTAAACATCACCAAGTACTATCACTGTTGATGCAAATTAATAACTTTTAATTCTACCCTGAGCTTCAGCATTTGTACTAGTAACAAAAAACATAACATGGAGTACAGGAAAAGTGAAGCATCAGAGCATTGTCCTTGGCTTCCAGATTATTTTAAAATAAATTCTATTACAATGTTTTTTGCATTGTACACCAAGCAGAGATCTCTTTTTCTGTGGACATACCTGAATGAGAAGAACAAACCTCTAACATTATTCTTATCAACATGTTTTATCTATATAGGAACATGAGGTTGTGGAGGAAGGAATGTTCTGAAGTTCTGAATGTTCTTGAACTATTAAATTTTTACAGAAATAACTTCTGAAAGTATACTTGTGCTTGTTGGATGTGTCTGTAGCACTTACTACTATGCTACCTGCATAATTTCCATGAAATCACTAGTCACATTTTCTGCATTTGTTTTGTGTCAATATATACTACTGTTCGATTTTGTACTTTTTCTTAATTTCTTAAAAAAACTTTATTACTTCTAGTGCCTGAGCATTTAGATGAAGAAAATACATAAACACACAGAAATCATTGTTCAGATACACTCCACTCTAGTGATTTACCCAGTACTTTCTTCAAGGAGCCTGAAATGTATTAATTAGTTCAACTTTTTTTTTTTTTCACTTGTAGTGTTGGCTTCAGGCTACTGCATTTGTTACCCTCATGTTAGAATTAATTTAACCCCATCCCTGCTGAAGCCTCTGTGTTGCAGTGAGTGCAATACTGTCACTTTTGCTGTTATGTCAATATGATGGCAACTTGAGCACGAAACACTTTCTCTGCTAAGGCATGTTTCAGTTCATATAATTAAACCTCCAGGTGTTTGTTGTATGCGTTTATGGGAGTTTGCAGTGAGGCCCATCTTGTACCGCTGAAATGCTTCACTGAGAATTTGTTTGGCTGGAGGAGATCAGCAAAAGCATTATTGTCAATAAAAGATGGTGCTCTATTGTTGCATGCAAAGTATCTCTTTAGAGCTGTCTGTCTCCATCTTTGCAAGCTTTCAGTAGCAATGTAATAATCTTTGTCAAATGGAGATCCTGTTACTGCCAGCAGCAGAAGGCATATGTCCAAATGGAACAAAAGAATACTTATTTACGCATTCCACTGGTGATACTGGATGGATATTTCGAATAGTCTTAAAAAATTATTGTGCAGATTCTTTGGAAAAGATACAAAATACGATTACAATGAAATGTTTTGTCGAGGGACGCTAAACTCCCTACATATATCCCAGTTTTAAAATGATTGTCAAATTCTGGATAATAACTCTTTACTCATTACTGCACACAGTGAAACAAGACACTAGATTCCTTATTGTTTCAAGCCTTCCATATTTTGCTGTTTTTCCCTGATACTGGATAAGGCCAAGAATCTGTGATCTAACTTTTCAATGAATCTGTAGTATCTTTATAAAATTTATAAAATGATCTAGAGAATTAGGGAAAGAGTGGAGACAGACAGAATATAAAGAAAAAGTCTAGAGTTTTATGGATGAATGAAGAAGGAAGATAACTGTAGTTTCTTCTTGCCTGAAAAATACAACTATGATATGATCATGACGTCACCTGTCCTGTTTTTAGAAAGGGGAAATTAGACACCATACATTTGAAACATACATGGTATGTAGGAGTGGAATTACAGTTGTTTATTTCTGTTAATTGCAATACTTCATCTTCTCATTCTACCGTGTATTTCTATATATTTCACTGTTGTGTGTCAAGTGCCATCCCACATGTACAAGCTCAAAGATACCTCAAGAGAGCCACATGGATTCTCAGGTGTTGGAGTGCCTCTAAAGAAACATTGCTAGTGAATCCTAATAGGAGTTTCTGAAGTGACCTGTTAAATAATATGTTCATACCAATATTTGTAAAAAAAGCATATACTGAAAATTATGATGTATTCAATGCATATGAAAGAGAGAATAATTTTTCTTTCTTTTCTATATACGTGTATGATCCTAGATTCAAAGTGTGCTCTCTAGCCAAAGTAGAAAATGATTATTTTAATCTGTTTCAGTTTCAGCCAGTGCTTACCTTTCTCATGTTTAAGAAAATCTCAGACAATCTCCTGAGTAGAATTTTCATTTTCCATATACTTTTCCTCAGATTTTAGGATTCTGCTATTATGTTTGTTTTTGAGGGTCCTCCTGTACTATTTCTTCTATGAGAAGAAGTCCCTCATGGCATAACTTTGGTGATTACTCATTTGAGTTCTGAAGGCAAGTGTAACTGTTTTTTCTGTCTTGGGAACTATTTGCCATATTCAAAAAATCTGGGCTGGAGAAATGGTGTAAGGAATTAGAGTGCAGTAATTGCTAAGAATTTCTTAAATCCCCTCTGTTCCTAATGACTAATCCACACTTCAAACACACTGGCCTTTGTTTTCACTCTGCAGATGGCAGTGATGTTGACAATGAAGAAGGCAGTGCAGCTGAGATTGACAAAAATGTGAAAGGAACAGGTCAGTAGTGTGGATTATTTCAAGGCACACTCAGATGTTCTCTGTTATCTGTATGAATGAAGGAGGGCAAATGTCTCCCTCTAACATTCTGACTTGTCTCATGTGTGGTTTTTGTCCTGTGTCAAAGAGCGGAAGAGAGCAACCCCAAGACCCAGAAGGGGACATGCCAGAGGGAGAGCCAGGCGTGGTGGTGAGGAGGATGAGGATGATGAAGATGGGACAAGGAGAGCTGGGCAGCGAAGGAACAGAAACCGTAGAAGGGGACGAGCAGCTGGAAATGAGGGCAGTGATTCGGAGGGGGACCCTACAAAAGCTAAGAAGAACCAGGCAAATCAGAAATCCAAGGAAGATGATGAAAACGAAGGAGACGAGAAAGGGGGTAAAGGTGGGAAAGGCAAAAAAGAAAAGAAACAGAAAAAAACGCCTGATAAGAAAGGGAAAACAGAGAAGGCCAACAAGAAGAAAAAAGATAAAAAGAAGTCAGGATCTGGGTAATTCAGTAATTTTTTATTATTGTTACTATTTTTATTTTTATTTTTATTTAGTATAGAAGCATGACTATCTTACATAAAACCTGCTTTTATTTACAGATTTTTGTTTTTCTTGCAATGAGAAAATACTGGCTGAGTGACATGGAAACTTTCCACAAAGCCATATCCACTTTGGTGGAATGAAATAAAGGGTATGTTGGAGATTCAGGGTCAGATCTTGGAAAATGACCAGCCAGATCCCTCTGGGACATCAGATACCCCGAGGTGTAGATCAAATCTGATCAGGCAGAACAGGAACTCGAGTCAGAGTCACAGTCATTGCAATTCAATATCATAAGTTTATGAGTTCTTCTTTAGAGAAAAGAAGTGCAAGTGACAGTGGAGAGCAGTAAATGACAGAGAGGTGACAGTGCAGTATTAAAATCTAAACACTGCTCCCTGTTACCTCTCCTGGTATTGAAAGAAAACAAGTTCTGGAAATGGGGTATAGTGGAACAAATGGAGTTAGGCATGTTTATGTCAGTGGAGAGAGAGATTCCCCTTCATGCATTCAGCATTTGCTGCTGCTGTTTTTTTCCCAAAGGCATCACTGGAAAGCACAGCAAGAGTCAAAGGAAAGAAAAAAATACATTAAGATATACTGTTGCATTAATTTGTCCATGATCCCATTTTAATATATTTTACTTATTTCCCGTCCTTACAAGAATGCATAAAATCTTTCTTTGTGCTGTCTTTTCACTGTGGTGCCAATAACACCACTCTGTGCAATTTCTTATACTCATATAACCACAGTCCTGATTGTGTAAATCCATGTTTCTTAGCTTATTATTGTCTTCCACAGTAAACATTTATTAAGTGTTAATTAAAAAAAAAGATCACTGTAAAAAATAGTGAAGGATACAAAATTTTTTATTGCCATCCAGTATTTTTATATGAACTTACATATGTTTGGGCTAAATAATTAGAAATAGCTATCTGGACTGAGACATTGTTCCCTAAATGATAAGCATAATAGTTGTAAAAAAAGTGAGGATGCTCGGGAAGATACCTCAAGAACATGATATATTTAGGCTTTTAGTAGACCAACTGAAAAGACTACAGAGTAATAAATACAATAATGTTTTAAAAGAGTTATTTTTAAAATAATTATGTAAGAACAAAGGAAAATAGGTTGCCGATCAGTTCAGCTGTGATTCAGATGCAGTATTTGCAAACCTTCAGGGCATAACAGAAGGGTGAACTATACAAATATAGCCTGTCTAGCAAGTCTGTGAAGACCTATCACAACAAATGCTACAGTGCATTTGCTGATGTGGTTCTAATTGCCAAGACCTTTCAACGTGGAAAAGCATGATAAGAGTAAAATAAGAAGTTGAGAAAGAAAAAAAATGAAAAAAACAAAACCGAAAAGAAAGGTAGAATTATACGTGACATTATTTTACAGGGAGAGAATATTGTATTTACTGCTGACATTGTGGATTTTGCTAAACCCTACAAATGCTGCCCTTTTTGGCTAGGTCATAGTACAAATTGGTGGAGTCTGGTGCTGTTACTCTCTTCCTCTCCCCTACTTTTCACCTAAATTAGAGAAACCTTTTTTATGCCCTGTTTTACATAGAGGTCATAGAGGAAGCCTTAGTGAACCCTGAGTTGATCCCGTTTTTCTTTTAACATTATTATTTTGATCTCTGATAATTTATGGCTGAGAGCAGGGTAATTTCATGGTAAAAGAAATACTTTATAGGAGAATTTTAAATCTTTTCTCTCAGATGCTACTGGCTGTTGATGTGGTTGACTCTTTCTTGCTAATGAGGATGTGAGGAGGGCCTTCTCCACATTGCCCATAACCAAAATCCCCAAAATATTAATGATCAGTTGCTCCTTGTAGTCTCACTGCGAAGATCTGGGATATTCCTAGGTTGAAAAACTATTGTTTTTTAAACTTGCTTGTCTAACTCTGACTGTTTGGTCCTGCATAGCAACCACATGCAGTCACTTGAGCTACAAATCAGAGAAGGAATCTTGTACTCTGCTTAATCCATGCACTTTCTTTTTTTACTCTATAGGTCTATATGTAAGCAGATGAATGGATATTTAGTAGGATTACTCAAGTGCATAAAAGTTATACAAAAGTCCAGAGGTAGATGGAAGATGAAGATAGTACAGGCACTGCACCTTTTTACTAGCAGGAAGATTGCTGAAAAGTACTAAATGCCAGGGAATGTTACAAGAATTGTCAATAAGTAGAATTTTTACATAAACCTTAAGAAAAGTGGTCAAGTTTATTCACTTGCCATTCTAAATGACTAAAGCTCTTCTCATCTTTTCCCTGGAAACACTGAAATTCAAAAAGAAAACCAACAAACCCAAACCATTTTCATCTTAATTTTTACCTTTATAACATAGCTTTTACAAAAGCAATGATAAAAGTAGATTTCATCCAAAAGAAGTGATGAAACTAAAGCCAAAATGCAGACGTATAATATGGATATATACCCATATGAACATATGTCCATATACCCCATCATTGAAATGATGAGTAAGGTCTACGGACTTAGGAAAAGATGTATTGTGTGCATTGAATTGGAGACAAGAAAGGTGTCAACATGATTTGAAAATATTTAGTGATGCCTTATGCTCTGTGTTAGTCTGAATGCCACAGTAACCTTTCTGGCTTTCAAATACATGAATTGCAGCCTTTTAAGAAAGGGTAAGACTTTTGATTGCAGAAGAAAGAATTCTTGTTTCCTGGCTTGAATCTCATGCTGTTCAGCCACTCGAAAAAAAAGGAAATTATGCTGTAACTTCATAATATTTGAATGCATAGGGACAATAGTGATTTACTAGAGATGCTTAGACAATTTGAATTATTTTCCTGGTTCCAAAGGAAAGTGCAAATAAAAGATGAGATGTGTTTTCAGAGACAAATAAAGCAATAGTGGCAATGTGCAAAAGAGACAATACTATCCCTGCTTCTTGTGTTCTGCTCAGCTTCCTTTCCTCAGTTATCTCACCACATTAGCATCTACTGCTTCTATTTCCCACTGCAGTCTTGTAAGACTGCATATTTCAATTCTGAATAACACAGCAATCTTCTGTCAAAGGAAATCCTCAAAACTGGTCATGTTGCTTTCTGATTTGTAAAATATAAAACAGCTGATTGTGACAACTAAAGATTTAAAGTTCTCTGAAATCCATCAGTTCTTCTTAAAGACATGACTGTTTTTGTATTATAATACCTCTTTGCTGTGGTTGTGGTGTCTCTTCTGTCTCCTGTGGCATACTGAAGAGGGTGAAAAAGTTCATTTTTATGGCTAAGGTTAAATTGTCCTCACTTGCCCATTGTAAGTTTGTGTTTGAGGATGGTTATTCCTGCAGGACCAAGCAGTGGCTGTCAGACACTTCCCCAGGAGTACTGCCCTCTCTCCATGGGATGCTCTGCCCATTCAGCAGTGGCTTTGCAATTTGTGTGCAGGCTTTGCCTTTATGCTAAGTGACAGCTCTAGGGGAATTGTATTTTCCCTTCTGTGCAACAGTGGAGGCATTTATCTAGGTCTAGAACTTAACAAGAATTAATACGAAGTATATTTTTCAGTGAAAACTTGTGTCCTTTTTTTGTTTTGATATTGGGTCTTTTTCCTGCTTTTGTTTGAAGCTCTGATTCTGACTCTGAGGAGGAGCCAATTACAGAGGAGGAACTGGCTAAGCTGAAAGAAGAGGTAGAAGAAAAAAAGAAACTAATTGCAACGCTACGAAACAAACCATGGAAGATGAAAAAGAAGTTGTCTGTTCTAAAGTATGGTTTGGTTTCCATAGTGAATATTTGCCATCTTACTTTGGACTTTGCACTGTTTTTCTGAACTTTCACGTTATTTCTAGACATAGTGACACCATTAACTTCAAGCTGTCTCTAATCTCTCTTTCACAAGATGTGCTATCACAGAAACTGGAAGTAAATGACATGGCAGATAAGTGCTTTCTCAGTGGGCCTTAAATCAAGCATTGAAAACTTATATTTTTTCTTTTTTAAGTTTTCATTACACTCCCCTACAAAATATTTCATTTTCTTCTGTTTGATTAACATTGTTAAACTATCCCATTGATAACCTTAGTATCTCATTCAAGGAAAATTATGCAGTTTCAGGAATACCTCAAGAACACTGGGGTTGGAAGAGGGTATTTATTTTTCTATCCTAAAATTTTGAAAATCAAAGCAGTTTTATTTTTAAACTTATGAAAAAGAAAACTGACTGAAAATGGAGCTCATCTTTGCATGCTATTTTAGGGATGAAATATATAAAATTGTATTTTGCCCTAACAAACCTATAGCTACATTTTCATTAAGGCCAAAAGTTAATTCTTTCCTTACCATTAAATTTCCATCAAGCACAGAAAGTTGGGTAAACACAGAGAACCTTATTCTTTTGCTAAAGTTGTTATGCTCATTCTGGTTTGAATAGCTCATTCTCTGTAGTACCACCAAAACATCAAAACTCATGATATGTTAGACACATATAATACAGAGACAAGATGGTCTCTCTTGAATACCATTTTTTGTATGGCTTGAAAATGTGGACATGATGGTGGGAGAGAGAATATGAAACGCAGTGTGGAAGGTCTAAATATTTTTTCTTCTAGAAGGTAAGGTTATTCTGGGGAGTCAGGTCTTGTACCTGTGTCAGGGCAATCCCAAACACAAACACAGGCTGAGAGATGAATGGATTAACAGTACTCCTGGGGAGAATAACTTGGGTGTGTTAGGTGATACAAAACTCAATATGAGCTGTCTGCGTGGCCAGAAAGCCAAAGGAGTAATGGTTTTAAGCTGGAAGAAGATAAATTTAGATTAGACATTAGGAAGAAATAGTTTCCGGTGAGGGTGGTGAGACACTGGAACAGGTTGCCCAGAGAACCTGGGGATGCCCCATTGACGAAAGTGTTCAAGGTCAGATTTCATGGGGTTTTAAACAGTGCAGTGTAGTGGGAGTGTAGTGAAGTTTGATCTAGATGGTCCTTAAGGTCCTTTCCTACCCAAGGCATTCTTGACTCCATGATTCTGTAATTTTATGATTCTATGTAAGGAAGACATTTTTTTAATGAGGTGGTGAAACACTGTAAAAGTTTCCCCAGAGAGGTGGTAGAATCCCCATCCCTGGAAACATTCAAGGTCAGGTTGGATGGGGCTCTGAACATCCTGATCTAGTTGAACATGTCCCTGCTCATTTCAGTGGGTTGGATTAGATGACCTTTTAAGGTTCTTTCCTGCCCAAACTATTCTATGAGTCAAATGAATTTCAGCAGGTTCTCCCAGTCTGCTTAGATGGCATTATAAAAAAGATACATTTGAAGACAACTGGCACACATATTTGCAGTAAGAGTAAATGATAATTAGCTAAATCTAGAAGCCTATCTAGAAGGTTTTTACACAGTATGTTCTATCTCAGTCACTAGTTTGGGGTTTGAATTAGAAGATCCTCAATGAACATCTGTGGCCTGTATCGCGCTATTCACATCAGAAGAATGGAAATATTAGTCCCTTCCCACCTTCAAAATCTGTGTTGCTATGAAATGTTTGTAAAAGAATGAGTGGTTCAAATCATCCTCAGTGCATGATAAATTACTGAGAATACTTTTTGTATTCTCTGAGGTGGGCTTTCTCAGCTATGGTAACAGTTAGCTTTCAAAATCCCTCCCTTTTTATATACTTTTTTGTCTTAACAATTTCTTTTAGTATTCAGGGTGAAGTGGTTCTTGTATATCCAACATGGACAACAATTCTACCTGAAGGTCCAGTAGTTTATCAACTTTTAAATTCTTGTGTTTATGAAATCTAGACTGGCAGACTAGACTAGACATGTATTCAGTTTTAGTTGCTGACATCATGAGGTTTATTTTAGTAAAAAATACACATCAGTGTACTCTTATGGCAGTTTGTTGCAATATTTTTCCTATGCTTTTTTACAGCCTTCTTGAAGAAGGCTTTGAACCATGCTATCAGCTTACTTGCCCTAGAAAACAGTATTCCAAAAGTGAATCATAGTTTAAATCATAGTTCTTCAGATTAGCTTATTTATTTTTAATCCATTTTATTGAGTGAAGAATGACTTTTACTGCTAAATTTCTCAGTCAAATAAGATTTCTAAAATAGTCACCCTTTATTTCAGGCAATCTCATCAAGATTGTCACAGGTCTGTACAGAATAATGCATATCTCAACTAAACACACAAATCCAGCAAACAGTTGGAAATAAAACTGAAAGCAAAAAGCTAATATTTGATTACATTTTTATATGTTTGAATAAGCTGAGAATCAGGTACTTAAATCTGTGTTCATGATCTTATATGAAAATGATGGAATTTGGAAGTACTCGGTAACTTTGAAAAGATCAAACTGTTATATACATATAAAAATAGAGTGATAGACTAAGTTTTCTACAGTTTTGTTTTTGTAATTGGCTCTTTGGAGTCCATGAACTGCAATGGAAGACCTAGTGTTATTATTCTGCTTTAAATAAGGAGTAATATCTTAGTAGTGGGTGCTCTGTTATCATTGTAGTTATAGCAACATAGAGGTGTCTATGTCAGCACATCTTAAGGTGTCTATGCGTTTTTTATTTCAGTAAGCTACTTAATATTTATATCAAAGCAATTAGTTTGATAAGATTGCATTGTTCTTGCATGTGAGAAAAATGGATACACACTGGCTTTAAATGCCTTAAACATGGAAATCAACAAGTGACTTTTGAATACTATGATATCTTTTGTTTTTGAAACTTTTGAGCAAGAGTTATTATTATTTTTTATTTCCTTATATCTTCTGCTTCTTTTACTTTGCAGGTTTTAGAGTACTATGGGATGTGTGTAGGGGAAAAAAATAAGTCTATGTTATTAGAAAAGGCAAAAGAAGAAATTTTCCTATTTCCTTTTTCTTCCTGCCTTCACAATAGAGAGATACTTCATTGGAGATTTCTTCTCAGAATTATCAGAAATGTTTGTTACACTGACAAGAGGCCACTTACATCTTTGTTTTGCTTTAACACACATGTTTTTCCAGGAACGGAAATAAAACACTCTCCAGGAAAGCTCAAGGATTTCTTATGTAATTATCACAGAGTAAGACTGAAAATTATACCTTTTTTTTCATATTATTTTGAAAAGTAGGTTTTAGGGTTGATTATGGCATTTCACTGTAATACATATTTTTAAAGTGTTAGAACAAAGTCTTTTGGGAGAAAGATTTAATTTCCACTAAATTTTGTGTTTTAAAAAAGTGATAAATTTTAAATGTTTGGATCATTTTATTTCAGCATTTTCATGGTCAAACAACCTCCTTGCTTTGATGACTGGTTTCTCGGAAGGGAGTGTTTTTCCATAGCTTAGAGAAGTATAGTGTGGGAAAGATGATTTCTGCTTATCTCTGGTGAATACTTTGTAAAACAGTTAACAACATTCTTCATTCTTTTGTTCTGAAAATGAAGGAATAAACAATATCTTGAGAACAGAGCTATGAAACTAGGTGCTCTGCAGAAATTACCTTCTGTAAAAAACTGTCTGAGATACTCATTGCTGAAATGGCATTCTTAATTGAATTGTACTAGTAAATTAGATTATCTCTAATTTCTAATTTACATCCCTGTGTCTAGAAAGATACATTTCAAACAATCCCTGATTATTCTCTGAAAAAACATGACTGATGATCCTTCTCTGCTGTAGTGTGCCTCTTCAGGCTGTAGTTAAGCTGGACTGACACTGTCAGACCTCATCTTCAGATGTCATGGTGGCACTTTACCCATTTGGAGATGTGAACAAAAGTGAAGAAGGAGCCATAGAGAGGAATTTAATTTTTTAAAAAAAGAAACAGCATCAGCACTGTCCCGGGTCCTAAGCGTTAGACATGTTAGGCTGTGGGCTGGGGACATAGTGGTCTATGCTTTTGAGAGCATGAGTGTGGCTGAAGTCCAGGATTTTATCATTTCCAAGACATATTCTCCTTCAGAAGAGTTTTCTAGTTCTTTGAATTGTTCTTCAACTGGTTTACAGAGTTTATGAATTATGTCGTGCCTTTTGAGATAATCATTTGTGCACTTATCCTCTTGACTCTGCCTACTCAGGACAGCACAAAATTGCCTGAGATGATGAGCATAAATCATTATCCATGAGACTAAGATTTAGAGAGGCGATTAAGCTATCTAAAAGATGTTTGATTAGAAAAAGATGCAAAAAAATAGAACTCACAGGCCACAGCTTCAGCTATACCAAATTGGAGAACCACCAGGGAAAGTTATCCTTTTTTGCCTCTGAGGGACTGACTTTGAGGATTGCATCCCTGTCTTTGCTTTCTCCTGACTGAAGTTTGCACAGATATGATGGAATGTGGAAGCTTAAGAAAAAGCTTTTACTGTGTTAACCTCTGATATATTAATCTCACTCCCCATGCTGGAACACATAATACTTAAACCAGCCAAAATTTTGTGCCATACAAAACAAAGACTATTAACAGCTCTGCTTCATATCCAGTGCAAAGCCTACTGTAGTACTATGTAATCAGAGAATTCAGCAGAAGAATCTAAAAATTTGCCCACTGTGATCTCACTTTAATGCCGCACCACAAGACAGCAAACAAGTGAAATCAAAACAAGTGAAATGACAATACATTTTTACAAGGCAGTCAAATGTTAAGCTTAGTCTTTTTAGAGGACTTCCAACTAAATACTGTAAAAAGAGCCATGAGAACTTCTTGTTCATTCTAAGAAAAACAGCAAAGCAGTCTCCTCTTCATGTGTCAGGGACAGAGTATAATGTGGTCATTTTCAGGTTTCTTTAGTGTTATTTATTTTTTTTCAGGACTTAGATTACCCATCAAGACAGATGTATTACATATTTTATAATTACACAAAATGCAAAGATATGTAAGGTGCATGTGTGGGATGGTGGATTTTTTGTCGTGCAAAGACTGCATTCTTCGTGCTCCAATAAATCAGTATTTCATCTTTCTTACTATGGACATACTGGCAGTCCTGGAGGCCAGCTGTGTATTAAATAACACTATAATTTGCCCTTTCTTTCTGACAAAATGCCTTTAATGTGAGCTGTGCCTGACAACAGTTGCTTTGCAGTCATGTTTTAGACAACCCTTTTAAGACTTGAAGTCCTGGGTGATAAGTATTAAGACAACATTATTTTTCATTTTGTTTTTGTATCTTGTAGTCTGAAACCTTCCTGAACTGTTACTGAAAAATGTGAGCAATCTATTTGAATCCTATTCATTAGCAGGAACCTCTGAGAGCTGTAATTCATCCTCTCTCTGCAACACTGAAGCGCCCCAAGTACCGTACATCTAGCACTTTGGAAGCTGTAACTCCAAACCTAGTATTAATAATTAACTCAGTCTTCTCTGGGACAATAATGCTGAGCCCCATTCAACATTTATTAGTTCCTTGTGTCTGTAATTCAATTAATAAGGTTTCTCTGAAGCTTCTTTAAATTCACAGTTAGCTAACAGGGCACACTTTGGCCTATCTTGTGATATAGATAATTTACCTATAACACATGATACCAGTGATTACAAAGCTCAGTTTTGTCACTCTGTGTTGTTTCTGACACGTCCTCATGTTAGTGAAATTGCTTTACTTCCCAGTAGGCACACATACTTATATGTATGTGCTTTTTGTTCTTGTTGTGGTTTCTAAAAGGGTTATTTGGGTTGGGGGCTACTTTTTATTGCTTAGTTGTTCTTTGTGTACTGACATTTTATTATTACCACAAAAGAAATGGAGTGCAGCACAAAGTGTGGCAGAAGTTTGCAGGAATGTACAAAGAGAAGTCTTTCAGTGAGGTACTTTTTAGACATCAAGGTATAAACCAACATATTGGATTATATTTAATGAAATAGACCATATGTTACAGACATTGGGAGCTTGTTCCTTGACTGAAAGGTGCCAAGTTGTTGCTGAAATTTTGAAGCCAGGAAGCTTAAGCAGAGTTCAGGGAAACATCTCCTTAACACAGAGGTCAGAAGTAAGCCAGTGGAACTAACCTTCTGCAGAGCCAGTGAGGGAAAAAAGTTGAGGGAGAGAAGGAAAACATTCTGTTTGATGGCTCCAGCATTGTCTGGTAGTTACGGTTTCTGTATTACTTCCTTGCATATAATTGCACACATATTTCTGCTTTGCTACTCACCCTATTTCAAGCTCTGCTTCTGCACTGAATTTGCTTTTTATATATTTTCTTAAAACTGTAGTAGGAATTTTTCATAGAATCTAGTTGTTACTGAGACTTGCTTTTAAGTACCAATTAAATAAGGTCTTTTAGATATGAAGATGTTAATGGATGTAGCTAAAAGATAAGCTCCTGTGGGGCACTTGATAATTACTCAGTATATTTGCATGTCGTGGGGTTCCCTTATAAGATTTATGTGTCTCAAAATCAGTGGTATGAAAATACTGTTTCGATTGTTAATGGTAAAATCAGACCCCGACCAAAAGATAAGACATACTTGTAGAAAGTGAAAGGAACCTTGATTTCATGTATTCCGAAAGTGAAAGAAGACTTTCACAAAATACATTTTTTTAAAAGAAATAGTTTTCCACTGCATAATAAAAACCAAACAAACAAACAAACAATCAACAATAATAATAATAGAATAATGGAATTCTAGAATAATTCAGGTTGGAAATTACCCTTAAGATCCTTGAACCCAACTGTTAACCTAACACTTCCAAGTCTACTGTGTTGCTGGGTGCCACATTTACATGTCTTTTACATATTTCCAGGTGACTCCAGGACTTTCCTGGAGAACCTGTTCCAATGCTTGACAGACCTTTTAATGAATAAATGTTACTTAATCTCCAAACTAAGCCTCCCCTGGCGCAACTGGAGGCTGTTTCGTCTTATCCTAACTGTTGTAACTTTGGAGAAGAGACTAACACCCACCTCACTACCACAGATAAGATTGCAATAAGGTTTCCCCTCAGTCACCTTTTGCCCGTGCTAAACATGCCCAGTTCCTCAGATAAGCCTTGTAAGGCTTGTTCTCCAGACCCTTCTCCATCTTCATTGCCCTTCTCTAAACTTGCCTAGGACCTCAATGTCCTCGAATGCAAACACAGGGTAAAGGGAAAATTGAAATAATACTGTCAACCACTTAGTCGATTTTTTTCAAGGTATATAGAACACATTGGTAAGTACAGAAAAACAACATCTAGAAGAAAGAAGCTGCTACATAGGTTTTTTAATGAAACATCGAAGTATCTTCACAAATATTATGCATGCATGGATCTGACTGGTTTTGTGTTTCACTGTTGCATGTGTAACTCGGCTGCTAAACTAAACTTCCCACACAGTAGGAAGTTTAACTGGTATCAGATCATCATCTAATTTGTTTGTGCTACGATGTGGTACTTAGTCCAGTGCAGGCCAATGGAGTGAAAATCTGAAAAAAAAAGGGGTTACAAAGCAGAAACACTGAGGGGCAATTTATATCTCTTCTGTAACCAGCACGCACTTGAGTGGGGAAGTTTTGGGGAGTGCAAGGAGGAAGGAAATTTCAGCCGCTAGAAAGTAAAACCTAGAGAAGCATTCAGGAGAGCCAGCAGGATTTAACCTGAGATCCAGATCACTACCTTCAAAGAGCTGTGGGGTTTTTTGTCCCACAGAATAAAAGAGCTTAAATTCTGCAAACACTCTAACATGAAGGTTTACTTGATGGAGAGCCCAGGAGGCAGATAGAGGCAAGAAAGACTATTTTTGGTAGAAAATATTGTAAAAATACATTTCAAACAAGTGAACAGAAGGGTTGAATTAAGGTTTTAAAATAATCATTTTGTATGATTTTCAATGTGGAATGTCCCTTTTTATTTTAATTTAGCTAACTGTATAGCAGAACTTGTTTGAAGAAATTTTCTCTTCCCCTATGGATGTAAAATATGTTCATGTCCTCCATGGATGAATTTTTATATGCTAATGATTAGTTTCAATTTACTCCTTAAAATTTTAACTTAGTATACTGTAAAAAAATGTAAAAGTTAACTATTTTTGAAATCTTCATATTATGCTGCATAAGTGCATGTAATTAGTGACTGAAAACACAGATATTCTACAGTTTTGTAGGTTTTGATTTCAGTAATTTTTAATGAAAAATCTCCAATGTTTGAATTACCTAGTGGTAGAACTGGTGGTATAAGGTTTTCTCTGGAAGTCCAAAATGTGATATGCTGACCTGGGAGATTGGTACAAGTTCAATTTATTGATCCTGGCTCCTTTTGTGGTACAGCTCCAGCACTGGCTGATGAGTTTATGAGGAAGAAGCCATCTGCTGTTAAGACTTGCTTTAAATCCTTTAAATGTCTTGGCATCCTGTATTGCAGCTGCACTCCTGTTCTGCTAATGCCATTGTCAGATTTTGTGCTTTAGCAGAGTATTTTTTATTGTTTACATAAAAGAAATGAATAGAAAATACAAGCACGATAATCAGTTTTGCTCAGTGGAATAATTTGTAATGGTTCTGGAGAAATGTACATCAAAATTAACATTTTCCCAGTAGCCTGCCTTTTCTGTAGGTACTTGACACAATATGCAGATGTTTGCAGTCATCTAGTGCAATGATAAAATACTAAGAATTCTTTCTCTGTTTTCCGGTGGTTTACATCAGGACTCCTGTCCTTTCGGGAACATTTTCTTAATAAAAACACACTTGAAAGTGTTATTTAAAAAAGAAAGTTAGATGAAATGAAGGAAATACATGTATGATCTTGATCTATTCTGGTTGTTATTTTAATCCATGGACATGATGCCTTTTTAAAACAATTTAAGAATATTTCTTTCATATTTGTATCAGAAGAATTTTATTTAACATCTATGTCTTTTATGAGCAAAACCTTATTCTTTTGTGTACCACAGAAGCTACACTTCTAAAAAATTATTCAAAAAATATTACAATTAGAGGTGAAATGTGCAGAAATTTTGAAGAGCTGAATTAGTCTTGAGAAAAGTAAATATAGTGGAATCAAGGCCATAATATATAAAAATCTCCAAAATAAAACATGAAAATACATTTCCTTAAGGGAGCTGGGCAAGAATTTGTATTAAGTGGAACCAGAGGAATAACAGTTTGCAAATGTCACAAACAGGCAGCAGGTGAACTGCAAAAGAAAGTCACAGTGACTAAAAATGTTTGATAGCATTAAATGGATGTAGACAGATATCAGAGCTCCAAATGCACTTGGGTTAGAGTGGATGTATGAAGTTGCTTGTTCTGTTGATTAGCCTTCTGTGGAATATAAAATATTAGAGCTCTTCTTTCTAAATATACTAAAGGAACAAGATTATACAAAAATCTATAAGGAAGTAAACCATTAAAAATTACATTGCTATGGTAGACAAAATATCATGTTTGTCTTAGTGTCATCTACAGCTCTTTTTTACCTTCATTTTCCAGGGAAGCCCAGCTTTTTGTGGAAAAGTTTGAAGGTGCCCTTGGAAAAGGCAAAGGAAAAAAATTCTATGCATTCAAAGTGATGATGACCAAGGTAAATTTATTGTTTCAATAGCTTCACATAATCCAAGTAAGGAGACTTCTGCAGATAATTGCCCTGTGTCCATCTTCCAAACCAGTTCCAAGGAACAGAGTTCCTTGTTTTTCTTTGCATTTTAGCACTTTATTTCTGCTGCTCTTGTATGAAAATGTTTCACATGCAAGCTCAGGTAGGTTGATACTTTTCATCAAGAAGGAAATCAACTGTTTTGCAAGAGTTTGCAATAGCTTGTGAAACTTGTGAAAATGAATTTCTATTGGTGCAGATTGGGTTTCTCTGTGATTAAATCCAAAGCTCCATCTTTCTCTTGAGACAGCCTTCTGTGAAGGATCAAATACTGTCTTTTTGCCCCACAGCAAAATTGTTGGAGGCATTTCTGCTGAGCCAAGGCTCTATGGCCACATATTTCACAAGAAGCAAGATGACCTCGTAGGATTGTGAGTGAAAGGACAAAGAGTGGTTGTTGAGGAATCAATGTCCACACAGTATGCATTCTAGCAGATCATTCTTTGGGCTAAGTTCTGCTTGGTCCCAAGGACTAGGCACCCAGTAGAAATGAATCTGGACTGGCACGCACCTCAAGTACATTCCTCAAGTACAACTTCTTACTCAGTTTTATGCTCATATAGAACTTTACAGTACAAATGTAGGTGTGGTAAATTGGGATAATTTGGGAGATTTTCTTACCCCAGAATAAAATACTGATGTAGAATCACGCTAAGAATGTTTGGCAGGACTACTTGCTGTCGGTCTTAGACTGGATTTTCTGCAAGCAGTTGTGTAGTTACATCTCATAAGCATTAATGTTCACAAAAAAATAATAGGTTTTCAAACTCAGGTAGGCAAAGGCAGATCAATTACAGAAGCTGTCAAACAGATAAACTACTGGGTAGAGTAATTTTCATTAAATGACACAGCTTGAGCTCCAAAACTTATTTTTGAATGGTAAATGAAATACTAATTAATTTCTCAGAAAAAAATGTGAAAAAAGAGGGACTAGTATGAAAGGTAAGGATTAATTAATCATTCTTCTTGTGGAAGAAATTAGAGACTTTTCATAAAGTCAGTAGGAGACAAAACCAGAACAAACAAAAAGACAGTTTTTCACAATCTAGTGCTTCTGTTGCAGTGGGCTCTGCAATAGGATACTGTGGATAATTAAGCAGTTACTTAGATCAAGGGAAAATTGACCATCTGGGCACTGAGATGATTGTGGGTTTTTTTATCTATGACTCTCTTCAGAAATGGCTGAAATTTCAAAGAGATTTTGAGAATTTTAAGACAGCCTGCATACCCTGGGAAATGAAAATTAAGGAGATTGAAAGTAAGTACTTATGGAAGGTAACGAAGTATCTAGTATCATATTCCTGATGCATGCAGAAATGAAAAATCATTTCCTGATTCCTGTATTTAGGAATACATGTCTGTATTAAATGTGTAACATAAAATCAGTGAGTATTTCTCATTAATATTTATTGAGCTTGATATTATAACAAGTTGACAATTTACTTGAGAGAGTGTTAGTCACCTTAGAGTTAAAAATCCTCAATACACAAGTAACAGTTCAGGCGCCAGGGTTGAAGTTAATACTGCAAAAGTGAAATTAGGAATAAGCTACTGTCTACCTTCACTTTATTTTGTCTGTATTTATTTTGTCTGTATTATAGTATAAATTTCTGTGATGTTCTTTTCACCATCCAGAGCCTTACAGCAGGGGGATTTTGGGCATTATTTCTCTCATTTTCAATAATATAATACAATACAGAAAAAAACAATAGTGGTCTTGGATGTCCACATATATTAGGCATAAAGCTAAAGAAAACAGTGTGGTTAGTACTACAAGTATGTTTGAGAGAAGGTTTTTATACCAATTAGTTTTGTGTTTCGGTTCCAGTGATGAATGTAAACTACAGCCCTCTCTTTGAAGGAGATTTGGCTTCACTCCATGGGTACCTGAGAGAGCATCAGAGTCTCTGCACTAATGGAATGCAGATGGAAGTGCAATAGAAAGTGATTTTATAGAAGTTGCCTCTGGAAGATGCTGTGTGTTGCATCAAAAGGCAGTAAACAGAACAGCAGAATAACAGAAAAATGACAAATTGTTAGTTTTGTGGAATGTTTGACTGCAAAATAACATTGAGTTTATATACTGTCCTTAAACATATGGTATACAGACTGCTAAACAGATTATTCACTTGAGGTGGAAATTAGAAAGAAGCTGCTGCATATGTGTGGTCAAAGTCAAGCTCAGAAGCAAGATGCACATGGTCTCATACTGGTCAGGACACACAAAAATTTCTTAAGGATTTGTGGGAGCAATGTTCTGCAATGTTTCCATAAAGGAATAGTCATGGAACAAGCTGTTCTGCTAGTAATAATTTCCAACAGACATTGCTTTTCTTGTAAAATCAGAACAGGGCAATTTTTCCAGTCTTGCTTTTTTAGTTTGTTTGTGGTTTTTTGGGGGGTTTTGGGGTTTTTTGTTTGTTTTTTTTGTTTGTTTGTTTGTTTTTCTTTTGTTATCATTTTTTGAAAGAGCAACATTTATGCTGTCATATGGTAGGTTCCAAAATCACAGTGGAATTGTACCTTTCATCATCTCAATTGGTAATACTGTGTTGTTTACTCTTTTTTTTTTTTTTTTTTTTTTTTTTTTTTTAATTTTTTTTTAAATTTTTTTTTTTCTTTTTTCTGTTCAGTGTATTGCTAAAGCAACCTGCAATTCCTTTTACTTTCAGACAGTCCTGGGTCCGAATATTGGTCATTAAGGGGTACAATTAAAGCATGGTTTGGTTCAAAAATCTACAGTACAGAATAAGGCTTGACTTCAAGGGAACAGCTCTGAAATATTGCTAAAAAAAATGATTCTAAGGCACAATTTTTTGTTTCTGGTAAAGCCAAGAAGCAGCACTCAGCATGTAGCTCACATCAGTGTATTTGTAGTACTAAGATTAAGGTTATATTAATGATGATGCTGATAAAACAAGTCCCAGGAAAAAAGGGAGGTTTAGATATGAAAAAAGAGAAGAGAAACCAAAATTCAAAAAAAGTCTATGTACAAGGGAAGAGTAGAGATGAAGGTACTATTGAGTCACAGAGACCAAAAATCTGCTGCTCATCTTTTTCTATGGTGGCCTAACTCTCATCTGAATTTACATGTAGATAGGACATGTACTACACTGGTACTACACTGTTCATGTGGTACCAAGTTTAGTAAAAAGGAAAGAGTTCTCTATTTCATGGCATTTAATAAATGGTTAAACTGTTGGTGCTAAGTCAAGGATTGCACTGCTTTCTCCATACTTTAGATTAGTATAGTCAGTATGGGATAACATTTAAAACCATTTTTTATATCAAACTCTAATAAAAATATCCAGATCCAATTACAGACCAAATACAGAACATAGTGGAGCAGCAGCCACCTTTTCAGCAGTCAGCTTGGAGCTTGTCTTTGTGAACTCGAGGAATTTTTCTCTCCAGATGTGCAGTTGTGTTAAAGAAGCAGCAGAAACAACTCTCCAAGGGAAACTGAGTTTCCAGATAGGTCCAAACAGAGAGAGAATCTGGTTTCTCCTTAACCCATAGCATCAATGGGCACTGAGATGGGGCTCATTTCAGCCCCTTATAAAATGATGATAAAACTACTGACTTGAACCATGTGGCATTAGACAATAAATGGGATGTGCCTGACAGTGCTTATAAAGAATTTGGCATAAAAATATCTTTAGTTGTCTAGGACTTCACATTAGACCTGCCAAATGCAGTACATTGAACACCTTTGAGAATCTTGTAGGCATATGAAACATGCATATAATGACGGCATCCTTCAGTGCACCAAAATTACTGAGGAGTGAACTAAGTGGTCAATTGGTAGGCTTGAACACCAGGACCAATATTTTAAAAGATACAGTTGTTGGACAGCATTGTCTGTGGTGAGTCCTTTAGTCATGTTGCTTCCCATTGGCTGCAGTCTCATGGCAAACCATGGTTACGTAAAGGAAACTGGAGGGAGCACTGTCTACATGACAGCTCACTTTTGGAAGACATACTAAAGTAAAACTGGCAGCAAGTGGTATCAGACTATGATAATTAAATTTGGCTGTTCGGACCACTGTCAGAAACCTAATGATGCAAAATGGGCTGGCTCAGTTCTGTTAAGGAGAAACTGCTGCCTGACTATTCACACAGCATTTGGAAAATCACACAGACACCACCTGAGACTTCAACTCTCAGACAAGAGTCCCTTTGCAAGTGAACCCACAGGTGCCCCTTCAGAGAGCTCACAGAGGGATTTACTTCTCAATATTTGCCATCTGAATGCACCAGGCTCCTTAACTAGGCTGTGTGTGAAAAAAACCCACACCCTGTTAAATGGTCAATTTTCTTCCTGTGAAGGATTGGTAACAATTGAAATCTGGTAGCTTGCTAGCTCTCACACACGGGCAAACATGACTGCCAGGTGTCCTGCCTCCAGCAGGGCACTGCTGCAGCAAGATGGGGTTGAATTTGGCCTGATGTGCAGAGTGCTGTGCAATCAGACCCTTAGTGCTTGCTGCTTCCACTGCAGCCTCTCTTGCTTGGAAAAAGGTCTAGGTCAGAGTTCTAGAGCAGGTGGAATCCAAGGCTTCATCTGTGTATCTGGTGCTGGGACAACTCCCACACCTGGGAGCAGGTGGAACACAGAAATATCAAAGTAAGGAAAACTCTTTTTGTTTTTCCCTAGTGAGTAACTCTGGTGGGTGCTCCAAAAGCAGAACTTACAAGTACTCTGTGCCCTTAGAAAGACTAACTCCACCAGATAATTCTGTGCTGCTTCCTGTTAAAACTGATCTGGTGCTGGGTTAACATGCTAAGTATATGTAAAATCCACATCAGGAAAAAAAAAAAAAAAAAAAAAAAAATATCCCAGACTTTACATGATGCTAAACGCTCTTTATGAATAACATGTTAGTACTTTTTGTTTCTGTTTTCTCTGACAGGTCAGTGAATGCTCATATACATTATCTGGAAAAAATTATTAGAATTATGGTAATAAAGAAAATTAAAACCTCCCCTGCTTTTATGTATTCCAAATAATTTTTGAGCAACTTCATCTTAAGGAAAATAATATAAGAGGACTTAATTACCTGCCCTTTTTTCATGTATCATGTTTTCATAGGTCACTTTGGCTCATCAGTGGCATCTTATTTCATATTCTTGCGCTGGATGTATGGAATAAACATGATTCTCTTTGGGCTGACCTTTGGACTTGTAATGGTCCCTGAGGTGGGAATCTTTTCAATTATCATCAAGAACTGTTATGTGAATGTTTGTTTTTACAGTGAGATTTTGTAGGACTGGACCTTTCAATATATTTGTAAACTCTTTATGCTCCATTTAAAAGTGTTAAGGTGTACCAAGGGTGTAAAGATGTAATCTTTCTGTGGACATATTCTCTACAGAAAAAGATGTTTTGAAATAGTAATGACTTGTAAATGTAGATAGGATTGTGTCCTGATGGGGTTTTCTCTTGTCTGGAAAAACTTCTATCTTTTGGTAAGGAGAACTAAGGAAAGAACTGAGACTAAGGAATCTGAGACTAAGACTGAGACTTCAGGTTGAGTATCTTGACTAAAATGTGCATTGTGATAAAAAGATACGTTCCAGGCCTCTGAGAGATCATGGATCCTTTCAAGTTGCCTTAATACCCAGATGATGATAAGGCCCAACAGGGCTGTAAAGTCATGAGAGAGTCCTCTCATGTTTTGCACTGTGAGCAGCATCACTTTCAAAAATTCTGCTCAGAAAAGATGTCATTCAGGCAGAAATAACTTCTGTGAAATGTAATATTTCTCCAGTTCCTTTGAGCCAGCATGTTGTTTTCCTAAAATGAAGGTTTATATGGGATTTAAAGTATTGTGCTGTATCCCTGATTTCGCTGTTCTACATGTCTTATCTTCTAGTAAGAATATGGGAAAGAGACAGGTAGTAATTTCCAACAGCAGTTTTGTAGCAAGATTCCACTTCCTCTGAAGCCAAAAGAGACAAAATATCCCAGCATTTTTTAGTGAGGACATGTTGTGTGGCTGAGCAAGCATCTCACCAGCAGTGGTGGGATTATCAGAATCCAAAATCTGAATTCCTAACATCTTCCCATACTTTTCAATAAATAAATAAAAAAAGGTAAAATCCATAATGCAAGAAAAATAAATCTTCTGTTCTTGTCTGTAGGACAAACACCACCCATCAGAGGAATTTAGACTTCTGTGTTGCCTTTGTATGTAAGAAGCTTGACAAATCATTGATACTAGTGGAACATAACTTTAAATTTCAAAACCACTATTATTGCATACTTTAAGCATAGTTTCAACGACTTATATAAGGAACAATGAAAAGAATTAGAGAACTTGATCATCCTAACTAAGGAATTAAGGAGCATAAATCAAGTCATTCTAAGAAATAAATCACTTTCCTTCCCCTCGCTGGTATTTTGGCTTAAAACATAAATTGCTGTTCTTTTTTTTTGGTTCCAGGCTTTGATGGGGAAGCCATATGGCTCTTTACCGAGAAAAACTGTTCCAAGAGCTGAAGAAGCAACTGCTATGAACTTTGCTACTCTCTGGGATTTTAGTGTAAGTGCATGAAGTTGCAATACTGGACATTACTCTCTGATTATTATTGTTTGGTTTGTTTTTGTTTTTTTTTTTCATTAATGAGCATTCAGATATTTAATACGAAATTCTTCAGGACAAAATGTCAATATAATTGACTTACCATTTACCATCAGAGTTACGGAAAGAACACACTCACACTTGTAGTTGGAAAGTTAAATAATTATGACAACAGTCTAAAATAAAAAAAACCCACATAAGTTAGCCAATGGAAAAAAAGGAATCATAGTAGCTTGCAGAATAAAGATTAGAAGAGCTTTAGACAGCAAATGGAAATAAAGAATGTATTAATGAGCAAAGCAATGCAAAAGACGTACTATGAATTTGAAATGTGTCCTGACTGGTGTAAATATTTTTATTATTATTTATTATTATTACTATTTTATTAGTAATAAATATGTTCTACACAGTCTTTCCCTTGTCATAGAAGTACATAATGTCTGTCCTGTATGAGCGTGTATGAAACCTAGTTTGATATGGTAAAAAATGAGTTATGTAGATTACCAAATCAAAAATTGGAATAATATTTCTCTTTATCACATAATAGCATTTCATTATCAGCTTAGAAGTGTGCATTAAGTTTTCCAGATAATACTGTGACTCATTTCATGTAGAGCAAGAGATACAATAAATTAAAAATGTGTTTTGCTCTACTATACATATGAGAAAGGTATTTTTTTTTTATTTTAAGTAAATGAGCAACTGAAATGGAAAAAGGAAGTAAATGAATTTTTAAATCACAATACCGTCATCTTACTGTATAAGTGTCAAAATAAGCCATGGTCTAGTCACCAATTTCATGGTCAAATACTCTGTCTTTAAATGACTACATCTACCCAGAGCCTTGCCACTGCTGTGCATGTGCTGACCTGTCCTTGTAAAGGCTCCTAATAGAGCCTTCTAGTTCTTTCTCTAACCTGATGACTATCAGGAAACTTTAACTATTTGGATTATTTTAATACTGGTAATTGCTTACAGTTAACCATGCACTAGAAAATTATTTGTCAAAATCAGCAATCAGACCGACAGAAGAGAGGGCTGTTCTCAGTAAGATATTTGTACAAGGAGATACATTTTGAATTGCTGAGAAAGAAGGCACATTTTCATTGCACCTTTTACAGCGTTGGAGTCCTAGTGTTAAAAAAAACCCTGAATGCTCAATAATAGTCTATAAAATACAGCTAACTATTGGTTCATGCATATTGAATAGTCATGCAATGAACAACAGACAACATTGTCAGACAGAGAAGGCTTGTGAAATTTTTATATTAAATATGCTAGGCAAATAAATTATAGAAGTATGAAAAGTAAGTTTAAGCTGGCATTCTAGCTGGAATTAATCTGTAAAGCAAATTTTGTGAATCAAAATGTTATTGTCTTTGCAACTAAAAGCATATGAATGAAAATGTTTTGACGCTGAATGGGGAATTTCAAAGGTAAGAGGTTTGAAACCTGTAATGAATCTTCTTTTTAAATGAAAGCACAGGTTTTTCTCTCCCGTGAGACCTATTCTATTGATGCTTGCATCTGTTTTGATTGGATTGAAATGAGCGTTTCAAGACATTGTTACTGATACAATATTTCATCATGTGTATATTTAACAGGTGTAACATTATAATTTTTTTCCTGACGTTTCAGGGCTTTGCACAGTATTCTGTACTCTTTTATGGTTATTACAACAACCAGAGGACAATTGGATGGCTCAAGTTCAGGATGCCTCTTTCGTATTTTCTCGTTGGAGTTGGAACTATTGGCTACAGCTTTATGATTGTCATTCGAACGTAAGTTCTCCTTGGCTCTGGAGTAAAATGCATACAAAAAGGCAGAAGGTTACTCTGTTTATCACTGAGACTATCTTTTTAAAAATATGATAATTATAAGGACAGGACAATGAAAAATCAGGTGCAGGGTCAAAATCATGTAGGATATCTTCAGACTGTATTTATTTAGATGTTTTTCTAGCCAGCAGCTGTGTGGCCATGTTGTGGAAGTGGGAAAAATCTATCCTGAAGTAACAGATAATTTCTTTCCTGCAACTTCAAAGCGAAAAATAAAACTAAGGGACAAGAGCTGTCAGCCCATCTTTTCATAATACTCTGCATCTAGTGTAATATCAGGTAACATCGAGGCAATTCAACTGCTCTGCCTTTAATAATACCTTTTGTAAGTTAAAATCTTTGAAGAAAGAAGACAAGAAAGAGAGGAACACATGGCAAATAATTCTTGTGTGTAATCTTACAGTCAGCAATGATTATCAGCAAGATTACAGTAGTTAGGTTACATTTGTCCAGTGGTGTAGAAGACTTAATGCTACTGGAAATGGTAAGGGTTTAATGTCATGTGGAATGCAAAATAATCCCCAGCAGTGTGAAAACTATGCTTCAGATAATGAAAACCCTTAAACAGTAGAAAGCGTAGGGGTATATGAAATACAACTGGTGATAATTGGCCTGTTGGGTCTCAAAATCTGGACCTGAATTTTGTGTTAGGATTACTATTAAAAAAAAAAAAAAATTATTTTATAATCAAAATCATTATTTGAACAAAGTGTGTTTTTTTAGGCATTTTGAATGAGATAGGTCACTAATGAATATAATTCTTTATACTCTTGAGTCAAGTAATGTGACCACCTACCACAATAATAGTTATCTATAATGGTGACTTTAAAGATGCCCAGGGTGAAAAAACTTCACTTTGCAGGTCAATACCGAAGGACACTTGTGAATATAGACAAAAATGTAGTTAACCTTCCACTGTATTGTGTTGAAGGGAGTTTTTTTTCTCATGCATAAGCACTACAGTGATCCATGTTCTGTTTTTCAAATGATACATTGTTTTATGTAAATTGCCTGGTGGAAAAGGACTTGGGGGTGTGGGTTGACAGCTGGCTAAACATGAGCCATCAGTGTACCCAGGAGGCCAAGACAGCCAACAGCATCCTGGCTTGTATCAGCAACAGTGTAGCCAGCAGGACTAAGGAAGTGATTGTCCCCCTGTGCCTGGCACTGCTGAGGCTGCACCTGGAATACTGTGTTCAGTTCTGTGGTGCTTCAGGGGATGATTTATTGGTTAAGGTGTTGTATGACTGACAGTTGGACTTGATGATCTTGAAGGTCCTTTACAACCATGATGATTCTATGATTCTAAAATCTCTGTCCCTTCTGTATATGAACAACAAAAAAACTCCACCCAACTGTGGTGTCAGTTTATGACAGCTCAGAGGGATTTTCTATATTATTTATTTACTATTCTCTTCCTAGATTTAGGAGGACTTTTACAGGACTTTTTAAAATGTGGTATGTAAAATGTATTGACATGAGTAACATTATTATATTGTGTTAGTGAACCTTAATATAGGAGTTGCCTTTACCAATGCAGAAGCAAGACCACTATTATTACATGAATGACAACACTTTGAAACACAGAATTAGAAAATCTGCAGCTTTCTGTTTGAAAAATCTTCTTTGTATCTTTTAATTGAGTTTCTCATCCTGGAGAATTGCTCCAGGGTGTTAATGAAATAAATTCATTCTTTCTCATCAGAATATGAAAAATTCATCCTTCTCTTTCATTTCAGGTGGAACTTTCCAGATTTTTTTTCAGAACACTATTAGAATTTAGGAACAATTAAAAAGTCATGCTCATATAGCAGAACTAGTTATAACAAGTCTCCCCTTGTCTTTCTGGTTTTTATAGAATGGCAAAGAATGCAAATGAAGATGGTGGTGGGGATGATAATTCTTTCATTTTCAGCTGGAAAATGTTCACAAGCTGGGACTACTTGATTGGGAATCCTGAGACAGCAGATAACAAGTTTGCCTCCATCACTACAAGCTTTAAGGTAAAATAGAGCTCACTAAGGAGAGGTAATCTTACTTGTCTTTCACATGGGTGTGAATCAGATGGAATTCAACTCAAGTATTAGCTGTGCCTGGGGCCTAGTAGCTTAAACTAGAATTGGACAGCACTGAACAATTCTGGATCTGTTTTTTGTCCCTTGCCATCTTATTTTTTACTTTATGCGTGTGGAAAAAAAACCCCAACCCTTAATGGCATTTTTTTGTGTTCTTTGTTGCTGCAGTACTGGTTTTAGAGAAAATATTCTTTGACAAATATAATCTTTTTCTAATCTCTGATGGCTTCCAATTTCTGTGGTGCTTCTCTGAAAAACCTCTTTTTTAAATACCGCAGTGAAAACAGTGAAGGAGTTATATTCCATCTGTTAAATGGTCTTCTATACTGGGGTCACTGGAACACACCAGTACAGCATTGAAAGGAAATTTAATTTTCAGAGTAATAATGAACGGGGAATATACTGAAAAGGTGTGATGAGTGGAAATGATCAAGGTGCTAGACTTGAAGTTACACTGGCAACACATAACACAGGAGCTGGAGGACCAAGCACCAGCTGCCCTGTCTGGTGTCACTCAGCACCCTTACTTTCTGCAGTGGTGTTATGACAAATATAACACCATATTCTGACCGCTCTCCCAAGTGCAGGAATAAAAGATAACAGCACTCAAAATGAGTAGAAATAAAAGATCCCAAGAAAACAAATATTGTAGAAATACTGACTGAAAGCACTGAAACTGTGAGCTTTCCCTGACTATCTACAAAGGTCAACTGCTGAAAGCTGTTTGGAGAGGAATAAAAATCAAGTGAGACAGAGACTTATTTTTGAGAAATAAACTCATAAAGATTTTATGTGATTTTTGCAAATGAGTAAGGAATCTTGGAGAGAAAGGGTGATGTATTGGCTTGGGTGAGGTCATGGGAGTTTTTCTCAAAAGTTGTTGTCATCTCCTTCCATTAATATAACAAATAAAACTCATAAGAAAAGAACCATGCAGAGTAATTATTATAATGCAGCAGTTCAGCTTCCACTCTGAGCAACTGATCTCTATACCAAAGGGAGAAGCTCTAACCAAACTCCCTTTTGAAGAGGACACTTCAGAACAAAAGTTTTTTTATCTGGAAAACCAGGAGCTGGATGTTATAGTTACACCAGAATCTTAGTAACTCTCAGTGCTTGCCAAGGGTAAATGTGAGGCAAACATTTTATTCTGCAGCCTGAACTGTGTACTATTTGCCTTTTCTGGGATTCCTACACATAAACTGTTTTAATTCCTTCCACTTTCTGACTTCCAGAATAAAACTTTTGTCTCTTTTCTCACAATTGCCCATTTTTAAAATGTGACAATTCTGTTTCTGGCAACTGGTCACAAATTTATCACTCTGGGTCATTCAGCCTGAAATATCTTGCAAACTCCCAGAACATGCTGTACCATTTTTGGCACATTAGTGCAAGCATGTCAAGACTCAGTGGGGACACCCTCAACAGAATAAAATTGAACTCTTGGGAGCCAAACCCCCAGGGTCTGCCACAGTCCCAACGGATTTTATGAGACAATTTAAGCTCATCTGAAAAACAGTGCCCAGGTGAGCATTTGCATCTTTGTAATTTATTAAACTGACATATAACAACTGGGGGAGTAATGTGGAGTCTTGACCATTAAAGTATTCATAAAATTATTTTCTTTTTAACAAGTGCAGGAATCGATATTGGAGGAGCAGGAAAGCCGAAAAGAGGAAAATATTCACTTGACCCGATTCCTGAGGGTTCTTGCTAACTTCTTAGCCCTCTGCACCCTTGCTGGGAGTGGCTACCTCATCTTTTTTGTTGTCAGAAGATCCCAGCAGTTTGCCCTGGAAGGTCTGGAGAACTACGGCTGGTGGGAAAGAAATGAAGTTCGTGCTATTACATTTCTAAAATAGATGTGGTTTGAAACTGTGTTCCTGTACTATGCATGTTCTTTTTTTTTTTTCCTGAAAATTTAAATACTCAACAGTGTGTGTGGTAAATGCCTAAGAAAAGAGCTGATCTTGTATCTTTTCTTCCTTCTTAGTTAAAATTATAATTTTTTTTTTTTTTTTTTTTTTTTTTTCCCCCAAATGTCCCTTTTTATTTAGTTTTGATTCAACACCTTTACCTTTACTCCTCTGTGCTCTTAGAATTGTTTCTCAGCCACTCTGTTGACTCAGAGTATCTCCTCAAGGTACCAGCTCTCCTGTTGTTTTTTTCCTGAGACTGGGTCAAGCAAAGTTGCTGGTGCATGGGCACACCCAGAGTAATTTGGAGCTTCATGGGTACAATTCCAGTATACCAATAAGTCAGAACTCATGCATTCCAGTTGTAACTGACCAGTCCAAGAGCCCAATAGCATTTTTGTTTTTTTGTTTAATTTGCTTTCTTCTAGAGCAAATACAGCTCTGCCTGATAGAAATGCCTATTGAAAGTGGTTATGTTTGCTGTAACAGTGTGCTGTAAGCCCCTGAGGTCAGTGTTACTGTATGAAATCCTGGGCAGGTTTTTCTCTCTTAGCAAATACACTATTGTGTATGTTATAAAACTAGCTGTTTGTTACTTAAGGATCACCTCAGCTGGAGTATAAAGTAGATGCCTGATTTAAAGTCGGGCAAAAAATTGCTAGACACAGTGGAAAAAGGAAAACCAATCCCTAATTTTCAACACCAAAACCTGACAGAGAAAATAACGTAACAAAATCCAGGTCTGGAACCCAGAAAAGTGGGCTTGTTGAGATTGGGTTAAGTTACTTAATAAAGTTACAACATTTATATCTGTTGGGAAGGAAAATCCCTGCACTATGGCTGCCCGGGTTAAAGCAACATGAGCTGGAAATATGGCAACAGACTAGCAGATGAAGACAGTTCAGGAGGAATTAATCTATGTCTCAGTTTAATGGTGTGGTAACATATTTGAACTAACCAGAACTTTGCTACTGAAAGCTGCTATATTAGATTATGCTGCAGTCTGGAGAGCTGTCAAACATATGCATGTTTACAGTAATTACTTTTCTTTTATATGCTTTACACAAAAACACTTCTAAGGAAACACAGAACTAAGATCTGAAATAGGTGTATCTCTAAAAGGGATCAGATAAAGCAATATTTCCATTAGTCAGCTAAAGATTTTTTCCTTTTGGCAGGTAATGAACATATTTGTGACATACAAATATTGCCCTTAACTGGATATCAATATTTAATTAGATACATTTGTCTTTGTAACAGCCATTTAAACATTTTTCTTATTATCTAGATCAAGATCCCTTATGTTAGAATAATTTTAAAATGTATTGAGATTTCATCAGGACAAAACCCAATAAACACTTAATGTACTACTCAGACCCAATGCAGTGCAGCTCTTACAGTTCAAGCAATAGTATGTAAAACTTGACCTTCTTCATAAAAATATTTAACTCCTTCTGTAAGAAATTTATTTTCATTACATTGGATGTATTAATGTTTTTTTAAAAATTTACATATACTTACGGTGTCCTTGGAGTAATCCAGGGTAAATACATTTCATATAGTCTATTCATGAAGCTCATAAAGTGTCATTGGTGACTTTGTGAATGAAACCTTTTCCCCCTGGCTGTCTTCCTCTGTCATAATGTAAGTTTTCAAACTTTCTCTTTATATGAGCAATACCTAGTTCTGCCAGATCATAGTTCGGAGAAAAATGTCTAGTGAATCACAGAGAGCAGAAAATTAGTGGAAACAATCATATTGGGACTGGTGAGGGATTTCATCAGACTTTGCTGATACTCCTCATTCATGGCTGTAGCCTGGTGGTTAATTATAGATAAATAATTATTCTTCATCATGTGAAAATTTCCTCACGACTGTGGAAATTTTGGTAAAATGGACAATAATGCCACTGATTCCCTTGGAAGCCTGAATTGGATTAAAATTTCAAAACAAAATTGATTTTTCTCATTTGATAGAAGATAGTTTGCAGAGATAGAAGGAAATATGAGCATGGAACTCAAGTACTGAAGTACTCTATTTTCTCAAATACATTTCTGTACTCTTTAAAAATAAAGCTACTTAAAAGCAGAGAAAATTTATGAGGGGACAGACTAATTTCTCTGAACTAGAATTTTATACATTATTATTTTCCAGCCAAAAAAAGTATAGCTTTAAAATTTTAGATCATGCGAGCTGTAAAAATCCCATAGATCTTTAGCCAAAAATATTTTGCTATTTACCTCAATGCTCCTAGTTGTGGATGTGCACTACATTTAGTCTGAAGTTAATGAACTGTTGTTAATGCTCTGTTTGATTGTAGAAATTATCAGGCAGCTTTATTAGTATGAAATATAATTTCTAATTCTTATTTATTTCTAAAATCTGTGCTGTATTTACTAGAAAAATAAATCTTTATTAGTGCTTCCTGCAGCAGGAGACAGATAGATCTGTAGCTAATGCAATCATTGTTGGTGGAAAGTCTGACTTATTTTAGTGAAAGCTATTATTTATTTTAGCTAGACTAGTTGCTCTTAATTAACATTTAACCAAGAAAAAAATCTGTGTTCAATATTTAATGTTGCTTTGGCACAATTTATTATGCTGGGGGGCTGGTGTTTAGATGTGATTGCAGTATCAGTATTTTTCACCAGATTCCCAGCAGCCTGAAAAGTTTGTGTAAGCAGCAATCTTTGTATACAGTTTTCAGAGTGCCATCCAGAGACTTGGTTGTTGCTAATTTCTTAGGGAAAATTCTATCTCAGTCAAGCAGACTGGGTTTTTGAGATTCACCCAGCAGGCAGTGAATATAAGACCACATCAGCTGTCAACCATAACTCTTCCATGTCTGTATGCTGGCATGCTGCCCCTCTTCTGGCATATAATTCTACAATTTTAAAATCACACAGAGTGGTGAAACTGTCCTTAATTAAAACAGTGGAAGAAAATCTGACCCATTGGAGCTTCCAGTGAAAAAGAAGTCCTGAATATAAATCAAATGCTTTCTGAAATCAAACCATATTGAAGTAGCTAAAATTCATCAGACAATTCAATGTCTGATTTCCCGGTTGAGCAAAATTACTTACAAGAAACTAAAATTATAATAATATGGTATCCATGAAAATATATGGAATATTTATGCTTTTATAATATAGAACCCATCATAGGGTTTTGATTTTTGAAAACTCAGTGTGCTACTTTTGTCTCAGTAAAACATTGCATTTTGGGTTTTGATAATTTCTCACTTTTCACTTTGTGAGTTTCTATACTTCACTTTACTCTTCATCTAATCTCCAGAATGAGAAATTCTCTAGAGATGGGGATGAATATTCTCATAAGAGTCCAGACATGGAAAAATGCATCTAGAAAGTAAATGAGAAAGAATATAGTTACTTCAGATAGGTGATCTAATATAGAAAATATTGAATGTTGAAAAGTCAGGAAGTACTACATATAAAACCACTCAAAGTACATATCTTTTCTAGCAAAATACATATTTTTTATGTGTTCCAGTAAAAGAATGAAGGTACATCAAATGAGTTGAGCAGAAGCCAGCTTTGGCTATGAATGCTGAAATTTACATCTGTTCGAAGGAAGTTAAGGCAAAGAACAACTCTCTAGAGATTACTTGTCTGAACAAGTAGCCAGACAATATAGTTGGAGTCTAGGACTTATTATTCATATATGTTTGCTTTGTTTTTGCTCACCCCTGGGTATCTACTGGGCTAGGCCATAATTTGGCGTGACCCAGGTCATCTCCTGTTATGCACACATTTGGCCCTTGAAATTGTTGCCACAGGAGAATACTAGACACCAGAGACAGTTGGGATGCTGATATGAAATTCAGCAGGATCACAGCAGGACTGAACAATTCTGTTGGCAGACAAGATATACAGCCTGTTACCATAAGTTTGAATGCTTAGAATTCATGATTGGCTTTGCCATCTAGGGCCATGTTGACCATGACTTCTTTGATTTAATGGTGACTGAGACAATATGACAATATGTGCTATAGACTATGTTAGATACTTTAAAGAATTTAAGATTAAAAAGGTTACAAAGTTCATTATGAAGAAAAAATAACCAATATTTTGGTCACCAACAACTTACCACCAGCTAAAACTACCAAAAAATAGAAATAACCACAGCTGTCATAAGAGAAAATTTTTTTCAAAGTATTAATGTATGGAACCCAACACAGCTGTTAATGCAATAAGTTAAAGATGGCAGGCAATTAAAACACAAATTCTCCCTAATTCATTTTCAAATGCAAGTGCTTCAAGAGACAATAGCCACAAGTTTTCTGGCTGACTGTTTGGTTTTAAGTGTTATGAGGTAAGAGTGACATCTTGATATTTTAATAAGGTAAACCCAGTTAGAAATAACCTACAGAATAATCTACATACTTCCTATTAGTAGCACAGAAAGCAATACTAATTGCATACAACTTCAAAAGTCAATAATTAGCTCCAGAATGCATTAAAAACCAAGGACAGAAAAAAAAACCCCAATGAAAATAAAGCCATTTATTTATTTTTATTAAGAACACCATTCTCATGGATGAAACATCTTAAGAGTGGGAATGTATATATTTGTAACTGAATTAATCTTTTTTTTTGGCATAATACCTTTTGCTGTCTTATTATACCTGAGAAGAAAAAGTGGTCCTAAATCTCTTGGTAGCAGGAAGTTGGATATATGATAAATTTTATAGCCATTCAGTCAAAATGTATTCCAGCATGAATGAGAAATGTTAGTTTCAGAGGAAGTGGAAGACTAGAGTTCGGTGAACAATTAAGTTTTTTGTGACTAAATAAATTATTGTAATTAGTTATTTTATCTCAAATAAACATCTTTCCTTTTTTACACAATATTTGGGAGGTAGTCGAAGACAATGTTTTTCTATTTCTTGTTTTTTTAATTTTTAGCCTCTTAAAAACATACTATTTGTAGTGATATTTTATTTTAAATTGAAATTTAATAACTTCTCTTTTAAATCTTTTAATTTTTATTTTTTTTTTAATTTTGGCTGACACAATGAATTAGAACCAATAGGTTCAAGCACATTTGAAATAATTTTCAGCAGTCTTTTAGGAATGTTAGAATGCCTCTCTTGTCTGTAGACTTTATAAGCTATGATGTATTTCAAGCCAGTTATCTGGTTTTCTCAGGTTATTTTCAGTAAACAGTTTCCATTTCCATATTGCTAAGATAAATAAGTTAGTCTTACTAGTGTCTTCTAAAAAAATAAGGGAGAAAGAACCAGAGCTGATTTGAATTTTTCTTATGTAATGAGGCCATGAGCTCTGATATTGACTAGAGAGGTGGGATGTCACCAATTGCATGAAATTTAACAAAAGCAAGTGCCAGATTCTCCACTTAAGATGGGGTTATCCTGGTTTTATGAACAAATCTGGGGAGAAAAGAGCAGCCCTGTGGAAAGATATCCTGGGGATCTGGTCTGGTAGCAAGCTGAATATGAGTCAAAAGTGTGTCCTTGCAGCCAAAAGGGCCAACAGTGTCCTGGGGTGCATCAAGCACAACAGAGCCAGCACGGTGGGGAAGGTGATTGTCTCACTCTACACTTCACTGATGCTGCCCAAACTTGAGTGCTGTGTACAGTTTTGGGTGCCTCAGTATAGGATGGACATAAAACTATGAGAGGGTGTCCAGAGGAGGGCAATAAAGATGCTGAAAGGTCTCTGGGGCAAGACTTCCAAGGAGCTGCTAAGGTCACTTGGTTTGTCCAGCCTGGAGAAGAGAAGGGTGAGGGGTGGCCTCATGGTCATCTACAAGTTCCTCATGGAGGAGGGGAGGGGGAGGTACTGACCTTCTCTCTCTGGGGAACCATCGACAGAACATGAGGAAATGGAATGAAGCTGTATAAGGGAAGTTTGGAGAAAAGGTTCTTCACTGAGAGGGTGGCTGGTCACTGAGACAGCCTCTGCAGGGCAGTGGTCATGGCACCAAATCTGTCAGATTTCAAGGGGCATCTGGATAATGCTCTGTCATATGGCTTAGTTCTAGACAGTCCTGCATGGAGCAGGGAGTTGGACTCAATGATCTTTATGGGTCCCTTCCAACTAAACATATTCTATCATTTTGTGACATCTAGAGATAACTTTGGTTAAGATCCCAGAGAAATTTAATTTAGTTAAACATTTTTGTAGGAAAGCATCTATGTGTCTGTTGGTAACATGGTATAAATGTAGCATAAACCAGTACTGGAAATAGGTAAAATGTAAGTTCTACAAAGAATTACTAACCTATGATTATTTTTGAAGGTCTAAGTGAAATGCAAAATTAATAAAATATCTCATATCTTCAGTAGATTACAACTGACTTTTCATCCCTTTCTTTCTCTATGAAAATATCGTGTGACTCTCAGAGTGAATTTTGGTTTTCATTAAATCAAAACTAAATAAAAAGTAGGAGTGGAATACACCTGCTACACAAACCAATAATGATAAAAGAACTTGCCACTAACATACTAACATTTCACTGTAAACTGTTTTGTTTTTTGTTTTTGTTTTTTTCCTCCTCTCAGGTGAACATGGTTATGTCACTCTTAGGAATGTTCTGTCCAACTTTATTTGATGTAATTAGTTCTCTGGAAAACTACCACCCTCGCATAGCTCTAAGATGGCAGCTGGGACGAATCTTTGCTCTTTTTCTTGGCAATCTCTACACTTTTATTATCGCCTTAATGGATGAAATCAATCTCAAGGCAAGCTATGTACTTTCCTTCATTATTTTTCACATGTAACTAGACAAGGATGAGGATTTGCAGCTAGTTACTGACATGTCAGTGAAAGACATTCTTTTCGTATTGTGCTGCAAATCACATCCATGTCTGAGCTGCTAATGGAAAACTTGGAGAAGAAAAGGTTGAGTTAGTAACAAGCTCATTATTTTTTTGTTGGTGGTGTTTTTTTCTTTTGTCCCTATATATTTCTTAGTTGGAAGAAGAAAAGATAGTCAAGTATAACATGACAATATGGGAAGCCAGTCTGTACAATGGTACAATTCCAGAAAATTCAACTGCTCCTCCAATACAGGTGGACCCTGCAGATGTTCCCAGAGGGCCATGCTGGGAAACAATGGTAGGACAGGTAATGTGACTGCTTTGAATTCATATTTGAAAACAGATTATACACTGTTAAAAGATATTGTATCTAAATTGTCTTTATTTCTGCTAATAAGTGATATCAAGTTGGGAAAATGTCAGGAAAAGCTGATGTGGTAATTTTTCCTGAGCTAAAAAGCTGTGAAAAAAATATTTGATTTTCTTTGGACTCTAGGGAGTTTTGTCTTAAAGTAGCCAAAAAATCTGAAAGAATTCTCAGAGAATTGTAGAATGGTTTGGACTGGGAGGCACCTTAAAAAAATCAAGATCTAAACCTCCTGCGTGGGCAGGGACATCTCCCACTAGACAAGGTTGTACAGCCCCTACATCTTTTTCATTATTTTCTTCATTTACCTTTTTCTTCCTCATCTTATTTTTCACTTGCAAAACCTGTTTAGCGATTTTTAAAAGCTGGATTAATCACAACCCTTAATAGATTTGATAATTCTATTAGAATCAGGCAAAACCATTTTCTGACTACAACAATTGAAAAGGGAGGAAAAAAAAGTAGTAGCTTAAGAAAAGATATATGTGTAAGATACTGCTTATAGCAGTGTGCTTTTGAGAAGGCATGTCTATCTTTAACCAAGTGTGGCAAAACATATTGCAAAAGAACAATTATGTTTTAATGGTAAATCTGCTCAAACATTTTATTTGATTCATTTGAACATATTTTCTTGTTGACTTAATAATATAAAATGTCATTTTGAAAGAATTTTCAAACATTTTCCTTTCCTCTATTCCATTATACCCCATTGTTGTTTTATGCATTGAAATGAATTAACTACTTAATCACAACTTCTGCTGTTGTTCTATCACTCTAGCAATATCATCATCTGCAGTATCTCTACTCCTGACCAAATAAATCATCAATGGAGAAAAGAGAGTCAGGAAAAACTGCTCCTCTGTTCTTTTTGTTGATGCTAAATAATAGGCTTAGAATATCAAGAGGTCCATGCACTAATTTTCTCCTTAATTTCAAAACAGATATAATAATATCTTTTTGAGCCATTTGTGGTAGGCCTATTACAGTAGGGTTTAGTGGGAATCACTAGAATAGAAGTAGAGGAATGAGGATTTCTGATAGAATTTTCTTCTTTCCTCTCACTATTCACCGGGAGTCAGTTCTCCTTGAGAAATCAAGCCGTTCTTGCTGAAGTCAAAGGTATCAAAAGCAGCTTAAGGTACCAGTTCAGATGTCTGTTACCGAAGTGATCTTCATGGGAAGCCTTTCCCAGTCTAATCACACCCTGGAAGTCTTCTCTGTTAATATGACTGCAAATTAAAAAAAAAAAAAAGGATACCTCTAGCAAACAAGGGACAGTTTTCTCCAGGAAGTTTTCAGAAGTGGTAAATGCAGAGGAGATGCAGAGTCTTTTTCCATGTCAAAGCAGGGTGAGCACAATTAGGGATCTAGTCCACCATTTCATTATATTGTGATTATTAATTTGTTAAATATATTCTGAAAAGAAAATTTTCCTCCAACAGGAATTTGTGCGACTGACGGTCTCTGACACAATGACAACATACGTTACTATTCTAATTGGAGATTTCTTGAGAGCTGTCTTTGTTAGGTTTTTCAACTACTGCTGGTGCTGGGACTTGGAGTACGGATTCGTAAGTATAAGATTTCCTATTTTAAATGTGTCAGATTTGGCAGATTAGCACTTCACCTTTTTGTAGTAAGACACATTTCCCTTTCAGTCCCACAGAGTTAACAGTTGGCTAGGTGTACCACCTTTAAAACCCCTGTACAGAATTATATTTTTCTCATAATTTGTTTTGCCTTAGTATTTGTGTTATGCTCTAGACTTCACTAACTTTAGGATATGTTGGGAAATATCTGGAAATGCTAACATCTGAAAATATCTTCTTTCAGCCATCATATTCTGAGTTTGATATAAGTGGAAATGTGCTGGGACTCATCTTTAACCAAGGTATGATCTGGTAAGTGCAGCAAAGCATGTTGCATCATCAGGACTACAAAATTTAGCTGTAACTGTAAAGATTATTCTGGAATTCTCATCCTGATCCATCACTTTAATTTGATGGGAGCGCAATGCAGTAAATATCAAACTCTAGTACACTGCAATGAGTACGACCACTTCAAAACTAGTTTTGGGCTAAGATTATGGGAACAAATGCGTCAGAATTTTGCAATGAGCTGGTAAGACCAACCATGAAATAGATATGTGGATAAATCTTATCCTTTTGTTGACTGCTGCTTACTAGAACAAGCATCTGGCCTGTACTGTTTTGTTTTGAAATTCAGCCTTTCGAAATACCTTACCACTTACGTGCCTTGTAAAAAAAAAAGCTTTAAAACAAATGTATGCACACTTATCTGTGCAGGCATGTGAACGTGTATAAAATGCTATTGCTGCAGTATTAGTCCTTTGCTCTAGAGTAAAGCTCTATGTTTCATCCCATTTTTGGACTTAACATGAGTAGTAAAAAATGCCAGCATATAGAGTTCTGGTAAGAGATTCTCAGTATTCCTCAGAAACTGCCCTCTTTAAACACTGATGATACACCAAAGTTAATTCTTGTTAAATTTTCACCTTTAAAATTACTTTGCTGATCAGACGTTGCTTGGTGACAGCCCCCACTTCTGTAAAGTCCAAAGATTATATGTTGTGAGAATGTCAAAAAAAATGACACAGAAGCACCATGTGCTTGTTCAAAAGGTTGGTATATTTCTAAGATGCAAATAATTTGTAAGTGTTCTCCATATTAGTAATCTTTGGCAAAATTTTTTCTGCCGTATAACAACAGTTGTATTGAAATACTGTGATAACAGACACGAATTACCCAGAATCAGAAATACTTGAAACTAAGGAGTATTTTGCAACTGATTTCGATGAGGGTATTGAACAGGACCACAAGGTTCTCTGCCCCTTCAACTGTAGACTAGCAAACCCTTATCTTTTAATTGAAAACATATGAAAATTGGAAGGAGTGATACTAACTTGAGTCCCTCATTCCTGTACTTGGTGGGTCTTTGCAGCCATGTTAATATAATTCCTATATACAAACTGTAGTATAGAAAAGGAAAGCAGCTCAGACCTTTTCACCTGGACAATTACTAAAGAAAAAACAGATTCCTGATCACTTTGTATCATTTGGTCAGGCTAATGAAAATAATTTCTCTTCAGTCAGCATGGCACAAGAAATGGGGTGCAATAAAAATGAAACTGGCCCAACAGTTTCAGTGTCATAACTATGCAACCACACATAGTAAGGAAAAACAGTATTTAGCAGAGTCAATAAAGAGTTTTTTCAAATGAAGCACTAACTAACCATGGCAACTGAAGTAAAATAAATGTCAATATTAAGCAAAAATATCCACCCTAAAATGGTGCTAGTGTATTAAGTAAAATAAGAAAGAATAAATCTGACTAATTTGGTAATACCTAGCTTTAGGCCTATCCTTTGTTATGCAGCAAAAGTGATATGCTACTTGAGCTGAAGAGCCAAAGTAAGACTGGATAACATTTCATCAGGTGATTATTTAATTTGCTGACAAAGATGTCTTTGTAACTTTGAAACAAAAATTTACTGTGAATTCTTTACATATATAGTTCCTTCTTTAAGACTGAAGAGTCAAAACTAGTTAAAAATAAAAAAAGGTCACTTATGAACTTGATTTCTGAGTGCACAATTTCAAAGTTCACAATGTGTGTCACTGCACAGCAGATAACACAGGGAAGAGGTGGCATGTTTAGGAAGGCTGAAGTCCTTCAGCAAAGAGGTTATTTTTTCTTTCCTTCTTTTCTAGGATGGGATCTTTTTATGCTCCATGTCTGCCAGCAATCAATGTGTTCCGCCTCCACACTTCCATGTACCTTCAGTGCTGGGCAGTGATGTGTTGCAATGTTCCCCAAGAGAGGGTCTTCAAGGCTTCTAGATCCAATAACTTCTATATGGCCATGCTGCTTTTCATCCTCTTTCTCTCCACACTGCCTGCTGTGTACACCATTGTCTCCATCCCACCATCTTTTGACTGTGGTCCTTTCAGGTTTTCACATTTTACACCAGTCTTTTGTTAATGATATAGTGAGCCACCTCATCACATCACACTGAATGTTCCAGTAAAGAAAAAAGGGGTTCTATAATAAGTGTTAACACCTGATAGGCTGGATGTTTAATTCTGCCACATTTATCATTGTGGATAATGCCTCAAGCTGGAATCCTAGAAAACTAACATAAAAGACATAAAAAAATGTCATTACTGTTGTAATTAAGTCAGAAATTATTTTTGAAGAGTGGTGAAGTGACCTGTTACTCATCTCTGGTCTTCTGGCTTGTCAGTAATGGCTTTCCAGAAATTGCTATGTATGCCTTGTAGGAGGGCATATCAGAACATAAGGTGTGCTAAACATACTGCTGGTGCAGTCTTGGGCTGCTGTGACTCTCCAGCTGCCACAGTATGTCATGCATCTGTATTTCTCCTGTGAAGCTGAGCCTGTTTCTGGCTTTAAGACCTCCATGTTCATTAGTCCCTTCTGAAAACTTAGGCCTGCCTTGCTGGTGCAAACATATGCTATGTATTTAAGCTATCTTAGATTTCAGCACACTTGGTCCTATCTGTGCACACTACTTAGAAATTCCAGTACCATTTTAATATTTTTAAATTCAATGTAAACCAATCATGAATGCACAAATGCAGTTAATATATGAAATGAAAAAAATTTAAAGGACTTTAGGCTTTAGTTTTGAACAAAGTATTAGCAAAGTAAAGTAGAAGCAGTAAAAGGGACATCTTGATTCCAGTGAAAGGTTTGATTAATACAGTACTGTTGTGATAACATGACATCTACAATGGATAGAAGTGGAGTGGGGAGAAAGAACTGGTCTGAAGAGGAATTCTGCCTGCAACCTTTTTACATTACTGGGAAAATTGTAAAGATTGAGAACAAACAGTTAAGGAAAAGACCTATTTGTCAGAAATACATTACAAGAACTGAAAAGGGGTGACATAAGACCTCAATGTCTGGAATGTCAGGTGACAACTTGGTGATAATTCAACCAACTAAAACTACCAGTTAGTCTCAAAACACATGAAGACCCATTTCATGTAAGAAACTTCAAAATCTGTATTATGAAGCACAGTCAAAAGCAAAATAAGCCAGAAGGGACTTTTGGAATGTCTACTAAGATACTTATGTGAGAAAAAATTAATTGTAATTATCTAGGGAGAAAATACTTTCTAGATTAACTGGCTATGGGACCATTATGCATGAAGATTATAAGATTGCTTTAAAAATAGCAGAAATGTCCTAGCACACAGCCTCTGACTTCTATATCATTGGCACACAGGAAACAGGAAGGGCAATTAGACTCAACAGTGCTGAACAGAAATTAATTGCAAGCAGGGCATTTTTTTGTTAATGATTAAACAAAGATGGGATTTGAATTTTTCACCAGCACAATTTGCATTCATAGAGCACAATTTGCATTTCACTCTTTGGTCAGCTATATGGAATTCACAAGTTGCTACACTGATTCTATGAGGAACAGTCTTGGTGGTAACTGCAGACAAAATATCTTAGCATACAATAGAAGTATTGATATCTGTCCCCCCCTCCCCCTTAAAATACATAAATACTATTTTAAATCATATTCCTTTTAGAGTACTAAGTTTTAAATACTATTAACAAGTAGTTTATTGTCCCTTCTTGGGTTTGTTGGGATGTCACCAACCTATATATTCATACTACTGAATTGACATTACTACTGAATTGACATTAACATAACATTTGTACATGATATATTGTCAACTTTTCTGTTTAACAGTGGGAAGACTAGAATGTTTGAAGTCATATCAGAAACTCTGGAACATGACTTCCCTTCATGGTTTGGGAAGGTATTTGGTTATGCCTCTAACCCTGGACTCATCCTACCTTTTATATTGCTGATGGTGTAGGTATAGAATATTAACTCAAAGCATGCTTAATCTATGGACTATTAAGTTTATTTCACTCTGAACCTTTACTGTCTGAGTACTGAATTAAACACAGTACAGACTGCCCTGTGCTGAGGGACTAGAAGAATTCATGAGCTTTTTCTTTTATCATAGCTAAAGTGCCTTTGCACAAAGGGTAATTAGTCTTTAGTTCAATGGCAATTTTTTTTCTTTTTTTCTTATTGCTTTTCAAAATTATCATTTTTGCCACGATAATGGAAAAGTTATTAAAATGCAAAAGCCTATAAGGGATCTGAAGTGCTGTAACTTTGATCAGCTTGTCAAGCAGGCAGAATATCACAACCTAAATCCTTGGCAAGTTTAATAGAAACTTGATCATCATGAAGCAGAGTTAGTTCTCAATAACTTTCAGTGAGTCTGATCGTCACCTTTGCCTTTCTTTGACTATGTCGTTGGGACAGTAATGTGAAACAGGGTGTGGGAGACTTTATAAAACAGAGCTAGTGGAGACTTAGTAAGTCAATACCTGGTAACAAATAATGACTTTCTCAGAGACTGTATAGAATACTTCTTTATAAAAGGATTTTAAATTGTTGTATACATGTATTGTATTGTGTAGCACACTGCTGAAGCAGAAGTTAATGCTATGTAGAGATGAACTGAAGTTTAACTCTGCATTGTAGACAGACCTTCAAATAAACATGGAACATATTTACATGAGCACATAAATTATGAGATTAAAACTTTTCAAGGTTAACACCATTTCTATTTTAACTTTTGGTTAGAAAAATAAAGAACTGAGGCTGTCCTCTGAAATACGTGATCAGTTCCAAGGCAAAAATTAAAGATACGAAAAGTTACTAAAAATAAACAAAGAGAAGGAAAAAATAGAAGGAAAATACAAAGAAAAATCAAGAAAAGAGGATATAACAGAACATTCAGATTAATTATTTAGTGCTTGCATGAATAAAGGGCTTCATATTAAAATTTCTCTGATTTTTTTCAGGATGGTGAGAAATACTGATTTCACTAAGTTGTCACAAATATAATGCAGTACACTGAAAAAAAGAAAATTACATTAGGCAGTTATGTTTTTGTTTAGCAAAAGAACTACTGTTTTAGTTCACATTTTTATGTGTGATTTACTCTTTTTTTAGGATACATCATACAATCTAATTAACTTGAATAAGTTATTCTTTAGAACATATAGTGAGGTGCCAATATATTGAACATCTTCTTTAATTACTATAAGGTTGAATGTGGGGTATTAATAGAATAATTTAGCTTTTTTCCCTTGATTTAACATTACCTTCTTCCTTACATACTGCAGGGAAGCACATCTTTCTTCATCAAAATACAACTACTGATTAGGCGCAATAAATGAGGAAAAGATACAGATTATATATTATCACAACTTCAGTGGCTGCTATAGGAATGTTTAACAGTCTTTATGTTTCTAACAAGGAATATAATTTTTCTTTAAATTTAGCCTGGGTATTTATTATCTCAACGCTACATCCAAATCCTACAAGGAAGCTAACTTGGAACTTAAGAAGAAGCTACAAAGTGTAAGGAAATAGAGAATTATTGATTTTTGGCTTTTCAAAATATTAGAGAAACTCTTCAGGTCACTGAAAGATGCTCTTTCTCTCATCATTAGCAAGCAGAAGAAAATAAAAGAAGGAATAAACAAAGGGCTCAGAAGTCAAATGAACAAGAGGAAAATCCATTTGAGACAGAATCATCACAGCCAAAGGAAAAAGAAGTCAAAAAAGCTGAGTCCTCTCCAAACCAAGGTAAGGACTGTTTTGAACTCCTTAGGATAAGGAGTTAATATATGCCAGACCACAGTCTTCTCCATTGCCCTGATTGCTTCCTTTGCCATAATCTCCTGATACTTACAACACTGAATCACAAACATCAGCCTAACCACCAGTCCATTTTTGCTTTCTTTCTTGGTCTCTTTTAAGAAATATTCTGACATTATTCCATACTGGACAACACTAAAGTGAATTTTTCACCCAAGTGAAAAAAAAAAAAAACAACCTCTAATAGGCCTTTAATGAATTGAAAGATCTTAGTCCTGCAAAGAAACCCATTTGCAGACTGGTCTGCATGTCAGTGATCTTTCTTACCTATCACAAACCTGTTGGTTCCAAATCTTGCATCCACCTATTCACTTGATCCTGGACTGCTCAGGAAAATGTCTGTCTTCTGTGTTGGGTTCACTAGGAGTATGTGTAGTGAGACAACAGGTCAGTAACAATCCTTACCAGAAAGTCTGTGTTGATCAGGCAAGTTTCAGTCTGTCCTGTTGCATTTTCCAGGCTGTTTACCTTTTCCTGGACACTGCTTTCCCTGTCATCCATGGGTGCATTACAGACATTAGAGGCTAGCAGAAAAACTGATATTACACGATTGTCTTTGGGCAATGCATGTCTATCGCCTCAAACCCTTTCTGCTTGACTTTGAAATTTCTATGTTCATCATGCTTTATAGTTGATATCTACTTAGGAAAACCCTTAACTTTTCTCCACTCAGGGCCTTGCAGGAAGGACTGAAGGGAAAATAGGGTGCAAAGATTGTTAAGGTAGATTATCCCTAACTTCAGGCTATTGGCAAAGGAAGCTCCACACTTTCCACTACACCCTGGAGTGGGCAGGTAGCTGCATGATTTGTCTCTCAGGGAGCTTCTGGGTTACATGTTCATTTTTAATTCTTTTCTCAAAACGCATTTCAGACAACAAGAAAGTACAGGATGGCAATGAAGTGAAGAAGACAGGCCAGCAACAAGAAGTCAGCTCCTCTCAAGCACTCCGGCATCCAGGTTCTGCCCCAAATGGACACTATCTCCCCCCAAACAGAGGAGGAAACCTGCCTCCCCCATCCATAGCTGTGACAAGGCCACCAGGGCCCAGGGGGTATGGAGTGCCAGGCTATGCACCTGGAAACCCACGATTCCCAGGGCCACAGCCAGGAATGCCCAGGGGCCCTCCCAACTACAGATAAGAAGCCTCAGGCACATTGTGATATGATGGAGGAAGAGTGGTACTAACGCTGTGTACACTCCTGCAAGTGCAGAACCCTGCTGTACTCATTGTAAATCTTCATGTGTATAGAAGTTATCTCTGCGCATGACTTTTTGCAGGATGGGAGGCTTCAGAAGGAAACATTGTGTATGTCTTCTGTACTGCTAGGTTACTAAACTTAGGGATGCTTTCTGGAAGATGTTTACTAGAAGAATGAAAAACATTTTGCAGTCAGTTGATTGTTTTCTTAAAAGCCTGATAGTGTGCCTTAACATATTTTCCTTTTCCTTAGAAGCATAGTTCACTGAAAACATAGTTTTGTACAAATTCTATGAGTTCTCTCAGTTCTATTTAAACACTGCACATAGCTTGTCTTCTGAAGATCAGGTATGCTTACTAAAAGATTTCAGATAGTACATGGGAAAACTAAGGTGTTTTCAAAAGCTGGATGGTTACATCTAAGGCCTTTGGGAAAGTATTACAAAGGTAAAAGAAGAGTAATATTCTGTGTGCTGCTATGAAGAAAAATTTACTCTTATTACACTACAATTTTTAGCTAATAATGCTTTTATCACATTCTGTAAGATTAAAATTAAATTTGAAAAATCAAAGGGGTGAAGAAAAAGCCATGTTTGAGGAATAGAGGTAAGACAGCTGTGCAATGATCTTCCCCACATACTCACTAGGATTTTGCTGTGGCCCAGAGGCACTTATTATTGCATAATAATATATACCATATTATTTTCTCTACATATATATCGTTGTAGTCTTGTACTGACCTCTTAACAGTATAGGGTGGAATGAATCTTTAGTCTCCTTGGTCTTGTGGAAACATAGGATATATGAAAGACCAAGCGTGAGCTGATGTTGGTCACTCAATTGAAACAGGTTTATTTTTCTATGTTCGGATTCTATTTCCTCATTCAGAATTTGGGCTTTGATAACTATCTTAAGTCACACAGGATTAACAACAACAAAATTAGCTGAGTAACTACCTTTAAAAAATCAAATGTAATTCCATTGTGGGCCTTTGGTATAATATATGTGTCCATTTTGTACAGTTGAAAAACATTAACCATATCTCAGTAAAAAAAAGTCTGTGATATCACAAAATAACTTCTGCATAGTTAACTGTGAAACTATTTGAAAGAAAAGATGACCAAGAAAAACAGTATTCCCATAAAACTCAATGATCCCAATCCAATTTCCAGTTCAAGCAGCCTTTAAATTGGTTGCCAAAACCTGGGAGTATGAACCAAGGCAAAGGTCACTTTGTACTTGACTCTACTGCTGCTTCTACAAGCAGCTGCTATCAGCTTGAGATAATGTTACATCAATCAGACCTTTAGTGAGCACCAGCATGGCTGTTCTGCATGTAATCATTAAGCTCTAATAACCAAATAAAGACATAAATGTATTGCAGTAACTACAAAGGAGGGTCTTTCTGGCAAAGAGACTGAAAATGTATCATTACTGATGGAGAAATCAAATAAGTTTAAACTAGATCCCAAGAAATGTCTGCTTCTGGGGTGCAGCAAGTTTTGTATTTTTGCAACTAAGTGCAGTGTAAATTGTTTCATCTGCCTCAGATAACATTTCTAATCTATGAACTTCAGACTTCAGACAGGTGGAAAAAGTACATTAATCCCAATGGTCTTAATCTGAACTCTTCTTCTAACATGAATAACTTTCAAATTGCATATGTTCTGAGCCCAGAAACTTTTCAGATTGTCAGTAGTCCTATTAAACTTAAGCATGGGATGAAATACTCTAGGGCTTCCATGCTTTTAAGACAAACATTTTCCAACAAGCCAAGATTGGTCTGTCGAAAAACACTGAGTTGCATGGAGGTTTAACTCAGTGTTAGCATTTCACAAAGAAAATGCTGAATATTTCTTCAAAAAAGGAAGATTTCTGTAGAAAATATGAAGAAACTGATTTTAAAAATACTTTATGTCTCAGAGACCCATCTTAATTTTTCAGGGGTCTTGGAATAAATTTGAGTTGTAAACTGGTTTTGATGCTGATGATGTTTTCGATGCTTTTGATTCCCTGAAATGCAGAGAAGGGTTTATTCTTGTTACAATCTGAGCTATTATTTTATAGTTTGATTGAGAAGAAAAATCAGCCACTATTCATAAATGTCGAATAACACAAATTTACAAAAATAACAGGCTTTATGATTTAAGCAAATTACAAAGATTTATTTCAGGGAAAGGAGAAAATAACACCACCTTTAAAAGAAAAAAAAAGTTTACAAGAGGAAAGATTTTACATAAATTAGTCACTCTGGGGAGAGAGTTGTTAAGAAAAGGAAAGAAAAAAAACAAGAGAGAGCAATTAAGGTTTAGCACTGTCTGCCGGCCCTCGTCTCTGGCTAGGGGGGGCGGTGGCGTAGGAGCCACTGTTCCTGCTTGCCTGATGTTCTCCACTGTTTTTTCCTCTGCTGTCCCGTAGATGAAGCCGAAGTGGTGAGAGAAAAGGGGGAGGGGGGAGGAAGAGAGAGTCAGCATCTTCTCCTTTTCTCTTTGACTTTTTGTACAGGAAAAAAAAAAAAAAAAAAGGGGGTTCTGTCTTTTCATAAATCACTGGCACACACTGGCAAAGACTTGCCATCCTGCCAACTTCTCTTTAAATTATTGTAATCCTTCAGTCCTTGTTACCTTGCTAAATTTATTATCTTTGTCTTGACAGCGTACCAGGAGACCTTCTGATTAGTGGTCTTATCTTTAGGTGCCTGTCAGGCCTGATACAAAACAGAAGATAGTTAAGTTTGGGGTAAAAATCTGTTAATTGAGAATATGTTTGATATACTTTTTTAAACAGCAAAAAAAATACTGATTCAAGAGACATATTTCATATTTTCAAAGTGTTTACATCAATGCTACATACACAGATCTTAATAAGGATTACTTGTTCCCTGAAGAATGAAAATTTTCTGTGGGTATTAAAGGCTTTTTCATTATTAGCAGGCTTAATATTTCACGCTGTGGGATTTCTTTACATCAAGAAAAAGAGACACAGCAAAGAATCCAGCTGCTGAAACAATTCTGAGGAACTTTCTGTTGGATCTAGATGCTGTGTTGATTTTCAACAGTAAGTGTATGCACCTGTGTATGCAGTGATGAGAAAGTAATAGACAATACGAATAACAATGACAAGATTAGATGTTGCTCATGCCTGTGATCAACATCAGACTACTGTGACTGAAAATGAAGTATTTCCCTTAGTCTTTGGTACTTCTAAGTAAAGGTCTTGCAGGACTGTGTTTCATGAAACTCATGAAGTTTCATTGTGCTTTCAGTGCTTTCTGGCTTAGTTCTTCTGTTTAATTGCCTGCCATCTTATTCATAACATAACACTGACAAGTCCCATTGTGATCAGCTCCAGATGATCTTTCCCTATCATGGGGCGGGACTAGATGATCTTCAGAGGTCTCTTCCAAAACCTATCATTCTGTGAATCTGCAATTCTGTGATTCTGTGACTTAGCAGACAAGATGTTTTATTATACCTTGAAATGCTTTGTAGTAACTCAGTCTTTAAGAAAACATGATGCTTACTTGGTAAAATCAATTTTGAGATTGTTACAATAGTTTTGCATTATCAGATTTTGAGTCACATTGCCTTTCTGTACACCATTTCTCTACCCCTCCTGTATTTTGAGCCTTTCAGTTAACATTTTGGCCTCTGCTTTTTTTGAAAAAGCACTTCAAGCAACCTTAGTCCACTTACTCACACATTTGCTCCTCTGTTTGAGTCTTGTGCAGTGCTGAGCTAACAAATACTTCTGACAGCAGAAATAACACTCTGGTTCAAATAATGACAAATGATCTCACTTAGAAAAACAGAATACATTTTGTTTACATTGGTGGCACATGTACCATTCTCTTTTTTCTATGTTGCTAAACCTGCAAGTAGTGCTAGGGAATCTCAGAGCTCTGTTATACAATCACTTTCAATTACGTCAGTGCTCAGTGCACCTTACCACGTCCCACACTTTTCTCTTCAAAATTTACAATCTGTCTTCATTACATTTGGCTGAGCATTTAATACTTTTTTTGTTTGTTTGTTTGTTTTGTGTAACAGAAGTGTACTTCATTATATTAGCATACTGGTGAGGCTTTGTGGTGAGGCTTTGCCTCACACAATAAGTGGCAACTGGAAGGACTATCGCCCCCCAACAAATAGCATACAACAGGGAAGGAAGTGGATGGGGGGAAGAAATGTTGCCTGGAGCTCTCCATAGGACTGGCCTGCCATCCCAGGAAGAAGAATGCATGGAATCCTCAGGTGGTGGTACTCTTATCTTTCTCACTCTTTACAGGGCAGGGTGAGTTATGTATTTATTTCAAAGAGTCCAAAGGCCTTCAGAAGAGAGAGGAGGAAGGCTGTAAAACACCCTTAACAGCAAAGGAAGTCATAAAGTTTGAGAAAAACCATCTCCTTCACCAGAGGAGACACTGTTAATTAGGAGAGACAACTAGGGGAAGACACCTAGCCAAAACCTGTTAATTCTGCTGATACAGCTGATGGCAAATCTTGCAAACTATAGGGGAAGTGACCATTCTACAAGCAACAATTGGCTAGTGGCTGAGGAGCAGCAAGAAATTAATAGCATAAAAGGAAGAGAGACACTAACCTCTTACCTTCTCCTAGGATGGGATCGCCCATCCCTCCCCTCTTCCCCCCTTTTCTCTCCCTCTGTTCTTGGGAGGTTCTGTATTTTCACTTTCTCCTTTCTCTTCTGCCTCTCTCTATGAGACAGGATGATCTCCTCATCTAGCCAGGCTAGGTGAGGCTAACATGAGGCTAACAACTATAGTTTTATTGCCTACCTGTTCTGGCTGTGTTCAATAAAATTATGTAGTTGCACCTGATACTGTGTTATCTTTATTTTGTCATTTTGGGATCCAACAAGAATCTTCACATTTCCAGCCTTTTAAAGTGTAACAAGTGGTACAAAGGACTTTTGAAATATTTTGATGTACCTGACAAATATCTCTTGCTTCTCTGAAAATTATAAAGACTGTAAAATTATGCTTATTGAATGTGTGTCTTCTCTTCTATTTGCCTTTTCCTGCTGTTGAATTAATGATTTTTACTCAATGACAAAGTCCTACCCTAGATTCTCAGATGAACAGGAGTGAAAGAGCAAAAGAGTGAAAATAAAGTCCAGACTTGACTGGTTTCACAGCAAGTGGGAGAAACAACTTTTTATAAGATACCCAATTTGACACTAGGTTTGTTGCTTCTGGGACCTGAAAATAAATGCATGCAGGAATAACATCCTTGAAGATATGGAGAAATTTAGAGCTATTGTAAAGTTGATAGAGATTTAAATCCAAGGAAATATTTTAGTACCCTATATGTTTAGAAAAACCCACAAAGTACTTATTGGTAAATTAGATACACTTTTATTGGCACTGAATCCTTTGCATCCCCTTTTGGTCCTCTGTGAAAAACACAGAATACTAAACCCACTCTGGCTACAGATAAACTTCAAAATCTGCCCTCTATTTCTCTGTTGAAAAATGAGGCTATGTAAGTTCACTACGAACATTATGGTGCCCAATGCACAGAACCAGTCTATATTAATAACTTGAAATCACTAAATGAACAAAACAACAACAAAAAACAATATGATAACACAAACAATATTCCTTTACCTGCTGTAAAAAAGCTCATTATTACCTGAGGACCACCATGACCAGTAGTTAATAAAAAGCTATGTAGAGCAGTATTTCCTTAAATTCAGAATAACCTGGAGGTAGGGAAAGAACACCCTGTATGGATGTGTCAAACTGCTTTACCCTCTGTTTATATTCTATAAAGACTGGACTGCCAAAATGGCTATGTATGACTGAGCTGTATAATTAATTTTAACTACCCAGTTATATGCATGCTCAGTGGTAACTGTTCTTTAAGTTATTAAAGTCAGCTTAATAATGGAATGCATAATTTTCTGTGAGGTCTCTGTTTCTTTGCTGCTTGTCAGATACTCACTGAAATATTTCCATGGGTAAAACTGGGATGGTATGAAACTGCAGGGCTTTTGCTGCAGCAGTAGATTCTTTTGAAGGGAGCAGGGGCCCTGAAAGAGGGCTGCCATGACTTGATCCCAGCCAGCTGTTCTCTCTTGATCTCAGCAAAGCAAATGAGTCATTGCATTACTCCCCCCCCTCTTTCCTGCTCCCTTTCAATGTAGCTTCTTTCATTCAATACCAACAGCAAGAAGCTGTCTCTCCATGGCCATACTCCATCACACGAAGCCACCAAGTTCTGTGTAGAGCTCCTGTGCACATACAGTATATGACAGGGGACCATTGCCCTAAATATTAAGGTTATCCAGGGAAGTCTCATGAGCCCATGTTAACAAAGGCACAAGATATTGTTATGGCAGTTAGCTTTTGTCTTATTGCCTAAACACAGCGAGAGGAATTACATATCCTATTGACAGCTTGCAAATGGAAATGCTGCTAAGGTTAAGACCCAAGCGTACTACTTGTGTCATAGAATCATAGGGAATCAGGTTGGAAGAGACCTTGAAGATCATCTGGTTCAGCTCTTCTAACACTATAATTTATATGAGATGTCTCAGCACCCTGTGGAGATGAGACTTAAAACTTACAGATGTTTGACTGTCCTCATGGTAAAAAATCCATCATCTTTGGTCATGAACATTCTCACTATATATTTGCTTGTGTGTACACTATTAGAAGATCTTAGCTTAGTGTAAAAAGCTGAAAGATGTTTTGTGTTAATAATAATATGAGGTGGGAATAAATATCAGTTGCCTGTATGTCTGGGAGAGAACATTCATTCTACCTGAATTTACTGACCTGCACTTCATGGCTCTGATTCTTTTATGATGCTTAGCATGAAGATTTAAAGAAGCGAGCTTTTATTTCACATCAGAATTTTTTTCTTTCCTGTGGGACATAACAACTCATCTGTAGTGTGCAGTCATAGAAAGCTGTGAACCACATCTGCTGAACTGTTAGCAAAACAATGAAATAGAGTATTTCACACTTTATATGAGGCCTTTTTTTTTTGTCCTTGATTTTATGTTGAAAGATATTTTATGTATTTGTACATTGCAATCTGAGAAGCTAATGCCACAGTTACGTACATTTTGAAAAAGATTGATTATTTCATTTTGAAATTGGAGAATGTTATGGTCCAAGGTGACATTGAATTTTTTTTTTTTTTTGATGCACAAAACAAAGTCCATCCGTAGAAGGGTCGGGTGCAAGCAGACTTTATTTGACAGTTGACACAAGCAAAACTATAGAGCCAGGTAAAGAGGGAGAGAGGAAAAGAAGATATAAGAGAGAGAGAAAAGTGGGAAGACAGTGGGAAGAAAGAATGAGAGAGAGAGAGAGAGGGAGTCACCACCAGGGGTCCAGCTGTCTAGAGAGTTTCTTCAAGATGGCACTGACCCTGGACAGGGTCCGATGCAGTATGGCGGTGGGTCAAGAGATGACAAAACAGCCACAGCATGGACAGCCATATGTATCCCTGAGTTCCTTCTGTTCCAAAGGGGCAGCTGTCAGTCAGCTGCCACAGAAGCCAAGTCCATTGGCATCAGTGCCATTGCAGACAGGCTGCCTGGAGGGGAGCTTTGCAGAGGGGTGCAGTCCCCCACCTACTCATCAGCTCTTATCTTTTTTTCAGGTGCCACTCCCCCTCTGTTCCAACCACCTTAGCCAGGTACATCAGCAGCAGTACAATCAAGGTGGCTTCCTCCACCCCAGAGGGACGACCCAGCATTGCAGGCTGTCCCTCAGAAAAGGGGAGCAGTCTCCACCCAGCAGTTCTTATCTCTTCCCAAGGTGTCACACCTGCTCAGCTCTGGCCAGCCAGGTTCTCCACCCTAGCCAGGGCTATTCACTGTAAAATTGCTCTTTTGAGACAATTGCAAATCAGTGAGGTCAGACTCTCACAGAGAAGAAAAGCTAATTTCCAAAAATTGTTTTCAGCTTTCAACTTAAATCTATTCTTGTGATGTGTGCATTGCTTTCATACATGAATGAGGTTTGCAGTAAATTATGTTTATTACTTGCTATTTGATGCTTTTTTCTGTGTCCTTGCCAGGTCTCCACAACTGTGGGGAGAGCTTTTAGTATCTCAAATTTTTAATCCTTTGTAAAGAACTTAAAAAAAATAGAAACAGGATATTTTTTCTCTCTTTCTCTGAATTACATAAAAAAAATACCAATATGCAATCTATAGTCAGTAATAGTTGCCGCCAATTATTTCAAAATAGTGAAGCAGGAAAAAAACCAATTATATTGGAGATACTTAATCTGCCTAATTCTTAACACAAGTCAGTATAAATTCTACTCATGAAACTGCTAATTTAAAATTTTGATCTTTTTGACTACAAAACTGCATCTATGCTTATCCCAAGTGTTTGACTCCACCAACTAAAAGCTACTTTTATAAATTGTGCTAACCAAAAGATAGTCAAATTGCTAACAGAGCATTAAAACCACAAATTTACATATCTGATAAAGGATGAGTGATTTTTCCACTAGTTCAAACCATTTTAAAGAAGAGGAAAAATTAATAAATGAATGAGAAAAAGTGTTACATAGTAATTGTAGGGGAAAAAATCTAAAATACTTTAAAAGGTTTTCAAATTATGAAGGCCAAATCTTGAACAAAACACCAATGTCCAAAACCTTCCATTTTCCTTTTTGCAATAGGGATATGGCAAATGTATTCTGAGTATTCTAGTGTTCTTGATTTTTTTTTTTTTTTTTTTCATAGCTCTAGATAATTTCCATAAAGGCTGTAAGCAACATTAAAACATTGAAGACATTTTTCCAAACACTTTATAAGCCTTGTTATTGCTTGTAAACAACTGAGGCAGAAAGCTTCTAAAATCTCTTATACAATTGTAAAGGGCTATTATTGTTGCCAGTTTATAGCTCTCAGGTACAGCCAATGCTGCTCTTATATTCTGAATTAGCATCATGAAGATGGGTATTCTCAGACTGTAAACTGTGCTGTCACTAATTTTGTCTGCCATAATAAGCTCCTTGGCACAGATATTATTTCCTTTTCCCAAATGAACTTGTCTGAGTGATGGAAAACATATTCTGTCATTACCAAACAGGAACTATTTATTTATTTTCTCTGTCTCTCTCTCTCACTTATCTACCTTATCTATCAATCATCGAGCTAGCAATCTAGGTATCTAGCTGCCTACCTGCCTACCTACCTGCTTGTAAACAGTAGAGACCAAGTCTCCTCATACCATTTTCCCTGTAACCCCTTCACCAACCTCACAGCCCTCCTCTGGACACTCTCAGGTAGCTCCATGTTCTTTTGGTACCATGGCACCCAAAACTGCACATGGTACTCATGATGGGGCCACAACAGTGCAGAGTAAAGTGGGACAATCACTTCCGTTGACCAACTGGCAATGCTGGATACTGTGTGATACTGTGAGAGACACTATCAAAAGCCTTTCTGAAATCAGAAAGATGACACCAACTGACTTCCCTTGGTCAGCTAGGTGGGTTACCTTGTCATAGAAAGAAACTAAGTTAGTTAAACAGCACCTTCCCCTAATGAGCCTGTGTTGGCTGGGATCCATGACTGTGTTGGTTTTAAGGTGTTTTTCAATAGCTCCCAAAATAATCTTCTCCATCATTTTACCAAGAACTGAGGTGAGATGGACAGGCCTGTAGTTACCAGGGTCATCCCTAATGCTCTTCTTGAAAACTGGGACAATATTTGCCAACTTCCAGTTGACTGGTACCTTCCCAGATTCCCAAGCATTGAAAAATCACTGAAAGAGGGTTGATTTTTTATTGTTCTTTGCCTTTCCTCCATTCTAATTTTGGACCTCACTTGCAGTTTAGCTTCTACTTTGTTGACTCTATCACTACAAATTATAGACACAGAGATCATAATCCAGTGTTAAAATATGAATTAATAAATATTTCATGAACTGCGGAAGGATGCCTTGCATACTCACTTTAATATGCTGAATTAAAGTTAATAAAGAAAATTTAAAAAAAATTACTAGTGCTTTTGTTTTCCTATCCACTTCTTCTTAAGCTATTTCTCTTTGTCTTACTGACTGGATCATGTACTAAGTTATGTATGAACTCTTAGTCCTTTTATTTGTTTGTGAGGCCCTCACTGCAGAACTGCTCCAAATCTGACTAGGGTCTTCGAATGGGCAGTAAATTAAGCTGTTCACTAGTAAAGTGAGTGATGCATAAGAAGAAACAGTTTTGATGACTATGTTGATGTAAAACGTGCAATTTTCCCTTCCTGTTGCCTAAAAAAAAAAAAAAAAAAAAAAAAAAAAAAAAAAAAAAAAAAAAAAAAAAAAAAAAGATACTGCCATGCATCTATGTGAGCAACTGCCTTGGGAGTTTGCAGAACTACAACTGCTTGTAACGTTTCTGGGAATGCCAGAACTTTGCTTATTAAATGTTTGGACTGTTGTGTGAGTATCCAAGCACTGCTTAGCATCACCAACAGTGTGTGAGCAGTCAGGCCACTGCTCCACCTTTTCTGTTCTTGGGTCTCGGTTGTGAATGGCTTTTCTTGTGCAGGGCTCCGGTTTCAAAACTCTGGTACTGGACTTTCCCCTCTGTTTACTGTCTTCGCGGAAGAGCCAATACAGCAGCCTGCTCCCCAGATGGCACTGTCTCCTTTTCTCCTGTTTCTCTTGTGACAAAGCCCCTTTGTGCCATAGACTGAGCCAGAATGACTCCAGAGCCCAGTGATTACAAGGCCTGCCGCATGCAAATCCGCCTGTAGTCTGTGCTATGTGTAGTTTCCCCATTACTTTTGACTATTTCACAGTTGTTAGCTAACGTTTAGTATACAAAATTGTGCAGATTTCATTTTATATTCCTAATATACCCACTAGAGAACTCAGTGCACCTCTGGAAATATTCATGGACAGCAGGCTGGGTTACATGAGTAGGGTAATAGTTATGAATTTTTTTAAGGTTTCTATCAGTTCCAAGGTGTGGTCTAGGAGGGATTTAAAGGAAGAATTAAAACAAAAACAAACCAAACCAAACCAAAACAAAACCAACACAAACAAAAATCCAAACTCAGTTTTACTGAAACTCTACACATAATTTATATAGGCTTGTGTCATAAAAAAAGTATTATTTTCTTCCAAGAAGATAATAGAATAAAGAATATTTTAACCTTACATTAAATTCAGATCCTTTCTGGTTCTACAGTAACTATATCGTTGTCCATTTATGTGTTCCTTGCTCCACTGAGAGAAGAGCTAAGTTAAAGTATTGTGCCATCACCTCCTTGAGACTAGGTACATTTCCTTTATATAGATCTTTCTGCAGGTATTCTTGACAGATAATTTTTTCTCTGTGTGCATATATATTTTCTAGCTTCTCAGAAAATATTCTTAATTTACTTTATACCTTTGGTCCTGATTGTTTTTTCAAGCTTTAATTATCAAGGCCATAAAGGTATGGGGAATTAAAATCTTGTTCACCTGGGGTCCCTCTACCTTCATCTGATTATTATGAAAAAGGTTTGACCTTGGCTTTATGGATTTTTCTGGGTGGTTGTATAGGTTTTGCTAGGTGGTTGTAGCCCATGTGCAAACATGTGCTGCTGCTTGTGCTCAGAGTTCTGTGCATCAGCAGTTTCAAGCAGCGAGTTTTCTCACAAAGAGGACAGTGACTAAAAAGTAAACAGATATTTTATGTCTAATCATATAATGTCCTATTTATACAATGAGAATTTTAGTTTTAAATATTTAACTTGTTTCTGGATTCTTTCAACTGGTGTGCTCTTTTTTCTGTCTTCATATTTGTTATACATTTCCCAGGTTGAATACTATTATTAAAAGTCTCACCCGCAGAAATAATTTATTCTATGCAATGTTCAAGAGAAAGATTAGTTTTAAATACATTCATTTAGTTTGTTTAAAAATTAAAGAGCTAAAATGTTGAACATGCTTTTGGAAGTTAAATCAGAAACGCCAGAGAAATAAGGCATCAGAATACAAAGAATAACTGATTCTTCTATTCAGAGCATAGCAATGCTCATTGGACATGTTCACATGAATCTCATGGATAACTGGAGCTGTAAAAATCAACTCTAGTAACAGCTGGCACCACTAGAAATCTTCAGGTTAAAAAGTCTCCTCATGGATGAGATTGACATTTTTTTAGACCATAGAGTGTTCAGGCTGTCTCTGTCTTCAGCAAGTCGATACCAACATAGACAATGCTGAGTACTTGAAAATTGTCAGTAAATTTTGTAGTTAGGGAAAGTTTCACTCTGTTAGGAAGTGATCACTTTAGCACAGAGATAGCTTCTCCTACAAAGCTCTTCCTATGACATGAAGGAACTGCTAATGAGCTATGAATATTTTCTTCTCAGTAGTGTTACTGACGTAAAACCACACAAAAATCTGAGTCAAACTGACTCACCCCACTCTTGTCCCACACAGCTGTTTGTGTGCTAGGAAAGTAGGCACAGAAGGAGACAGGGAAACTGCTGTGCCCTTGATCTGGACAGGTCTGCTTGGTGTGAAGGAGAAGACATACGTATTTTTTCTTTCTGTATCTCCAGTATGTTAAAAGTTCTAAATTGTCATAATCTCCTTTTATGAAATAAAATTATTTAATGTTCAGATCTTGTAAATATATTCCATAATACAATGCCTTACTTATAAGCTTATATTTATATACACAGGATTAGTACTTAAATGTAGTTTTTGTAAGCAAAATACTTACAGGAAAAAAATAAGGGAAATAAGCAGTAATTATGTGTAACAAATGCATTAAAAAAATTAGTTATTTTGCTAAATAAAATTTTAAAATTTCTTCCTATGCCAGTAAGGCTACATACTTTAGTGGCTCAATGTTTAACAGTGAATAAGCCAGTGGAGGTTTAATATTCAACCTACACATTCACAGAACCAGGGAAAAGTGACAGATAAAATACTGAAGGTTCTGCAAGGGCTCCCCTGTTTAGTGGTGGCTAGAATATAACATACAGAAAAGAAAGAGTAGTAGATGATTCCTGAGATAGTGACATGTTGTCAGACATGACTGGTCTTGTATTGGTGAATAGGGTAATGCATGGACATTTTTCCTTCTTTTTAGAGATAAGACCTCTCTGAAGAGGAGTACAACAATACAGTACAGGCTGGGAAAACCTGCTGTGAATGAAAAACACACATTGCTTTGCTGAATGTAATGTTTAGGCTCTGAGGATATTTTCTCATTGGGATTAACTCCTCCTTAGTGTTAGTGGTCCAAATATTTGCTTCTGTTTTTTTGCTGGAGTCTAGAGAGAAATGTAATGAAACCTAGCCTTTCCAACAACAACAACAAAAAAATCAGCAAGATACGTGGTATGAAACATGTAGTTTATTAGACTGTTGCCAATGTAAATAATTCTTTGGGTGTATTTCTCAACCATGTTGAAACTGTTTATTGTGGCATGCAACATGGGAAAGCTAATTTCATATTAAACACCTCCTTTATATTGGTGTTGACAAACAGGTAGCCTTGGGGTACAGGGAGTAGGTACATGAAGAGAAGGCAGCTGAAGCGGTATAAATCATACAACTTTTCTCATTGCACATTAGATGCCTTAAGGGAAGACTAACAAAGAAACTTTGTGGGGTTTTTTTTTCTGAGCTGGAAGGTGGGTATGTGAGCTGGGAGTGCTCCACTCCTCAACTGTTACTTTGATTATCACTGTCCTTCTCAAGCTTGAGAACAGACAGCCAGGAGGTGGCATGGAGAAGGTACTTTGTTCTCAAGATTTTCTTTGTTGTTTTGCTCTTCAACATCTTCTTGAATAAGATTTCACATCTTTCTAATCATGTGTTCTGCCTTTAGATTCCTACTACCACAATAGCATTAGTGGTGAGTTCTTGCACCTCCTTCATCCTTCAGACTTCAGATTCCTTCAGTTAGCTTTAGTTAACTTATGCTCAAGGCCTCCCATATTTAACACAAATAACTGTCTCATTGTTCAGGACATGAAAAAATAAATGCTTGCATTTGTTTTATTTTAGAGAATTTTGACTTAGTACGCATAGTAGAAATAATAAACCAATTTTTTGTGAAAATACCTCACTAAGCTAAAATGACAGGTTAATAATACTGATTGATAATTAGTATATTAGTACTGAATAAGTAATTTGCAATGAGTCTTTACTGTATATATACATCATACTCATCTGCTGGATAAGTGTGTGCAGGTAGATTATGATTTTCTTGTGTTCATTCATCACCCAAATGTCTGCATTGGCATTTTTCTCTGTAATTTGAACTTCACCACTGTGAAGTATGAGGGTATGTGCACTGTCCTGAAAATAAGTGCTCTTTTGATTGCTGATGAGGGCACATAGGAAATAACTTGAATGGATTATTTTCCATGAGAATTTGAGAATTTCTGAAGATAGAAAATTCCATAGAATCTTACGGTTTAATTTTAAGAATACCATCAGGAAAGTGGATGATCAGGGTCAAAGATTCTTTATGAAAGAGTCAGCTTTCTGGGTGGTGTGCTTAGCAATACAGGCAGTTTGTTCATAATAAGAACTCTGAAATATGTGTTGATGTTCTTATGCATGAAACCTGTTTATAGTCCAAATAAAATGTTCACATGACACATTTCTTCCTTCACACTCAGACAAAATTTTCTTTGTTCTTGAATATAGTTAATTTTGGAAAGTGCTGCTTATTCCCCCTTGGTTCAATAATTTAGCTGTCAGACATTCTCACCTTCCAAGGGTGATAAATCTCTTATCTTGCTCAAGCTTTGCCAGTCTCAATCATGCTGTCACCACATGGTGTGATCCTCTATCCTAAGTATGGTCACTATGGGTAAGAAGGAGCTTTAGTCAGAATTAATGTAGATTCTGAATTACTGGAGTGGCAAACCTGCAAGGAACCTCTCAGTAAGGCTGAGAGTAAGTAAGGCTTGCTATGTGGCAAGGAATGATGATATACAGGTATTATTTTTTTTGCTACAGATGAATTTCTGCTGATGGGTCTGTTGTGGAGGGGAGTAGGAAGTCTTAAAGGTCACTTAAATAATCGCCAAGAAAGATATCAGGAAAAGGTGATTTTAATATATATTTATGGAAGTGTGAATTAACAATTTTAATGCAAGTTCACTCTATTACTCTATTCATTAAGCAAAGGCATGTGTATGGGTTGGAATTGGATTGGAATGATTTACGTGAGGACTGGAGGAAATAATACAGGGATAGGTGAGACTGAGTCAGGGTGAGGTTGGAGTGATTTCCACAGGAATCAGTGAAAGCATGAGGAAGGCTCTTCCACTGAGTCATGAGGTTCAGAGTAGACGCCCTTGCTTTCTAAACTTCTCAGAGGAGAGTCTGGGTGTGGCTGAATCCACTTTCAGTCTGACTTGGTCAACAGTTTATAACTAAGTGGTGTAGGTGTTTCAGTGTAGTGCTTTAGCATGTAATTATGGATCTGGTGTGATTTGAAATACCAGTAAATTAAGGTTGACTGGCACTATTATAAAAAATCACAAAATTAGATTATGTGATTTTCTATCAGTACTTAATCAATAACCAACAATTTGTTATAATAAGATACATAGATCCAGTTGAAGATTTAAGTCTCTAAACTAAACTGCATACACACACAGATATAGAGGTTAGTCTATGTATTAAGATGCTACATTTTGGTACCCCAAGATCCTTGAACAGCACAAAAAGAAGTTGCAATGAAAGATACTGCTGATTTACTCATAGGATTCAATTATATCAAAGTAATATAGTAATCTTTATGCTGTAAATATGAGAAGTAACAGACTACTTACTCTTTCCCATCAGCTAGAAAATCTTCCTTTGAAAGACACACTAAAACAATAAAACACTCTCCTTTCTGCTGTCTCTTCTATTCTGCTTGATTTAAACAACCTTCAGTATTAAATTTTTTTCTTGGAAAAGTTGGCTACTTCTATTCTGCTCCCATCAAGGAAAACCTTATTGTGATTTGGTTAATACTTCTTCCAAATCTCCCTATAAGCAGCTGTAGTCTCTTCCTCTTGCCCCGCCCCTTTGTTTTACTGTGTATTAATCATCTTTGTTGCTACTCTATGAGAACTGCTTCACGACTTGAGTTTTCAACAGTCAACTCTCCTGACACTCAGTTTTGCTTATGAGATCTTTATTCCTATCCATTTTTTCATGCAACAAGTGATTTATGTCCTTCCTACAAGAGTATGCAACACTTTATTTAACTGAGTCAGTTTATCTTGTGCTTCCAGAGCTTTGACTTTGGTTTCCAGAGCAGTATATTCATCAAGCCACTGTTTTTCTCTTGGCATAGAAAAGGTTATAACTCAGTCCTTAGGGCCTCCCACTTAGTTCACAGAGAACAATTACTACCAAATTTTCAGAGACCCTTTCTTTTGATACTTTATTTTAAAATAGACTTTTCCTAATAAGGAATTATTTAAATTTCACTTTTCAGTAAGGGGATAGACGGAAGAGTACCAAGAGATGGAAGTAATACCAAGAGAACTGGAGCATGACTTGAGTAAGAAGAGAGAGAGTAGAAGAAACAGACAAGACATCTAAAGTCTGACATGAGCTGTAGAGGACACTTCATCTATTAAAACCCTTCATGTTAGCTTTCGCAGAGTTATAATGAGATCTTACAGACTATTTAAGAAGGACTGGCAGATGAGGAGAGGCTGTTGCCCTTTATGTCAGTGACCAGCTGGAGCACATGGATCTCTGTCAGGGGATGGATGAGAGCTTATGGGTCAGGATTAAAGGGAGGGGGGGACATTTAAGTGGGGATCTGCTACAGACAACCCAGAAAGGAAGACTGAGAATAGGATAGACAGACAGGAGTAGCTTTCAATTGCAGTATTTGTCAGAGGGACAACGCAACAGAGAATAAGCAATACAAGGGGTTCCTGGAATATGTTAATGATACCTTCCTTTTCCAAGTGATAGAGGAGCCAAGGAGGAGACCTGTACTGGAGCTGTTTTTACCAACAATGAAGGGGCAGGCGGGGAATGTGAAGCAGCAGTGGCCATGGTGGGTTGGGTTCAAAATCCTTAGGGCAGCAAGAAGGGTGCACAGCAAGCTCTCTACCCTGGAATTTGGAAGCACAGACTTTGGTGTCTTAGAGACCTGCTTGGTAGAGTACCATGGGCTACACCTGTAGAGTGAAAAGGAGCCTGAAAAAAACTGCTAGACGTTAAAGTATCACCTCCTACAGGTTCAGGAGTGCTGCATTCTAACAGAGCAGACGAGAATGCCAGGAGGCCTGCAAAGATGAACAAGGAACTCCTGGACAAACTCAAGGAAGCCTACACAGGGTGGAGTCTGGGAGAAATACATAGAAATTGTCTGGGCAGCCAGGGACCAGGTTAGGAAAACTAAAGCCCAGACAGAATTAAGTCTGGCCAGGGACTTCAAGGGTAGCAAGAAATGCTTTTACAGGTACAAGGCTTTTACCCTGGTAATAAAAAGAAGACTAGGGAAGATGTGTGCCCTCTCTGGAAGGAAATGGAAGGCCTGATTACCTGGGATATGGAGAAGGCTGAGGTAATCAATGGATTTTTTGCCTCAGTCTTCACAGGCAAGGTCTCTAGTTATTGAAACAAAGGCAGGGACTAAGGAGAAAGAAGCTGGGAAAAAGTCTGGTTTGAGATCACATAAAGAACTGTAAGATGTGTAACTCCATGGTACCGGATGAGATCTATCCTTGGCTTCTGAGGGAACTAGTGCATGAAGTTTCCCAGCCACTATCCATTATGTTTGAGAAATTTTGCAGTTTGATGAAGTTTCCACTGACTGGAAAAGGGGCAACTTAGCCCCCATTTTTAAACAGGAAAAAAGGAAGACTGTGGGAAATATAGTCCAGTCAGTCTCACCTCTGCCCAGCAGGATCATGGAGGAGATCCTCTTGGAAACTATACTAAAGCAAGTGAAAAATAAGGACGTAATTGGTGAAAACCAACATTGTTTGGTTTTCAAGGGGAATTGCTGCCCCACAATTCTGCTGGCCTTGGAGATGGGATCACAGCACTAGTGGACAAGGGAAACAGCATCACCAGCCGGTCAAGGAAGGTAATTGTCCCACACTACCCTGCACAGGTCTCACCTCATCTTGAGTACTGTGTGCAGAGTTGGGCACTGCAGAATAGAAAATACAAAAGACTATTGGAGAACATCCAAAGGACAGCAAGAAGGACAGTGAAGGGTCTGGAGGGGATGACTTATGGGGAGCAGCTGAGGTTACTTAAATTGTTCAGTTTAGAGAAAAGGAGGCTGAGGGGTGACCTCGTAGCAGTCTATGGCTTCCTTATGAAGGGAGGGATAGGACTGAATCTAATTTCTTAACTCGTGTGACTGAAAACAGGACTCAAGGAAATGGTAGGAAGCTGCATGAGGGGAGGTTTGGGCTAGATATCAGGAAAAAGTTTTTCACCCAGTGGGCAGTAGGGCAGTGGAACAAGCTCCACAGGGAAGTGGTCACAGCACCGAGCCTGCTTGAGTACAAGAAGCATTTGGATGATGCTCTCAGGAACATGGTGTGATTCTGGGAGTGCCCTACAATGGGAGAGGAGTTGGACTTGATGATGCTTATGGGTCCCTTTCAACTCAGCATATTCTATGATCCTATGATAACTGATGTAATCTACCTGGCATTTGACACTGCCATACTGCAGTGTCATTGACTGCATGCCATCCTAGTCTCTAAACAAGGTCCTGATGGATGAACCACTTGGTGGACAAGGAACCAGCTTGATGGTTGCACTCAAAGAGGAGTGGTCAATGGCTCCATCTCCAAATAGAGACCAGTGATAAATTACATTGATCAAGGATGGTGGGGGTGCTGGGATGGTACAGGGGCTGGTGCTGTTTAGCATCTTTTTTGGCAGCATAGGTAGTGGAACTGAGCGACACCAAACTGAGGTGCTGAGGACACCAAACCGTGTGGTGTGATCAGTGCACTGGAAGGAAGGGATGCCATCCAGAGGGACCTTGACAGGCTTGAGAGGTGGATGAATGCTAACCACATGATGTTCAACGAGACTAATTGCAGCCTTCCAGTATCTGAAAGATACTTTGAGTAAAGCCCCTGGAGGAGGCAGTTTTTAGGGACATTTTACACAGATATGTAGTGATAGGATGGGGCGTAACAGCTTTAAGTTTAAAGAGGCTAGATTTAGATTAGATATTATGAAGAAATTCTCTACTGTGAGAGTGGTGACACACTGGAGCACATTGCTTGGAGAAGCTGTGAATGCCCCTTCCCTGGAAGTGTTCAAGGCCAAATAGGGTGAAGCTTTGAACAGCCTGGTCTAGTTGAAGGTGTTCCGGCCCATATAGGGTGTTTGGAACTAGGTGATCTTTAAGGTCCCTTCCAATTCAAATCATTGTATGATTCTATGAGACCTTAGAGAATCTCAAAGTGGCCCTCATGTTTACTCTTGTTTCTCATCACAGTCCTTATACTTCTGTTGTTGTTTCTCTTTTTCTTGCACTTATCTTTTCTGCACTTATTTTTTGTATTCTTGATGGAATATTGCACTCTCCTCCACCTAGTTCTTTTTGCCTGCCAGGATCTCACATCTTTCAAATTCTTCCCTAAAACCTACTCCACCAGGGAATTTTTCACTACTTATCTAAGCCAGATGCCTTTCTTGCTCTGAATATTTTTTCCATATATTCACTTGTCAGTCTTAAGACCTGGATATCTGGCAGTCGAGGATTATCAGTAATTTTCTTTCTTGAATCAGAATGAGAATTCCTTGCAGCTTCACTATATTGACTGAAACAGCCTCAGGATCCCCATATCCTGCTGTTGCCATTCAACAGATTCTTTTATCTTGAAAAAAAAAGAAAGTTTGATGGGGGCAGGGATGGCCTCTGTGATGGCAAGACAATGGCTTTAACTCTATGTTTCTAGGACTTTCTTCTCTATATGGTATTAAATTGTCTGACACAGATAATGTGGCTGCAAAAATGTCTTCCTGGCCATACTTTCATGAAAATTAAAGTATGCATTCATTAGTGCTAAGGGGATAGAAAGATAGTTCACTGGAAATGTAATAGCCCCATTCAAATCTGCTGGAATTTTTTTTGTAGGTTTTTTTGTTCAGGCACCCACTGCCTTGGAAAAATATATGAAAACTATCACTTTTTCCATCCAAATATAAATTTAATAGTTGCTGCTGACCATAGCAGTGATTTTTCAGGAGCTTTGAAAGGAAATTGAGTTCACTCCTGTCAATTTTAATTCTCTGTGAAATGCTGACCACAACTTCACTGACATTATAGGCAATATTTACATAGAGATAACTATTGTTTCTCTCATGTTTCATCCCAGTAAATTTCAATGGTTCTGTTTTGGCATGTAGCAGAAGTCACGTGATATTGATTCAAGTCCAAAAAGAAAGGATCTCCTTAACTACCTGTGTAATGGAGCTTTTATTTAAATGGCTATTAAATAAAACTTAGTCAATGCTTTTAAAATACAGGTAAATTATTTTAGTTCATTATTATTTTAGTATTATTCTTATTTTTTAAATTTAAATGCTTATTTAGGTGGTTTCAAGTCATTATTCCCCTGTGCGTATACGATGCAAAGATACTGTCTGATAGAGTCTGTTACCCTAGAGCTACAAACACTCCTAATTGTGAAAAACTGCCCCTTGTACTCACAGATAGATTGTGTACTAACTGTGTGTGCAATGTGGAGACAAACTGACTCCTGGACCTGAATGTATGTTGGTAACTGGGTGGTTGCGGAACAAATGAGACCATATTGTGAAATTCTTTTTGTTGTACAGTTTTTCTATGCTCTGTGAATTGATGTGCTTTTGTAAGGTAAACCAGATTATGCAATCTGGTGAGTCCATGTTTGCTTCCTTCAAATGCATCTCAAGTACTTTAGGGAAACTCACACAAACTGAATTCCTTAAACTTACTGCTTGCCAAAAGGTGTATCTCTTTACATTGGCATCTCTTGGGAACAAATTCAGTGTGTCATTAGATTAACCTGAAGCTGTACTTGGCTCTGATGAAAAAGCTGGGTGTTTCACCTTGATTGAATGACATTCTTGGCCTTCTCTCACTCTTTTCTCTCTATCACTCTCCCTCATGCATAATATATAAAGAGAAACACTTCTCTAAGTTAAAGTCTTTGAAAAAAATAGAACTTAAATCCACTACTAAATGCTACATTTTGATCAAGTTGAAGCATTTAAGCCTGCAAAACAAGACCATTACTAGTTTTTTCTTTGTTCTTTGTTCTTTATTTTTTTTTTAACCTGTAAATAACAGAAAGACTGTCAAATGAGAACTAAAATGTATTTACAATATTGGTGAGAACAGTATTAAAATATTTTAGACATGGTAGAGAAGGCTACATCTATGCATGCAGTGGTCAAATTGATCCTTCTCCTATAGATATTTAGGTTGGGTTTTCCTTTTCCTTGGGTTATATTTCAAAGTCACTCTCTGCTTTTGCTTGAAGTTGCAGACAGCATATCCTGGTAGGACTGGATTTACAGTCTTATGCTGTCAAAGGACATTGTGAGGAGATGAGAACCAACTGCCCACACAGAACACATTCAGAGAGGAATTGCTTCAGACTAATTCTAGTCTGCTTGTCAGAGATGAATGGATATTAGTTATTGGATCATAACAGACACAAGGAAAATATATTTCTTGGCTTAGTGCCAATGAAAAGACACCCACTTTTGCTTCCCTTTTCCATATGAACACAAGAAGGCAAGTGGGGTGATGAGGTGTATAGTTTCAGAAGAGCACTCCTGATTCAAACTAAAATATAAATATAAACTTACTGTGATTTCACTCCATTGAGACCTCTACAGTTGACTTCAGCAACAGTGGCATTTGCAAAGTAGAAATTTGTGAAGACCTATACCTGCTCTACATGCTGGTTTTCATATATTTTAAAATATTAAATCTTTCATTGCATCTGGGTTTTCACTAATTTTATGTTCATTACTACTTTTAAAATCTGAGTATTTTGCTATTCTTTTCATTTTTGCAAGAAGAATTTTTTAAAAAATTTTTTCTTTTACCCTTGTTTGGCATTTATTTTGATACCTGTGCTTTCTGCTGTATGCTTTCCTCTGCAAAAGAATCTTTTCTAATTATTGCCATATTATATTTTTATTTTTTACTCACTTTTCCTTCTTTTTCTTCTTCTATGATTTTATTACTTGTTTCTTGAATTGAACCGAGACTGGGTTTATTTGACAATGATGGCTAATAAAATTATTTCAGAGGGCAGATGTGTGTAATTTGGAATTGACGCTTTGAAGGACAGATAATGTAGAGGTCTGTGGAGAGATAAACTTATGGCACAATTCTTCTGTCAAGTTCTTCATCTAGAGAAGAGATGAAGAAGGTAAAATACTGTCTCTTTGCAAATTGTCCAGGGTTCTGTGTGTTCATAATTTTTGTTTATAATACTGTCAAAGAATTTGGGACTTTCTTCTCCATGTAACCAATATAGTACACTTCTGGGGACCTGAACAAACCACGGAGACAGTAGCGCCTCCTCAAGAACATAAAATATGTGCTACATATAGACAGTAAATTGACACATGACTAATAAATTAGACATGACTAATGAATGGAACAATATTAGGCATTGAAAGTGGATTTTAATATTGTTTAATATTATCCAGCATACATTTGTATAGTATGGTGAACAAATGTAGTAGTCTAAGAAATGTATATAGAAGTCTAGTATTTTTGAAAGACACAGAAATGTAGATATTTGCTTAATACTCATAAGTGCTTTTATTAAGGCCACAAAGAAAAATAAATGCAAGGACAGCTTGACATCTAACATTTAGAGAAGCGCATAAATTCAAACTGTACCTGTAGGACATACTGAAAAGGGAATATTTTAATAGCACTACACAGAACTTCCACTGAAAATAAAATATTTTTTGCTGAACATGAATTTCACAATTAGTTAGCTATGTACCAGACATTACCTTTTCTGAATTAGTCACATTAAAATTTTCTACCTTATTCTCTCTATTGCTAATATAGGCAAGTACCTCTCACACAATAAGAAAGCAAAAAGGTTGATGAATAATTTGAGGTTTAAAACTGTTGAGAATTCAGATAGCCTTTTTAGATTCTTTTGAAGATGCTAAATTCTCTACATCAGGCAGCATTATGAGTTCTTCTGTGGGATTTTGATTGTGACAGTCTTAACTTCTGTGTATTCATGAAGGCCATATTCTCCCCTATGTAAAAAAAGAATGAAGAGCAATATTTATGGTAATGATTTTTATATGAGTTATGTCCTGGGTGGGATTTCTGGTGGTGCTGTGCAATTGTCCAGTTGTATAGCAAGTATAGTGGACATATATATAAGACATCCATACATCCATACAGCTAGACTGCCTTTGGAAGCCTTTTGAAAAGCTGTAGCAACTGTCTCCAGAGAGAAGTGTGAGAGCAATTTCATTTTTGTGAAAAAGAATGGCGTTCAGTCAATTTAATGCATTTCTAAACTGGAGTTCTGTGCAGCAAATCATGCACATGTTATGTCTTCACCAGCACGCTCAACAAGTAATTTGGCAAGGCCTTCCTCTGATGACAAGAATTTTTTCCAGAGTCAAAGCATAGAGGTTTCACCTCAGTTAAATTAATCCAATATGAAATCTCCCAGACAGTGAAAAATACTTAAAATTTACTGACTTGTTATTAGTCTGACTCTACCTTTACATTTTACTTAATGAGACAAAGCTTACTTGTGTGCTTAGAAGTCTGACATCTGACTCAAACTATTTAGACATAACTGACTGGTTTACAGAAGAAGAGTTTGCTAAGTATAATGTTATCCAGTTCTCATTGACATTTTACAAGACCCATATGTATGCAGAACAGAAATCTATACTTGGGACTCTTGGGGGTCTTGTGCTGTAGGAAAATGTTTACTGATTCTCTTCATTTTTGAAGAACCGTTCTATTAGTCTGTGACATTCAGTAGTTTAATTCATAATAGTATTAGCGTTCCAGGAATTATACAAGGACTTTTATTCTGAGATTCAAGGAAGTCACTGGTTTGACTCACTGAATTCCTGATTATTTCAATGCAGTTGTTTCACAACTGCATATTTTCATCTCTCTTAAAATCAACTGCTACATATTCACAAATCTTCTTTCCATGGCAGATGTATATCTAGTGATAATCCATTCCTTGCCCTTTAGCAGGAATATTTTTATAGTCCACTAATCTATCTTTGAACTCAGCATTAAGGAAAACTTCATTTGTACAAAAGCTTAACTCCTTCAAGGTACACTGCTATACAGTAAAATAATTTTATGATATCTTTTTTTTGTGCTATTTACAACAAATAAATCCCAAAAATATTTCAGCAAAAGGCTATAATTCGGAATTTATTATCTCCTTTTTTTGGCACTGAGCAAATACAAAACAGTTCTTCATAGTACTTTTGAAATTTTCTAAAGCTCTAAACATTGGTATAACTTTGTTCCCTTTGCAGTCAGTGGGACTTTTGCCATCAGGAAAAGATTGAGTCCTGTGATGAGCAAGCATGAAAACCCTAGCTTTTAATTCTTAAAAAAAAAAAAAAAAATATATATATATACTTATGTATTTTGGGGTTTTTTTTGCTTTGCTTTAAAAATACTCTCTTGTTACCAAGTAAATACAGGATCTGATTCACATATCTGGACTGAATCTTAGAAGTCTGAAAGAATTTGATTAGTTTTTAGTTTGATCATATCAGTTTACTACTCCACTTGTAGTCTGTGAAAAAACCAAATGTGTGAAGTCTACAGAGGACTATTTTTGCCATAACTTCTGAGCAATCTGGAATATACTGTAAAAACATTGGTGTTACAAGACTTGTAAACTGAGAAATCTTGTTTAACTCAATGATTTTCAAGTTTCTTACATTTTCAAAAGCCTGCCATTTGAAGAGTATTCCACAAACTACACACATATGTATCTTCATGAAAATAGTGTTTTCATATATGTACAAAAAACTGTAAACATAGTCTTTCAGGTTGGAAAAGACCCTTGGGATCATCAAATACAACCATCATCCCAGCTCTATAAAGTTCTCCCCTAAACTATATCCCCCAATACCACATTCAGGGATGGTGACTCAACCTCCTCCCTGGGCATCCTATGTATAAATAATGAAACCAGAATAAAAACCCACCTCATCTCTTGGCAGCAAATACAACCTTGACCAGTGATCAGTTTTACATATTAGTAGGCCCCAAGCAATAAAAACAAACTTAAAAAAATTTTTTATTTAAGTATTTTTATTCATTGTTTTACAGAGGAATTCTTTGACATTGCCTCAGGCAACATGAAGCCTCTGAATACTGTATAGGCAATGTTACTGGGCACCTTAGCTTGGAATGTTTAAGTAGGTTTTTGGAATTTCATTTTGCAATACCTGTGCATCTACATTTTTAAGAAATATTTACTTACATTTCTCTCCCATTTCCTGACATCTTAAATCCTCCAAAAGGACACTGAGCAGACATTGCACTGTAACAATTAACCCTGGAAGAAGAGGAAAATTAATGCTTTTGAAAAAATCAGTTTTTTTCTCAAATACAAAAAAAGTTACACTGATATTCAAAAACCATGTCTGACTGACGTATTTACAATAATAAGTGTGGCTCAAGGTTCAGAGAAACAAAGCATTAACAGAAGCTACACTTGTGGTCAGGGATCTAGCACTCATCAAGGCTGATGGTGTCTTTCTCAGTGACAGTCATTAGACTCAGACTGCTATTTCTCCAAGCTTTCACTCTTGTGTCTCTAAGCCTTTGTCTTTACAGATACATGTAGGTTGCTTCTTCCTTCTCCATCTCTGGAAATAGTTGTTCTTTTACTTGTAGAAGTTTTCCCCACCTATTGTTTTCTTTCTTTTTTTCAGCCACGTTTTATTAATAGTTTCCATCAAAGGTGGATGCTCTGCTCAGGTTAATGGACATAGAACTTCAGATAATTAATTTATTTACACAGTACAGAAAACAATCCCCCCAAATTAAGTAAGTATTGGGCTACCTCTATATCCTGGATGGAAAGAAAAGCAGCACTCTCACTCTTTACTTTTGTATCCTTCCAAGTCAATTTTCTTTTTAATACTAAGTTTACAGAACAATTCTATGATGACTTACAAGAAGAATTGATTTTATAGACCATTAAGTACAGAAAGGTGAGGGAAAGAGAGACACAGGAGGATGGCATTAATCTACCTTTCTAAAGGGGGCAAGGATTTTAAATATGAAATTATATATTTGTATATATGAGATATTGTTTTAAAGTATGCATTATTTAAATATAAATATATTACACTGAAATAAGTGTTAAGATGTCCTACAATAATTGACACTGGCACCTGCAGTTTTAAAAGCCATTACTTACCACACTGTTCCAGCCTGAAGAGCAGCTGCAAATGTCAGTGCTTTATCAATATCTTTGGTAAATACTGCAGCTGCTAAGCCATAGGTAGTATTATTCGCCCTCTTGATAACTTCATCTGCAGATTTAAACTTCATAATTTGTTGAACAGGTCCAAATATCTGTATCAGATACAAGCAAGCATACAAAGTAGACTAGTACAGGTTGCTATTGTAAATAATTTAGATTTTAAAAATGTTTCTGTCAAATGGCCTTATTCCTGAATTCATTCAGTCAAGAGTGTATATCTTAGAACAGAGTTCTAAAAAGGATTATAAATTCAGATTAAATGATTTTAATAAAGGATCAAATCAAAATAGACTATTGTAAAATTACTTATAAAACAATAAAAAAAGAAATAAAATTATAAATGTTGGAAACAAGTAAAGATGAGAAGACATGCACCACAAGGGTAGTTAACATTGAGTCACAGTATGTTACATGCTACTTACCAAGGAATTGACGTTTTCTTGCTAACCTCCAGTTTTAGAGCTGAGGAAGACACTCAACTTTTGCATCCCCTCAACTGGATCTTGCATTTATCTCTGCAGGAAGCTGCACAACTGGGCATGTTTGTGAAGCTAAACAACTAATTCTGATTTTCATAAGAGTGTTACAAGACGTAATAGTGCCCCAGACTTGTCTTTTCCACTACCACTGCTCTGTGTTCTCAGCCAGAGGTACCCATGCCCACCACACAGTGCCAAGCCTGGCTAGGGCAGGGAGGTATTACCACATCTAATTACTTATATTCTCATAGACTGTGAGCTTTCCCCTTGAATTTCCTGTGAAGAGTTTAGTGCTAGTTTACAATTAGAGTTGCAGGGATTGGTTTACATGGATCAGTAAAACAGTGAAAGTTACTCCCCTGCTTAATCTGTGAGGTTCAGACCCTCAATATTCTTTAAATTGCTTTGGCTCTTGGGTTACATTATTCAATACACTCAAAATAGCATGAGGGAAGCTGTTCTGCTGACCCAGTGGAAACTAATACCTCTGTGAAGAAACATACTTTTTTACAGTTTCCTACCTGCCTCCCAGTCTGACAGAAACAATCCAACTTATTTCTTATGCACCCCTCTCCTGTTTTACAGCTCTCTCCCCTTCACAATTAGCTATAAATCCTCTCATGTTCATTTTAACTGGCTTTTGATAGATGTACTAGATACCTTCAACAGACCACATCAGGTAGATCCCTTTCTGTATAAAGCAACAGTTTAGTTTCTAACAATTTTGAAGGCACTTTTTAGTGAAAAGAAGTACAATGGACAACAACTGCAGCATACTTTCAGCAATTACTAATCAAGGTGAACGTTAAAAAAACAAAAAAACACAGAGAAGAAGTCCTCACTGGACTCTGGGGCTCTGTTTACAGAAGTGTTTTTCTCCATGGCTCTGCTGCTAGCTCTCTCCAATTCCTTACATGCAGCCACTGCTGCCCTGGCACTGCCACTCTAGCTAAATCAGTAAAAGCTCCTTTGATGCTGTGTAGACATTTCCACAAACTGAACTAGGTTAAATAAATTTGCAGAGCCAAAACTCTGTTTTTTTTGTAATTTCCACCAACAAAATACCCGTGGAAGCACAATCTAACTGTTTTCTCTTACTGCAAAATAGCTTTTATGTATTATGTGTTCCACTCCCAGCAGTGCCACTCTGTTACAGTTTACTGTGACTTACACATGCAAACAGACTGTATGGGATGATGCAAAAAATCAGAAACTCAGCATTACTGATCAACTGTCAAGTTAAACTGGAGCTGATGCTAGAAGCCCAGCTTCAGCCTGCTGGGGCTTCCCTCACCACTGAGTTGGTAAAATGGGCATCAGAAACCAAGAAAATGACAGGTTTACTAAGAACATTTTTATGTAGCCATTTGACCTTCTAAATGGATATTTTGTACAGACATTTATATAGTCAGTCTCCAGTGACAGTACAGACTGCCAAGAGTTTATTTACCTCTTCTTTGGCGATGCGCATATCATCTGTAACATTAGAAAAAACTGTCGGCTGGATGAAGTAACCTTTGTCTCCCCATGGACCTCCTCCACATTCCAGTTTGGCTCCTTCTTTTTTCCCACTCTCAATTAGCTCCAGGATTTTTGTATACTGCCCTTTATCGATCTGAATGAAAAGATGTTACAGGAATGAAAACAGTATACACTGATAACTATTGTTCTTCTATCTCATTAGCCAGAATTTAACAATGTTCCAGCTTTGTTCAACTGCATGTGTTGAAGTGGAACAGCTGGAGAACCCTGAAAATATTATCGTCACTGAAGTCACAGAACTTTGGTGATTTTTGTCAGATAGACCAGAAATCAGAAATTGTGATATAGGAATATTAGCTGTAGAGGTACAGATGTCCTGTTTTTTCTTTAGTAAAGAAGGAAAACCAAAACTGTAAAATTAATATATGTCATACTTCTTCCAGTACTCTTAACAACTGCAAATGGTTCATCAAAATAAAAATTACTCTATGTACTTCACCAGGTCTGGTAGATGGGCCATGCTATTTTCCTAAATTATTAAAGCAAGCTAAAGAGCAACCATAATAAAATATATGATATTTACTGCATTTTTCAGTTTGTTCACAGGATCATCTCAGCTGGAAAAGATCTCTAAGACCACGGAGTCCATCAGCCCAGAAATTACCCCATGCCCACTAGAGCCTGTTCTGAACTGCACATCTACATGGATTTTCAATGCCTTCAGGGATGGTGACTCCACCACCTCCCTGGGCAGCCGTTCTAGCACCTGACTACTCTTGCAGTAAAGAAATTCTTCCTAATATCTAGTCTAAACCTTGCCTGGTGCAACTTCAGGCTATTTCCTTATTATTACTCACTTGGGAGAAGATGACAGCACCCACCTCCCTGCAACCTCATTTCAGGTAGTTCAGCAGCTTGGTTGTAAATAAAGACATTTACATTTGTGGTTTGAGAAACATAGGTGATAGACTGTTTACAGCATGAAGCCCCTCTCTTCCACTCACCCAAATCTACCAATGAATTCAGCATGTACCATGCATATTGCAGTTTGGCTCTATAGTATGACCAAAACACAGAGTATTTGTCTGGAAAAGGAACTTATCGTGTCAGTACAAAAGGGACTTACATTTATCTACATTATCTATCCTGTTTAGTTTTCAGTGACAAAGCAGATAAAAGCAAATAGTGTAAATGGGGACTAGAAACAGATGACACATTGTTTTTCTTCCTCCCCTCTCCAAACCAACCAATCACTATTTCAGGCCTGAACAGAAATTGTGCACAAGATATTATTTGCATCAAGAAAAATAATGTATTCCTTTTCCATGATACTTTACGTAAAAAAACAAAATATTTTACTTTTCCCGTGATTCTTTCCATCACTCTTTTGGAGTTCAGCCCTTCAGGCACTGGTTTTAGATGATAGTGACTTTACTTTAAGGAGACTCTTGAGGAAGCAGCAGCTTTTTCTCTGTGATCATATTCATCAGTGAGCAGAAAAGGTATATACCTTATTCTCTTATTTGTGAAATAAAAAGGTTGAATTTCAATTTAAGATATAAGTATTGCCATGGTCATAGAACACAACAATATTTTCAAAGGTTTTGGGCAACCCTGGATGCATAGTAGACTAAACAGCTATTCAGTTAAAGATGTGATAAAAGCTTAGATTGACAAAGATATTACTCTCTAAGGATATTCATATGGATGTGATTTTTATTCACTAAACTCCTCCTGTTGTGTTGCTTTCAAACAATCACCTTTCTGCATGAGGAAGACAAAATTTCTCTTACACTTGTGGCAAATATCTCTTGTGAATAAACATTTTGAAGAGAAGCTCAAGTTTAGATGATACAGCTCACATGGCTGTCAGTTGCTCCTTTGTTTCTATTATCATCATCATTTGAATAATGTGTGAATTAGCATACATATTATCTTTTGTATTGAACTAGGGTCTTTTGCTCTTCTTTGGCTCCCACTCTGTGAAATGTTACCCAAATTTGTTGCCTGAGGTGTTAGTCTCAGAGGGCCTGTGAACTGGAGGGCAAATGTATCTTTCAAGGAGACTCTGTGACAGGAGATATCACACAGTCAATATCTCTGAAACAGTCTATCATTTTTTGTTTATCGAAGGAATTAGTAAAAACATTACAAGGAATGTGAAGCAAAAGAGATATTTAAAATAACTACCACAAAAGATATACGGTTGCAATTTTCCATCAAATTGTATCATACTAGTTCTAAAAGGAGGAACTTTAATAACCTGTGAAAAGGTTAAGATTTGTACTAAAACTTGCCAAGAAGAAAAAGAGGCCAAGAGAGGCAAATTATGAGAGTGGAGAAGAGTCTTCATACTCTATCAAAGGTTTTCAGATAGCCTTTTTTTCACAGGATTTTCACAGTCTTTTTTAATTTTTAAAATTTTTTTAAAATAAAAATTTACTTTCATCTCTCATTTAAGTTGTTAGCATGAAAATAAAACTCAGTAGAGATACGATAATAGAACATTGGCTTCCTGTTAGTTTTTTATTAGCTGTATACCAAGACATCTGGAGTTTACCTTTTGAATTCTACTGTCCACTGGCATTTAAATTATTGAGCTGAACATATTGGCTTGTAAGCAAGATATACTGCGGGACATCAGAATATCATCCCTACTGTTTTTAAGTTCTCCAAGCTTCTTTGGCTTGGAATGTGGTTTTCTGATTTACATGGTGTCTTTGATGAGATGAAATGACTTTGATAACCGAAGCAGAACATGTTACATATAATCAAATGTGTAGGAGTTGCTTTGTATCTGAATTTTGATTTGTCCGTTCCTTTACTCTGTGACAGATATGTTTATAGTAGGTCTGTCAAGTAGGTAGAAGCAATTATGAGAATAACAGCTTTAGATGAAAACTACTTTAACAATACTCCACCGAATCCACAGCATTGTGATAGCAATGATTTTAAAATATCATTTAATTGTTTCATTTTAACATTGTTTTAATGGGGAAACTGTTGACATAAGCTTTTGAGAAAAACAGGAAAAAATACAAAATTATACATTTTAATTTTGCAATATTCTAAAACTGATAGCAGCACAATGAAGCACTATCACCTTGGAAAAGAGGAAAAAACATTATTAAATTTTATTTTCTCAGTGGCACTATTCAAATATGTTAGCAATGTCTGGTATGAGAGTTCATACTTGCACTTTTAGAGCTGTTGCATTGAAACTGTGTCAAAGCATTTAATTTCTAAATATCTTTTTTCTATTCCATAATGAAAATAACTAGAAAGAGAAAGAAGTCTCACCATCATGTCTACTATAGAAGTACAAATGTCCATCACCTCAGTTTCTTCTTTCTGGTCCTCCAGATAAACCACTAGACAATTGTGCTTAGCCTTGGCACTAATACAACAGTAAGTTTAAAAGTACATTAAACTATGATGCTGTATCACAATTATATTTGAAACATGTTGCATTACTTACTTGGGGGCCTTGCTGTACAGTAGGCAACAATGGATTTCCAAGAGTGTACTTCTTTGCTCGTTCAACACTCCGGCGAACAAACTCATCATAAATGGGCTCTTCCACAAAAATCCTAGATCCTGCTATACAACACTGTCCCTGGTGGTAGAACAGACCAATATGTGCAAATTCCACAGCTGTGTCCACTGCAAAGAAATGCAGAGTTCATCAGAGTTCATCTGAATTGTCATATCACAAATCCTTTACAAACCTTTGTCACTCCATCTTGTTTCCTTTTTTAGCACTTTTCTATTTTTATGTACCTTTAGAACACGTATATTAATCCATGATAGCACAGTACACCCAGAAAAACACATTTAGCTATTCTGCATTAAATGCCCATTCAACATCACATGCCCTGTCAGCAGTACTAAGAGGAGTATACACCTAGAAAGTTAATAAACCTGTTTATCATCTATCTACATTCTTTTTGTTCTGCGTGCGTATTGCATCAAGATGATCCTTAATTATCTTATGGGTGGACAGGTTGTCATAGGTTCATATTCACTTAGGATCTATAAATTTTTAGTGGCAATCTAACTTAAAGCTATGGCATGAGCAGAAAACACTAAAAATTCCTTCTGCATTACGCAGGTACAAATAACTTATTGATAAAGAAAAGAAAAAGAACATCACAAAAGTACTAGGTTTATATAATAAAAATGCTACTAACAGTCTGCATCTGCAAATATGATGTTAGGACTTTTTCCTCCAAGTTCCAATGTAACTCTCTTCAGATTGCTTTTCCCTGCTGCTTCTTTAATCAGTTTGCCAACCTAAGAGATAAGGAGAAGAGAGTTTCATCTCAAAAAGTTTATTATGACTTTAATAATACTTCTCTAAGCCCCTTAAATGTTAACATTAGCTTGCAGGTGTCTATTATCGCAGTAGGCATAGAAACTGTAAGTAAATTTAAAAAAAAAAAAAATCAGGGTGCATGTGACTTGCAGTCTACAAGCTGGGAATGGTTTTGAGAAAAATTTTCCCCTGGAAACACTCATGTACAGCCAAAAACGTCTGGTCCTTTTCTGGTTACCATTACTCTATTTGCTTGTATCTACTCTAAAGCAGGCTTTGGTTCTACTCTGCCATTTACTCCCAAGAGTTTGACATTCCCCTGTTTCATACATGGGAAGGCAAGCAAAGCAAGAAGAGAAGAGAAGAGAAGAGAAGAGAAGAGAAGAGAAGAGGAGAGGAGAGGAGAGGAGAAAAGAGAAGAGAATTGAAGAGAATTGAAGAGAAGAGAATTGAAGAGAAGAGAATTGAAGAGAAGAGAAGAGAAGCCTGGAAACACTCATGTACAGCCAAAAACGTCTGGTCCTTTTCTGGTTACCATTACTCTATTTGCTTGTATCTACTCTAAAGCAGGCTTTGGTTCTACTCTGCCATTTACTCCCAAGAGTTTGACATTCCCCTGTTTCATACATGGGAAGGCAAGCAAAGCAAGAAGAGAAGAGAAGAGAAGAGAGAGAGAGAGAGAGAGAGAGAGAGAGAGAGAGAGAGAGAGAGAGAGAGAGAGAGAGAGAGAGAGAGAGAGAGAGAGAGAGAGAGAGAGAGAGAGAGAGAGAGAGAGAGAGAGAGAGAGAGAGAGAGAGAGAGAGAGAGAGAGAGAGGAGGAGGAGGAANGGAAAGGAAAGGAAAGGAAGGGAGGGGAAAGTAAAGTAAAGTAAAGGAAAGGAAAGGAAAGGAAAGGAAAGGAAAGGAAAGGAAAGGAAAGGAAAGGAAAGGAAAGGAAAGGAAAGGAAAGGAAAGGAAAGGAAAGAGAAAAGAGAAAAAGTGTAACATAGAACAAGTTAAACATTAAATAATTGCTGGGAATCAAGGGAGCACAATTCCTTTTTGCTTTTTCTTGCATTTATTACAGTACCTCTGTAGAGCCTGTGAAAGCTACTTTATCTATATCCATGTGGTGAGAAATTGCTGCTCCAGCAGTGGGTCCAAAACCTGGCACAATGTTCACAACTCCAGGTGGAAATCCTGCCTGAATCAAAAAAGACAACCATGTAATTTGGGGAAGGATAATGACTAGAAGAACATGTCTCATATAGTCTTACTTTTCTTTCCAGTTCTCAGACCTAGAGCCCCAATGTTACACATGATTTGTAACATTATTGCCTCACCTATCATTTAGGCTATTGAGCACCCTCTCTAAAAACGAAACAAAATAAAACAAAACAAAACAACATAAAACAAAAAACCCAACCTTGAAATAGTTTAATTTTATTTCTTTTGCAGTGCCATTGACAAGGAATAAATTTATATTCTGTTTTTTCCCCAGTCAGATGTGTAAAGAAAATGGATGCCTAATTTTGTGTCTCCTCCATTAAAGCTATTTGAGTCATACTGTGTGCTTGCTTGCTTCTGCTCATTATCCCTGGCACTAGATGGAGTCTGCCTGATCTGCTCACTTACATGGAAATTCTATTAAGAAAAATGATGGAAATTGAACTTCAAACTCAATGTCTTTGCTTCTTCCTCTGCATGTGGGTTGAAAGTAGACTGGGCAAGATGAGAGCTTATAGCACAAAAGAGGCAGCTCAGCTATGAAACATGAAAAAGCTGGCTACCTGAGATATACACAGCTCCAGGATCTTTCAGATTTTTTCTTTAAAGAGGCTTTCCCTCAACGCCGAATCAAACCTATTGTTTCCTAACAATCCTATATTAGTTATGTACCATTCATAGGTAAAGTAAATTTTCTTCCCAAAGCTTGTCAGGAAAGTTTCCACTGATGTGTGAAGTGCAGATGGATTTTCTGTCAGCTTATGAAGCATCTATGGGATCTCAACAGCACTTATACCTGAGAATAGGCATAGAATTAAAAGAACAGAAAGCTTCACCTCCTGTATTATCACTTCAATGAGTCTCCTTTTAACATTGAACAAAACTTCAGATTTACATTCAAATGTTACATTTTAATTTTGAAAATGGTGAATTTCAGTTGGTGAGTTACAGCTTATAAACCTCAAGTCCTGCACTATGGACACCAGACAATTACTTTTGTTCTAGCAACCTCAGGTCCCTACAGGTTCATGCTCAGATACATTCCATCAATCTTCTTTATACTCATCTAAAATTCAAGATTAATATTTACCATGAATTTTATGAGATCATTAAATTCCCTCCATTTGCTTAGCCTTGAGTTTCATACTTAATTTGCAGAGAAACATAAGAAGAATATTTTTATGCGACTAATTCACACTGTGTTACATTGGGCATTTAACTTCCATGCCTGTTTTAAAAGATACTATCTACATGTTAGCAAAGGAATTTTGTGGAGACTAATCAAAAGCACAATGAGTAATACCAGAAGTGACTGTATGGTTTTTTTTAAATGTGGACACTTGATAAGTCAAAAGTTGAATTAGATCTTCTGGTAGTTTAACAAGCCTAAAGCAGCTACTGAAGTAATGAATGAGATTTTGATTATTATCAAGGATCTGGGATCCAGCTTTAATAGAGTAATTCTGGGTGTAAAATAAAATTGGGTGTAAATCTTGTAGGACTTGGTAAATTTATAGTTGGATTTTTTTAAAGTTCCACAGTATCTACCAGAAAATAAACTAAACTTAACAATTGTATACATAAGTTTCTTATCCATTTGAACCCTGAATGAATGAGTAAAAAGACAATCATCTTACCTTTTACTAAAAATGCTTTGGTGCTATACCAGTAATTGCCATTCTATAAGTGTTGTGAGTATGCCACAGATCACATTCCCATTTATTAGATTCTGATTTCCCAGGAAATCAGAAGATCAGAGTATTTCTTTAGACTAGAAGTAGAACTGTGTTACTTTCCCTGTTAAGTTGTTTTTTCAGAGGAATACACTTTCTGATACTTGTTAAAAATTTATAATAGAGAAGGTATCTCTGATTTTTATTTTTTTATTTTTTTTTTTTTTTAAAGTAATTCCTCCTCCCCAGTATTATCTAACAGCATTTACTATGTGATGCAATAACTTGGCTGCTTGGCTCCTTCCTGGTAGTCATTTAGTTTCTGTGAAATATTAACACATAAACAGTCAGTATGCTCTGCTGAGTCATTGCTTTGAAAGAGAATAATAAAATCTGCCAAGTCATTTCCATTAACACTGTGCAAAGTTGCTGTACTGGTGATTATTGACATCTATGCCAACTCTTCAAACATGTTACATTACATTTGTTGATTTTATTGAGAAACAAGATAGCTAAACTATTTAACTGTTCTCCTTTGGGTGTTTACTGGGCTGGGCACAATAGTCAACTTAACTTTGGAGACAGGGGAGGAACCACCTCACTTCTTGCGTTCATGAGCACAAAGTATATTCTCCCAGTTTCTGTATAAAGGGAGTTCACAAGTTTGGTAACAGTCATCGATTCAGTTCTGTGGCTCCCTGTTAATAATAAACCCAGGTGGATGCCAAGTATGTTCAATTAAAAAAAACCCCAAAACAGCCCCAACAGAATAATTAGCTGTATAAAGAGGTCCTTTCCTTTGATAATTATGCAATTGCCACCCAACTCTAATTACTCTACTCTTGACTCTTTACTTGTTTTTGACTTTCAAGGATACTGTGCTTTTGTAATACAATTATCTTTGCCAAGGAATTAATTTCATTAAATTGCTGTTGTGGGTTTTTTTTTTATATGTGTGGACTGGGTTGAAAGAATGCATGCATTTGCCCTGGATTTGCTCCACTGGTTTACAGTAAGGTAAGTTCAATAGTACAAGGCTAGACATGCAATGAAATGTTCTTGCATAGGACAGCCTGGCTTATATTAACTTTGTGGCACTTCAGCTCTGGTTCACTCTTACATTTCTGGGAGGGGCAAAAGCTGACTTACCTCTTTAATTAAGGAACCCATATAAAGAGCAGTCAGTGGAGTTTGTTCTGCTGGTTTGACAACCACTGTGTTTCCACAACAAAGAGCAGGAGCAATCTTCCAGATGAACATAACCAATGGAAAGTTCCACTGAAAGACAGATGAGAAGGCATATCCTATTTCTAATACACAAACAATATGTCTTTGCTTATTCTATGATAATAGAGCAAATTTTAAACTGGGTGGCTGAACTCTTTGTTGAACTCTTCAGAATGAAGATATGTTGAAAATGCAACTGGTAAATCATATTATACAAAGACCAGTGATTTTGGTATTTTTGAGTCTAGGGGATCCAAGATTTTAGTTGAAATATCAAGAAACTATAAATGTAGTCCACTAACAAAGCCTTGCAGAAAGTTGTTGTGTTAGTGTTGAAACAGGGAGTTTTGCCATGTTAAATGATCACATCTATCATCTATTCCATTTTCTAACAGAGACAAGGTAATAATATGTAATGCTGCACTTATTCTCTTCCCTGGAGGTTTCACTCATCTCTGTTTTGGTCAGACCAGCCAGACTGTAGAGCAGCTGACTCTTTTGGGCCCCATGTTCAGCACTACGAGGGACAATGTGGCTGGGGAAAGGTGGATGTCCCCTTCAAGTATATTTCTAACAGCACCGAGACCATGAGCCATAGCACAAAAGACAATGTTTCTTACCTTTATGAACAAGAGGAAAAAGGTAGTTAATACTTAACTATTATGTTGGAAAAAAAAAGGCTTGTAGGAGTATTCAGATGTTCTATATCTTGTTTCCTTATGTCATTTCAATTTCACCTCACCACCAAAAATCCCAGGAGAACAAACAACAGGAGCACAAATAACACAAAATAGGAGATTATAGGGTTTTCTGGGTCTTCATCATTCAAGTGGAATGGTGTGAGTGGAAGGGAAATGTAAATGTTGAGCTACTACAAGTGTTTGCAGCAATTGGATAGTCTTCAAAGTTTTTGGTTTATGTAAAAATCTCTAACTTAATGGTTTCACATTTCAGTGGAGAAAAGATAGTCTTCTATATGCAGAAGACCTTGGACATTTTATAAGGGAAGCTAGTGCTTGTACTAGCTTGTACTAGAACTCATACTTCCAGGATGCAATTTTATTTGAAGTGTCCACATCTGGTGTGTCTATTCCTTTAGCATAACTTGATTATGAATGCTTTACTTGAAATATTTTTTGTCTGACTACAAGATGATCTAGCTAGGCAAATTCCCAAGCTCTGCTAGAGGCTGCATACATATTCCAATTATATTCCCTAAATCAATGTGGTAGTCTAAAGAGAAAACAAATCTGCCAGCTCAACCGAATGGCGTTAGGAGCATGTGTGAGACCCACATGTCTGAACAGTCCTGATAGACAAGTTGACTCTTTCGGAATCTGATAAACTGTTGAGTAAGTCAGATCAGGATGCCCCCATCTACTATGTGCAAAGAGGTGGGTGGATTAGGAGTGTCTGGTGCATATAGCCATTTGCACAGCAACCCATTCAAGCTGTGTAGATCTCACAAATAAGCTTAAAAGTTGACTTCCTCAGTGTTTTGAATATACAGACTTAGGCAGGACATTTGAATCTTCACTTAAAATCAGTGACTCCAGAACTGGGAGTTTAGACATCTTGTTATACAGAGTAGAACATATATTGCAGGTGTTAGAGTGCTAATTGATAAGCTTTAAATATTACCCTCTTCTACTTGCTTTTTTTCTAATACACTGGTTTACAACAAAACACAATTCTGTCTTTCAAAATGTTAAGATTTTCCTTCCCCTCATGTACAAGAAGGAGAGAGACATGGCTGGAACAGACTGACTCATCAAAAACTCCATGTTGCTATTTGGTGGGTATTCAGGACAGTGTCTATCTTTCAAGACCTGAAAGCTTCTGATAGCCAATGTTTCACAAATGCATTTGCACAGAAAATATTTCAAAAAATTTTCTATTTATAACAGTAACATTTGTGTTTCACATAAATAGCTCCAACTTACAGGAATAATTTGGCCACACACACCAATAGGCTCATGTCTTGTAAATGTAAAAAAGTTTCCATCTAGGGAAAAAAAAAAATCAGACATTAGACATTCAGACAAAACATTTGTGAAAACAGTCAAATCAGAAAGAATATAAAGTTGGAAACCAAATCTGGCTGGATATAATTTTACTTATTTTCAAAATCTTAACTGTGCAGAAATGAACATAAAGTACATGAAATACATAAAGTGCATCTGGATTCAATAGCTACTTTCTTCATAGCTCCAAGGTTTGATTCTGGCAGTCTGACCAAATTTTTACAGTGATAACCCTGTTTCTCAATATGGTATGTGCTGGTATGTGCAGCACACCAACCAGCATTCTTCATTTCGTTTTCTTTTATCACCTTCTTTTTTTGGGAAGTATTCTTTTAAAAGCTACTTGCAATCCAAAGTACATATCAGACATTCTTTAATATTAAATCTTAGCTTAAATAAAATCCACTAAGTATAAAATTCTCTTTGATTCAAATAAACATGTGTTCCATTAAGCCTAGTATAGAGATCTAGGTGATGCAGAAATTTGGAAGTATTTATCACTCTAGTTTTCCTTAATCCCTTCTTTATTACCATTCTTTTCTTTGTCCTCAGAAAAAACAGATAGAAGCAGTTTTTCATAGAACTACTCAATGAGAGAGAACAGAATGAAATTTCAGCAAAATGGAGGATAGTTTGTTAGTTCTCTTCCTAACACATTTTGCAAAAACTGAAACAAGTATAACTGTTTCTGCTAATCTTAGCTTTAGTAAGCAAATTCCTTGTTTTCATTACTGTATCATTGTATAGACTATTTACTTCTATGCAAAAGCAACTTAGTGGACTTCTGGGCTGTACATACTGGCTAAAATATTTTTGTCCATAAACAGTAGTTATTAGTGGTGTATAGAACAGAAATAAAATTTGATAACTGCTCTAAATATTTAAAAACAGCACTATATTAAACTGCTTAATAAACATAAACAACCTATAGTAAGAACTATCAGAAATGTTTTTAAGTTGAGATATTTTTTGCCTCAAACACTTTTCAGAAAAAGGTAATTTCTTACAGATCACACTGGCTTCACTTCTATGCTTTTGTTATCTCAAAAGCACTCACCCATTGGAACAGTACGCCCATGGATTTTATCAGCCCAGCCTGCACAGTAGCGTAAAGTTTTTATACAGGCACCTAAATCCATTAGGTAGGCAGTGGAAAAGAGTTTCCCACCATCGATGGCTTCCATTGTCTGCAGAAATCAGCAATTACAAAGTTAATATCAAATATTGATAATGATCCTCATGCTTGTATTTTGTCATTTAGCTTTTGGTTGTTTAGTTCAGAAGTTTCCACATTTGATACAAACATTTACATTCATTGTGCTGTGAAGGGTACTTAGCATTTGAGAAACCCAAGAGGGCAATACAAAAAATGAGAAATTTTTAGATGGTTAATTCACAGTGAGTTATGCAGATAACATGAGCATGGCACATTTGAGACAATCTGAAAAAAAAAAAAAGTATCATTTCTCTCATCTTAATCAGTGACACTGTTTTAGTTAATGTTAAATAGTATACAAGTGTCGATGACAAGAGCAGCTAGGAGTCTGAATAAATAACTGATGCAAATAAAATAAGTCCCTCAGCCTCTTCACACTGATACACAAGCTTATACAAGTAGTTTCTTGCAATAACTGGAAATAACTTAGGATCCTGTGCTTCTTAGCATTTAAGGTGCTTTCTAGGTGCTTAATAAATGCATAGTGAGCAACTTACATGAGCAAGAAGATTGGAATAAAAACATGGAAGCATGCTTTATTCCAAAGCATGGAATAAAAGACCCCAAATATATATTGAGTGTTCAATGTGCAAAGGAAATGTTTCCTGCTTTAATGATCCCACAGAGCCAGAAGCACTAAATGAGGTTGATTTCCAGCCAAAGTTAAAGAGTATGGTCTGGATTAATGCCATTTTAACATACCTTAATGTTGGGACATCTAGTTGAAACCATGTAACGTTCTTAAATTGTGTCAGCATCTTATTTACACTGCTAGATTTTTTTACACTAGATTTTTTCTCAAGATTTTCTCAAGGTTTTCAGCACAAAGTCACTGAGGACCTTCAGTTTTGTGAACAAATCCTATTAGGATGCTTGATGGTGATATTGAAACTATAGTTTCACAATCTACTCAGATCTTAGAATCATTATTTTCTTTTCTATGTTTGTTATCTTACATCTTTGAGATTCTTTAACATTTTAGGCTTTATTTAGAGTCATCCTGCAAATACAATGTTTCTCCATCAACTTCCCTGTGAATTGTGCACTTTTGGTTAAAATGATGTTGTAGATCTCAGACTAGGACTAACAGAGAAGATGTCAATGCTTGGTGGCTTTGAGCATCAAGGAACAGATTAAAAGAGATACGCCCTTGTCATTCCAGGCAGTATATTTGTGACTGTGTTGTTCTTTTTGGACACGGAAGAAAAATCTTCCCTGGCCTCAAACTTATGAATTCTATAGTTTTGAACATTACAACAAACTGAAACCCAAGAAACAAAACTCAGTGACTCTTTCAGTACGCTGCTTTGTCTTTTTCTTCTAGTAGCCTACCTATTGTGTTGTTGAGCTTCAGGAGAGGAATCATCACTATATGAAACACTGAAATGGAATACTTTTGATCCTGGTCAGGTGCATTAACACACAAAAATGCATCTGCAATGGATTCCAGGGATCTGTTTTGACACTTAGTGTTTTCCAAGCTCTTTGAGATTTTATAGTACTAGTTCTTCAGTTAGGATAAAGTGTGAGTGGAGGAAATTTCTTAGTTTTGATTAAGTCTGCAAAGCATTTAATTCAAAAGTACTTTATCTAAAAATAAAAAGTAGTCAGTAATGTCAGTAAGGCATAGGAAATAAAAACTAAGCAGGTAGAATAGAAAATTGGGAGGGGTCAGAGAGAAAAGCAATACTTTTATATTATGAAAATGGCAAGTGAGAACAACAACTTAATGCTCCAGATTTCCTGTGGAAAAAAAGATTATTTCACTATCCTCTTTGGATGTGAAATGCCTCAGGCTATACAATAAAAAAGCAAATGCCAGATTTTCCAGTATTTAATTGGCAAGGGGGAATTCTTTCCCTATTAAAAATGTAACTCTTAAAATGTTGTCTCTCTCAAATTCAATAAATCTAGAATTGCTGAGGACAGAAGTTCTAGTCACCTAAATTTTCCCCTGTCAAGTAGAAAAGATTAATTTAGAGAAATAACTTGGCTGAAAAAAGTAGAACGTTGATATGTGCTGAACTTGGAGTTCAAGGAAATAACCTCAGTTACTTTAAATTTTAACTTTTCTTTCAAAAATCTGCTTGTGGCACATGCAAGTGTCATCCTGTACTACAGTCATAAGAACAACAGAATGGACAATATATTTTTGTAGTTTTTACCTATTTTGAAGGTTTAAAATTTTATGAGCTTATAAGTGGTGTGGTTTGTAGCTAGTGCCTACGTACTTCAGACTGTGACTACATTAGTTTGGGTGATGATCCTGAATGCTGGTTACTTCTCCAGCTCTCTTAAATTTTTGACACCGTTGGCAGAAAACCAGGATTCATCTTTAGGATACTGAAAGCAATTATTCTGCCTAAATGTTAATTTCATAAGGTGTTTGAAATAGCAAAGACATCAACTTAATGGCAGCATTATAGTGGGATTATAAAAGAAGAGCAGAGATACTGCACTTTATCAAACTAGTGCTGCATTTCTACTTTAAATGTTTCTTGTATTAGTGCACAATTGGTAGGTGGTGGTGCTATGGTTTGTGTCTGCTGTTAAGAGTGGTAAAATGGCCAATACACAGTACATGGTAAAGACAAGACATCTTTCCTCACCCCCCCCAGTCTTTTTTCCAGTCTTTTCTCTTCATGTATCATACTTACAGCTAAAATCAGCCGATCTCTTTCAACTAGGTCAGCTAGTTTATTCAAAAGCCTTCCTCTCTCAGAAGCATCCATTGTACGCCAGGTAGACCCAAGCTCAAAAGCTTTTCTAGCTGCTTTAACAGCCTTGTCTACATCTGCCTGTGGAGAAAAGAGAGATATTTTATAAGCAATAATTGACTCTGTTATCAGTCTTGTTTGTTGTTAGACATGCAAGGTGTTTTGCAAGATAAATAAGACACCAACTCAAATATAAGCAGAATTAGTAAAAGTAATTCTAGGGTTATTTTCTTTCAAACACTTCTACTGTAATTTCACCAATGAGAAACTGTATGAGAAACAGATGAGTTCTCAAAGCTTCTAAAATAAAAGAATATGAGAGAGCTCTATTTTTTAACATTTAGATTTTTTTAAACACTCTGCCTTCTAGTCTATATAAATGGGGATACATCTACCACTTATTATTAATTGCTGTTGCAATTTAATCTATTGTACTTACAAAGAGATACCCAGATTTGTAAGACAAATATTTAACTGCTCAAAATTATCTATAGATATATGATGGTGTGGAGACCTGTTAGATCTGTTTTTGTTAGAAAAATCTGTTCTTTAGAGTGTCTCACAAAACAGACATAAATTTTATTATTGAGGAGGATAAATGCATTTTTTTTTAAGTTTTAAGGAATGCTTGTATTTAAAATAATTTTAACAACTGACTTATTGACCAGGTTTAAATTGCCATATGACTTGGGATGTATGCTTTGGTTTCTATTGGAAAAGAACAATGGAAAGCAGTAAGTCTTACTTGTGTGAATTATGTAAATTAAAACAAAATGGAGTGCCATAAATTCTTTATACTACAAGTGCAAAAATAATTAAAACTAAGAAAAAATATATAAAGCTAGTAAAAACCTGTGAAGAATAAGAAAAAAAGACACGTTTTTTTAATATATAAAATTTAGTTTGGGCACCTAAATCTACATGTGATTTATGCACTACATGACTACAAAGACTCCTAACTCCTTTCAGTGGTAGTTTAGACTTTTTATACAAGCACATTTGCTTTACATCCCCCTGACCATTTGTTGAGCTGCTTCATTATTACTAGGGGCCTTTAGGATTAGTGAGTGTGGCTTGAAAGAACCATCAAAATGAAAGGAAAACAATTCCCACCCACTTATGTGTCTGTGCTTTGTAATCTCCACTTGTTTTTTTAAATACCACTGCAAAGCAGTGTACAATCCTTTGTCAGCCCTATTGTACACACAAATTAAATTCCTCAAATCTCTTGGCTCATTATCTAAAGAGCAGGCTCTAGAATACTAGTTTCACAATGACTGTGTCATTTGCTAGATTTGTACATTTCACTTGGAAATCTTAGTAATAGCTGTTGTCTTTACACATTAGTTTACAAAATTATTGAGAGAAAGCAAACCTGTGTGTTGAATAGTATTATCTCTTTATTTAAAAAGTTGTTAGATTGATTTGCTTGTAAGGAATGAAAACTGCAAAATTTTTTAATGGTAAGCGAACAGTTCCAAGTCACAAGTAATTTAATTTGAGGGTGATGAAAAACTAGGAAAACCTTATTTGCAATATAATTTTTTTTTTAAGCACTGAATGGAGAAGATGTATAAGAATTAACATTTTACATCAAAAGCAGGTATGGCTCTAGTATGAAATGATTCAGAAGTTAACAATGTAGTTATTAAATTCTTCTGCTGAGGACAAAAGGAGCCTAAAATCATCCCAGTAACGCAAAGTAACAGGTAAATGGGACTAAAGAAAAGCAAGTACAAAGTATCTGAAGAGCTTTCTATATATATCTACTAAATATATATTTGGTATATAAAATTTTCAAAAGACAGAGTCATACAGAGTTTCTCAGACATCTTTGTCTAACAAAAAGTTTAAACTGTGTCTTCACAAGAGCTTTCTTAATAGTATATGGTCACTCATATGCTCATGTGCTAGACAGGTAACACTTGAGACAAAGTTTATCAGAAGATTCATAATGAAATCACAGAAAAGATCAAGATCCAATGATTAAAGGATGTTGAATGAATTGAATCTATATGTATTTCTCAAAAGAGCATTTAATTTCAGAATGAATCTTTGTACCATAAATTAAAGTACTCTGAAACAAATTGTGCTTTTCACAATGGCAGTAATGTTTTGGTGAATTTGCAAGAGAGATAAAAAACTTATACATTTTGTACTCATCCTCATGGATTAAAAAGGTGTTTAATGGGCATTTTGATGAAAAGTTTAAAATTTAGTTGGTTTACATACCATTCTAGGTATGCACACTTCTTAACTAACATGGACATAAGAGGTCATTTTGTGAGAAATGGGAGAAAATTTTCCTGTATACTGGAAATACACCATTCACTTCTCATATTTACTTCCTCAGAGTTTATAAAAAAATATGGGCATCACTTTGAAAATTTTAAAACTATTTAAGCAACACTGTTGCATTTAAAAAAATTAACCTCCCTACTTCCTTGCTTACATTTAAACAATATGGTAGTATATAACAAAAATACAAAACTGCTTATTTGTGACCTAGGGTTTTCATTATATCTTTGTTTATAAGGCTTCTATCTGCAATTTTGCCACATAAATGCAAAAAATAAATACTTGTTCAGAGGTATCAACAGTCTTTTAGTCCTCTGCTTCAATTAGTCAATTCAACATGCTCTAAGGAAACCAATTTTTATATAATTAATGTCTACTTGATAGGTTACATTCAGCTTCAGAGCCTTTTTTAGCACTATGTTCCAATATGTTTTCATAAAATCAAATTTTTGAAGGGGATGATACTGGGAAGACATTAGTAGCTAAAAGTGATAGTGGTAGTGATTATTTTTGCAGAGTCTGTGTGAGAAAATATTTGTGCACTTCATATTGTCTATAATGAAAAGCCCTGCGTAAGTGTGCACAGATTACGTCATTGTGGAAGAATCAAAAAAATGGTTCCATTACTAGATACCACTGATCAAAAATTATAAAAAATTTAATACTATTTTTAAAAATTAACAAAAATATTTCTTCAAAATTTTCTTCATATGAGCAAGATTCTGAGGGTAAAGCACTTTTTCAGTGTTATTTATAAATAATACTGAGGCTTTGTAGAAAAGTTAAGAACTATGTTTACAGAAGAATGTATATGGCATGAAGTAGGTACATTACTAAGGTGATGCTTTAGATCAACACATATGTATGCTTGCCTTCCTGCGTTTAATATGCAGAACTGAATTTAAAGCTAGGGTTAACAGCAAGAAAATACTACCTTGTCACCTTCTGAAACTTCACAGATTTTCTCCTCATTTGCAGGGTTAAAGACTTCAAATTTTTTACCACTGATTGAGTCATGCCACTCATTGTTTATAAATATCTGCAGAGGAAGATAACAATATTAGTAACATATATATATAGCTGTTGTCTCTTATGTGCTTTAATGAAGAAATCAGATTTTCATAGCTGAGAACTGCCTGATTGATAGGTACCTAAATTAAAAGTGAAGCAGCTTTTTCTACACTATTCTGAAGAGAAATCACCTATGCACAAAACCGCAAAAGCTTTGAAAAATTACCTTGCAATGGAGAGCCAAATTTTCTCTTTCTATATGGTATTTCCATTTTATGTCATAACATAGAAGTATACTGTTACAAAGGGTTCCTTCCTCTCTCAAACTGAAGTCTATCACGTAAAAGCCCTAAATGACCTACCTAAACTTGCCCACTCATTGAGATGGAGGACTTTTCTGCTAGATGCCCAGACAGAAGTAAATCCAATCTTTGGTATCCTAGCACATGTAGGATACTGGAGAATACTTCTATTTAGCATTGCTTTGAATTCACTTCACTTTCTCCTGCCAGATCGCAACAAAAAATAACCAAAATTATTTTTCTGAAATTAAAGTCAAGATTTAAAAAACTTCTCCAGAGTCAACTGAAGTAAACAAAGAAAGATCTACTTAAGCAGAGTGAAAACCAACAAGCATACCTCTCAATTTTCATGTTACAGGAAAAAACAATTACAGGAAAAAAAGATTCTTTATTTTTTCACCAAAATCCTTAGTCTTTGTGAACTGGTGTTTCAGTGAATATGATTCTACTCAAGATACAGTAGCAGAATCAATGCTCTTAATCTCTTACAAAGAAAGCAGAATTTACTCCATTAAATAAAGACATAAATTACAAGTCCAGATGAAATTACTGTAATTAATGTTTTCACCATAAGTACCTTGTTAGCAAACCTAGACAAAACCTAGACTATCTTTGTCATTGGTAATTGGTGCATTTCACAGTGAAACTCTCTAAAAAACACAACAGGCAGCACATACTGGAGAAAAGTATATAATTGTTACCCTGAAAAATAGTTGAATTATTTTAGCGTTGAAATCACAGACACCTATTCCTTTTTTTTTATTATTTTTCTGCCTGCCCTAATCTCACAAGGAAAGGAGGACTAGCCCTCCAGACTGAATCATACCAAAAGGTTTTTTTACCAGCCAAATTAAAATATCCAAAAGCTGGCAATGAAGCAGATTTCAAGGGTGGCTTAAGGGCACAACATGACTGTGGTCCTCAGTTACACATATAAAATTTTCACATCACAATGCTTGGGGGGCTTACTGTGGATAACAGAGACAGGGTTGTGCCATATTGCTATGAACTTGCACATAGTGTTTGAATATAATTGTCCAAACACACAGCAAATCTAAGTGCTGAAGGTGTATATGCCCTCAAATCTTGGCATGGTTACAGCTGACACTCCTGTATATGGGGGGCGAGGGGACTGGGCTCTTTTTTCTCCCCTTCCTATCTGAAAGTTTCTCCCTTAAACACCAGGAATTTAAACCTCTCTGGTTTAGGTCTTCAGCACATGTTGCAATCCCTGCTTTTGAAGGATGAAGGTATTTGCTTTTTATGACTTCAGGCTTTGGTGAGATAATCCTTAGGTAATTGTTTTAGCTGTCATTGTTTTATAATCTGTATGACTATCTTCTTTTTAAGGTGATCCTAGCCATCTGATGTCTTCAGTAATTAAGATATTCAGTAATTTCTATCAATATTGTGATTACCTCCAATTTAATGGCCACAGCTATCAAATATTCTGTTACCCTGACACTAGTGACACTTCCATGCCTCCCTCTTGGCCTTTAGGAATTAAATGCAGACATACTCCTGATCTACTGACAGCTACTGCCAATGTCTGACTATTATTGTTTGAAGTGAGGGAAGCATATACAGCAAATTAATATTCCTTTTTGTCCACTGTGATAGTTTTTCATATTTCTTTCCAACTAAGAAGATCTCTGTTATGTCTCTATGATGATTTCCCTCATAGAAATCAGCTCCACCTGATTTTCCATCCTCTCAGACATGTTCTGACCCCTCTTAACTAATCTGTTGCTTTTGTGTGGAACATCCATATCCTGGGAAGACCAGGCCAGTATGCATTACTCATTTAACTGCTTTTTCCTGACTTCACTGACAAAGGAGTGGAAAAAATGTAACAATAAAATTGCTAAAATATAATAAAAATCTAATATCCTTCTTTCCTCAGTCGTGCTAGAATATTGTCTTCTTATTTATCTTTTTGTTTCAAGCTTTACCTAATGTGCCAAATGTATAGCTAGCTGTGAAGAAGAACAAAAGAACAATTGTATAGCAGCAAGCCTACAGCAAAGTTAATCATAACAGCACTAATGAAACTGATAACCAAAATTAATTTAATAGATGTTAGGAACTGTGTCTGTACTTCAAGACTGAACTTCCATACTGTCTGACAGCACATGGTGTACTGAATTTACTGTGTACAACTGGAACAAATACCACCAGCTCTTGATTGCAGCATTCCTGGCACACATAAGACAATACATAAACAAAGCAAGAAGGGTATTGATGTTTCTTATATTGATCTTTTATGATCCATAACCTTTCCCAGTATCAAAGGCCCAGAAATTAAGACCTAGGCCTTTATTGTAGGGAAAAGGTAATTGGCAAATGTACTGTTGTATCACAAGGAATAATTAAATGTTTGAAATCCTTATAAAGTCCGAATGACATTGGTATCATACAAGAATACTTTCTCCAAGGACAGAACAAAGTTGCCACCATGACTGCTTTGCATTTACTATTAATATTTTTGCCTGTTTAAGATCACACTTCCCTTCTCTATCAAGCTCTGGTGTCCTAATTTCAGTTGTGCTACGTATCCCTTAACATTATGTCCAAGGACAGTTTCAGGAGTGAGAAGTTCTGCACCTCTCCAGTTCTTTGGTTTCTGAGTATTAATAAGACAGTTGATGCAATCTGTACATGTTTCTATTAAAGAAACAAAGGAAATAAACCACTGCATAGGTCAATATTTTTCAGTTGTGATGGGAAACATGGCACCATACATGCTATTCTAAAAAAGGTAAATGTCATTTAAATTACATACTTTGTACCATTATTAAAATTACTGTAATTTTGATAAATTTTCTGTCACAATAAAGATGATATGAATTTAAAGGATCCAGCAATTGCTAAGTGACAAGGAATAAAAAAATCTACTGAAAATATGCTCTACTTCAGTTGTAGTTACAACTACAGGTGGTAGTACAGGAGGACTTTCAGGACCACTGGGTGAAATTTGTGGTTCTTGTCTCTGTTCATCCATACAAAATAGAACCTGGGCCTTACCCATGGTTCACAAGCTGCCTTAACGCCTGCCATCTCTGAGGCACTGTTGGTGAAATTGTCGGAGTTTAATTTTTTATTTCTGACTCTGTAGATTAATCTTGAAACAGGCAGGAAAACCCTGTTGGAAGGATCTGATACATGGCACAGATGTTGAAAGGAGGAAATTATGTTGCTACCAAGTGTTGTATGGGTTGTTCGTTAAAGTGGACCTGATAGTGTATACAGTCCAATGTTAGCAGTACCTCTTATCCTTTGTGATTCCTTGGTTTGGGTCAGGTCTGAACCAGTGTTTTCACCCTAAGCTGCCTTCCTAATGCCCAAGCCCACCTTCCAGTTCCTGATGGGCTGGTGCTCTCCCTTCTATCTGTCTCCCAGTGTTGCTGCACTGCTGGCACCCATGTGAGATCTTGATCATGCTCAGCATTGGGACTGTGGAAGACTCTGACTAACTGTGCTAGATATTTTGTTCTCAAACTGTACTTGTCTTCAGGGTCATTGCATCTTGCTCCAACTTTAGTCACTGAAGCTTAGCTGTGTGACCAATTAGCAGAAAATATATGATTCCTCTTTCCTGTCCATTAGAAACAATAGATACTCTGTTGCTGCTCATATTAACAGGAACATTTAAATAGAAAGACAGAAAATATTTGGGGAAGGCAGGTTGATGTAAATGGTGGCTGACTCATGACAGGTCAGTGCCAAGACACCAAAAATACAGGATAAATGTTTTCTGTCACACAGACCTAGGATTTTAACCATATCACCACAATCATGTATGTTATGAAAATGTGACAGATTTCAGGTAAGAATTTTTTTGCATTTGAAGTTGCTTACACTGACTTTTTAGGTGATGGCTAGTAATCGGTGAAAAGTTTGCCAATAACTATAAAGATCAACAAATGTGTTATATTTAAATGGATATGGTAGCAAGTTTCTACTGATATACACTTGTGTTTCAGATTGTTTATATGTGGGTACCGTAGACAGTGTGTCATTGCTGCCTCCAGCCACCAAGACTGACCAGTAAACTGGTAATTTAACAGAAGCTGTCAGGGAAATTAATATGAAAGTCCCTGGAAATTTCAAATGTTTGGTGAATTTGATTGTAGGAATATGCACACAAAAGTGTAATTGTTACGAAACAGCAAAGACAGCAGTTAAAGGGTTAATAGGAAAAGAGCCATCTTTAGTAACTAGATACATTGCCAAGAAGAGACAAAGTAAAAGGTAAATATTAACATAGCACTGCTATGATGTTACAGTACGCCAAATTCATATCTGTCTGTGAACTGAATAGTATCAAAACATACCATTTTTGGCAATTCTAAAAGTATTTGTTTAAATATTACGTTTATTGCACCAGCCAATATCACCCATAATATTAGTTTAGAATAACTTTCTTATTAATGTTTCTAATACCATTCCCATTGAAAACATAAGTTTCTTGTGCTAAATATATACACAAAATTGTATCAGGGCTGTGAATAATCAAACTGTCCAGATGTCTTCTGTAAGTTAGATAGCACTCTTGCATATGCAGGTATGAAAGACAGGAAAGAGAAAGATAAAGTAAAAATTCTTCTTGTAAACAGTGTTACACTGCAGGCAGCTCCAGTCTTAGAAATGCATGCAGCCATGCTTATTTAATGCTGTGGAATACATGCTGAAGACAAATAGGATGTGGATCTCTAAATCCAGGGAACACTGAAATACTACCAAGGAGCAGCCACTAGCAACTCCCCTGTTTTGCTGCAAAAAAAGCTAATTTGGGATCGTCTTACAATTAATGATTGGTTAACATGTTTTTTCTGTCAAGCAAAACTCCACTGGCAGGTTAGATTTTTTGTATGATGGTTTGTAAGACATAAATGTAAAAAATTTACCCTTCTGTGGCATGTGCTGTGCATGGGGTTTTCTCCGATGACTATCACCCATGAGGTTTATGGATGAAAAGTGATTTAGTGAGGATTTAGAAATGTTGTTACAGGCATTTTGTAACTGTTATTTCAATGATGTTTTCAGAAGAGAAGATGGGGTTTATTTCAACAGCTCAAAGAATTATTGACTTTCAGACTACTTTGCACTAGACCTGGAAATACACATTTGATGTAGATGAGACTGTACACTGCTAAAGCTTAGCATTTAAAAAGAAAAAGCCAATCCAGGTATTGCAGTCAAAAGCCTTCTGGCTGGCTTCATTTCACAGTGTGAGACTGCAATAAAATCTCACTTCTCTGAAATTAATATTTAGATTTCAGATAATCTGATACTACTCACCATTTAGGACTTGAAATTTCCTGCAAGACTACAGTATTTCTGTCATTATTTAGACAGATGATTGATCACTCAAACAACTTGAGCAGAGAATGGGCACACAAGACCTGGTCTTAGTCCCTCTGTGTCATCTCTAGGGTTTGGTTTTTTTTAACTTCAGTCCCTGAGTATTTAGGAAAGACTCTGAGGTCATTTAGTAAAGTAACTGATAGCTGGGAAGTGCCATATTTGTGTCTATGCTGCATGAGGAAATCAAATATTTGACTGTCTACATCTTTGTTTCAGGTGGATCATATCATAGCTCTGCTGAAACAGATTTTAGGGCCTCCATAACTTCTTGTTGATTAATGATCCCCTTTTTATGGGTTCTATACTGTACAAAGTCTGTACAGGGTTTCAAGCCTCAGTAGTTCTGTAGAAGTGACAGTGGAATTTAGAGAAGATAACATAATTTTTGATGTTGCAAACCAACCTATAAATTATCTTCTATAAATTATCTGTTTATAAACTTTTTGTTTGTAAGAGAAGGATTTTTTATGTACTTCAATATAATTTTTATAAACAACAATCTTTAAACAGATATGTAGTCAAGAAAAGTAACAGAACTATCTAAAAGGTGCACTGACCTAAACTTAGCAATTAAGGGTGTCTTTATAAACATGGAATTAAATGACTACACTGTCTTCTCTTTAGATGCCAGAAGCTCTTCCAAACTTATGGTACAAGAAAAACTTTAACATCTTCCCACCATAAATCTGCCTTCACATAGCATAAACTTCTTGCTATATTATAGCAACCTTAGTTGTCTGTTTCACAGACCTAAAAACTATCACCAAATTTCAATACCTGCTTAGCTGACTGCTCTCAAGCTTTTCTGTGCAGACAGTAAACCAACAGTGGTTGGCCGTGGCTGGGCTCTGTCATGCTGGAGGCAATTCAACATCACTCAGGTGAGGTGTTGCATAGTGAGGACAAATTGTTGGCCTCTATTAGCACCTTCTTTTATGGATTATGAGGATCATTCAGATATTATGATGTCTGATGATGGCAGTAAGTCTTACAATTACATCTAAATATGAAAGAGAATCGGGGCCCAACAGGAGGCTCATTTAAAGTGGTGTATGTTCTGGTTTACTAGTTCTAGAACACATCAGGATGTCTCACTATCCTTTAAGAAATCTAATCAAAATGTGTGAAGTTATTTAGGAATAGATAAAGACTGAAATTTTAAGCCTTAAGCAAATATATCAACCTAGAATGCTGTCTGAGAAATATATTTTCTCAGATTTTTCCTTACAAAAAGTTGGTATTTTTCTAATATTGCAGGTAAATTCCACATCGCCCCCACCAAAAAAAAGCCAACAAACCCCAACCAACCCAAACCTGTATGCTATTGATGCAGAAATTACATTTTATGACAATATATTTTATTACAATTCATGTTATTGCAATACATTCAGACAATGAACTAATAACCAGAGAACATACTCTTTCAATTAATTATTTTTTTCTCTGTTAGTGGATTTTCTCCTAGGAATCTGATCTTAAAAAGAGTATATTTCTATAGTATCTTTGTATTTTAGACTGATTATCTTTTCCCAGACATTATTATTAATTTCTTGGTTTTTTGCCCCTCATCTTTGTTTGTGAAGCTAGTGATTACCACATATGGGATACTCAGCTAGAATTTTCATTCACTCAGAGGATCTTGCCTTTCCTCACTTTCTGATATTTCATATGCAACATAGTGAGATCATGTACTGCCATTTTCTCCCCTCATGTAACTGGACAACCAAACAGCTAACTAATCTGAGTTTCTCTGATTAACAAAGAATGACAGGGCTTAGCATATGTGAAAGCATCATGACAGAAATTGTTTGTCAAACGATCATTGTCTAATTCCTCAATTCTGACTAAGTAAAATATTCACTAGTGTATTTTTAGACAGCTATCAACACTGGAATACCTTTAAATGAGATTCAGATATGAAACCAATTCAAGATCACTTTGTGGTTCATTAAAGCCAATTTAAATGTTTTAAATGCACTCAATTTAATTATTGAAATTCAAATTTCTTGTAGAATGCTTAGTATTATACTATATGGGAAAGTTTTATACTATGTAAAAAAAAGCTATGACAATGTATAAATCCATAGACACATGGAAACACTTTGCTAAATGGGCTCTGTAAAAGGACCCAAATGGTCCCTCTCCTAGGAAATAAAAAGAGAGATTGCTAAGTAAAGAAGAAGGTTCTTTGAACACGTATTGCAAACCTTCCTTCATATCCCTGTGTGATGGGTGTTGATGTCATGCCATGGAAGAAAGAGAAAAAGAGTTTTCAGAGCTGAAGAACCCCTTGATATCTAAGAAGCTTCAGACAGAAAGGTTAATACCTTATCTGGATCCCTCCAATGTAACTAGTCAAAACAACCCCACACCCCACATTCTAACTTGTATGGGGCAGAAGAACAGGATGGTTAAGAAGGCAAGAATAGAAAGGCTTTGTTGAACTGTGGGATGACTGCTGGGTATGTGATGATGTGTCTGTTATCCCACCTCCCTGTCCCTTGGTACACTCTTGTGGCTTTTAGACAACCCACTGTGATATTTGAAGAGGATGAAAACATCGTAAAAATAAACCTTTGAAAGGGTGTGTTGGATTTGATCAATTGATCAATTTTGCAAACAAGTGCACTGCATTTCTGCACAATTTCACCTTATATGCAGTTGTTAAGGAAATGGTATCTATTGTCAAGGGAAAAGAAACATGCATTTTCTATGTGACACTCTCCTTGATTGTACACTATAGGCATTTCAGCCATACTGTCTGTTTTGTGATTGCTTTTTGAAATTAATGGAATAGATCATTGCTAATTAAATATTTCAGAAGGATAGAAATGTTTACAGGAATTTTATGTCTTGTATATTCAGTTACATCATATTTCTGAACAGTCTAGTCTCTAGAACTCCACTGTGATTCAATGATCTTCTCTGAATCAAGCTGCTTTTTTTTTTTTTTTTTTTTTTTTTTTTTTTTTTTTTTNTTTTTTTTTTTTTTTTTTTTTTACACAGGAAGAGCTTTCATAGCCTATCAAATATTTACAAAGTATGGTTCTGTGTGATTTATTCAAGAATGAAATGCACTGAAGTGTGGCTAGGTCTTTTCTCCTGGAAAAAAAAAAAAAAAAAAAAAAAAAAAGAACAAAATTCAAAAGGACTAATCTAGATAATCACTGAGCACCTTGGTTTTGGAAAAGAAAATAAGCAGTGTAATCTAGATACATTAACCAACGAACCAACAGTTGCCACAGATGAGAGGCAATTGTTTTACCTGAGAATTTCAGAGGGCAGAATTTCAATATTTTCTGCCACCAGTTTTTTCAAAGTTATAGTAGGTATCTGTGTACAATGATATAAAACCGGCAAAGGGGCTTTTGAAGCTGGGAAAGTCAGTCTGGATTCAGACCTTCTTTATCTGTGTATTTCTAACTGCACATGGAAAGAATCTGCTATTACAAAAAGTTTATGGTAATATTGAGTAATTAGTGATGTCAGCATTTAACTCTTTTATTGATAGCTGTTTAAGCTGAAAAGCAAATTCATTATCTCTAAGAAAAATATGTGAGGGAAACTCATTTTCTTTTAGTTTCATTTTCACTCGTCCCTTTTCACAGGCTTATTTGGTATAGTTATTTGTTTGTAATATAAAGCAGCATGTTAGCACTTTAATTTATTCTCACTGCTCTAAAAGTAAGATAATAATATGAACCTTTCTTCTTTTCTTGATTTATATTCCCTGAGAACTTTCCACTTCAGAAAGTTTGTTTCCAGAGAAAACCAACAACCACCCCAACTGAAATATGAAGTGATTCTATCACATTTGTACAATTCCTGAAATACTGAGGCTAAAAGGATCACTGAACATTAGTTGCCAATGCATATAATATCAGAAATAAGTTAGAATATAAATTTTAATCCTGATTTACAATTCCTTCTATGGTTCATTTAAGATTAAAATGAGCACATCCTACTCTCTGAGCTGAATGCATGAGAAAAAGCAAGAAACACAAACATTACTAACCTTGGTGTACTTAATTTTCAGATCTTTGAGTGGTTCTGGCAGAGCTGGAAAAACTGCAGCAGGGCTGCTGTCTGAACCTTGCTTCTTCATATTTTCTATTGAGGAGTTTGAGGACGTTCCTGAAACACAGGTGAAATGAGGTATAAGGGAAGTGAAGTGATTTTTGTCCTGACTGAGCTCTTAGCTTTATTTGTGCTTTTTTATCTGAACCAGACATGGTATATTTGCATACACGAATATGATTGGATGAAAGAATTCATTGCAAAGAGAAAATGACACTACTTATTTTTAAAGCCAGAAGCAACAGCCTTTTCATTGAGCTGAGACCTTGATGAAGTGAATGCTGCTGAAACAATCCACTTGGACAGACGCTGAATTTCTTAGGGGGGAACACAGTCTAAGGTCTCCTCACCTTACTTGTAAATTGCCTTTCTCTCAGCAGGAAAGTCCCCAGACTTTATGTGAAGTTCTTGATGTACTCGAAGTCAGCTCTAAAGGTAAAGATGCACATGTTAGCTCTGAAAACAAAATAAGCCCTTCTTACTGGAGTGTGTTAAGAATAATTCCCAGAGCTGGAAAGCTCTCACTAAAAAACAGGCCACCTTAGGTTACACTTTAATAAGTTCAGAGCACACTGTAACTCCTCTAATTAACAGCTGCTATTTAGATCACAGAGACAAGGGATGGCTATGGTAATATAAAACCCTTCGCACGTTTTTCAAGAAATGTGGAAGTAGGACAAAATTGATATATCCAGAAAACATAGTCTGAGGGTAGAAGCAAGAAAAAGCTTGGTGTTTTTTTCCCACATAGTACCACAATATTAGACAAAATTTGTACTACAGTGCCCTTTTTCTAGAGAGGAATTCCTATAGAGGAATTTCCTAGCCAAGGTGGAACCCATTAATGCATATATGTTCAGTTCTAATTATCCAATGACAAACGTGTGTCTGGTAATGGCAAATCATTTTATAAGGCACAAAACCTTCTTTCTTTTGTCAATCCTACACTGCTTTTACATGCCAAGATTCTGACACAGTACAATGGATTTTACCATAGAAATAAAGAAAAAATATGTTGCTGCTTTCCCTGAGATTACTGTAACTGGTTGCCCAGGGAATTTGCAGATGTCCCCACCCTGGACATGTTCAGGGCCAGGTTGGATGGTGCCTTGAGCAACCTGATATAGTGGGAGGCATCCCTGCTCATGGCAGGGGTGTTGGAACTAGATGATGTTTAAGGTCCTTTCCAGACCAAACCATTCTATGATTCTACCCAGATGCTTGAAAAACTCACTGAGCTCAGTTAAATAATGTATGAGGCATCATCTAAGCCATGTGACAATGGAGAATTTCTTGCTTTTAAGTGATGGCTTATATAGGACACAGAATGAGACTAATCTTAGAATACATCAGTTATATGTATAATTCTTTTTTTTTTTTTAATTTTTTTTTTTTTTAGTGGTGTATGGACATATATTTTAAACAAGATTTTCTGGCCTTAGGAAAACCCAACTTATTTCTGGATAAGAGGGAATAATTTTTGCCCAGTAGTTGTCTATTGGTAAGATGTAAAGCGCGGTGTGGACTTGAACAAGTTTCAGCCATTCACTTTGTTATGTGGATGAAGGATGCCCATTTACATTGCTATAACATTATATCCAAGGTTACCAGCTCACTTGCTTCCTCAAGGATATGTCTTTCAGCTCTTCTGTCTCAGCTAACTGGCTCAGGACATCCCAATATAGAATGAAATATTTAAAAGGTTTGTGAAAAACACTTTCAGAGTTCAGCATTTTGGGTTTCAATGTTTGCCTGCCTTAGACAATGTCTTTGGGTCCCATGAGAAAAAGGCAGTGCCTAAACATGGCTTGCTCACTTTTATTTGAAATATAGCTTTTCAGTGCTATTTGCACATAGCAAATTTTTATGGTTTTCCTTTAATTTAAAATTTTTAAATGAAAATTTTAAAATTTTTAATTTACATATAATTTTCTAGTGTAGACACTAAAGTCTGCTCTAATAATATTTCTGCCATTAATTTCTTTAATAACCTCCAAAGAGTTTGTTTCTAGTTAGTTCTCCTAATAGCTCAGACTTGCTTAACTTAGTATTTAAATGGAAAAATTATTCTCTCAAGCAGGAGTCTTCTAAATACATTTTCATTGTAGTACCATTGTAGTACTGACTTTACTTTTCTTGATTTTTTTTTTTTTTTTGTAAATGATTCAGCTAGAAGTGAATTATGATTGCTTCTTAGGAAAAAGGCATTTAACCTCTTCCCAGGTCTATAAAGACAGCCTGAAAGCTGCTTAGGAAGACTTTGGAGATACTACGTTGGGTGAAAAGTTCTAACTTTTCTAAACATGCTGATAATCATGGTTTTATGTTTCACACCATTCATTCATTTATCACATGCTTTACCCTCTTTTTTTCCTCTCCGTTTCCCTCTTTCACTTTTGGATTTCATGAGCCACCTTCACTACCATGCTTCCTGTGAGTCCTTTCTTTTCTTTTTAAACCTTGTGTATTGTTGAAAAGGTCTCATCTCTTTAAAAGATTACTTGCTATCTCGAGCAATTTGATTATCCTGTTGTGGCCTTATCTGTTGAGACTTGCTCCAAACATTACCATTAATATCAATAATTCCTCTAACTTCTCTGTGTTCTCATATCTAGGAATTCCTGACTCCCCTCCCTTTTTCTAGGAAATTCTAACTATTGCTTAGAGTAGCTTTTCATGATCATCCTAGTTGCCTCCCACGCAATAACTTTCCTGTATACTTTCAAAAATATAGAAATTATTTGTTTTTCTTGACATCCCATGTTCTTGTTTATTACAGCTTCCTCCAGCTTTCACTCTGTGACTTTTTTTTCCCATCCTGTATCACTACTGTTGCACATTCCACCTAAATAAAGATGTACACTGCGGTCTCTGCAATTTCAGTGGAGTTCAGTGGAGCAGTATTCCTTCAAAGAATGGTTTATACAACATTTAGAGACTACAGATATTGTATTTGGGAGTTTATATAATTTTGTTTTTGATATTTTCTTGGGAAATGTTTGGTTCTATCATTTTTTTCCTTTCTTTTGGTCAAAAATCTGATCATTTTTTGCTGTTATCTTTCTTCCTAAGGAATGAACCTTAGAGACTCCACACCTTGAAGTACTACGTGATTTATTACGTGACTATGATAATGACTTCTACACTTTAATGCATAACATTTTTCCCAATTTATACCTACTAGGTTCCCCTGTTTGATACAAGATCAAAGAAAGAAAAATAAAAGTAGTGGTTCACCATGCAGGTAGTGATTAAGCTATGAGATGCCTTGCTACATGACATTGGTGATACTAAGCACAAGATCGAGGGCTGCATGAACTTTAGTCCTGCCATGACAGGAAGTTAAAAAAAAGTTTTATTCTGGAGGAAGCTGTAAATCATTTGTCCATGTGTTTCTTCACAAAGATAAAAAAAAAAAAATAAAATTAATAGCTAACCAAACACAGCACTCCAAAGTACAAGTAATCTTTCTCCTCAGATGTGATCACACAGTGGGATATGGCCAGAATCTCCAGCAGTTACTTTTTTCTTGGGTTCACTGTAGTATACATGAGCAAACAAACTATTTGGCCTATATTCTTGAGATTCTCTTCAGCTCCATATTCATTAGAAAAGGTACAATTTAATAGCCAGCAGCACAAAAATGAAAGGAAAGCTGGCAGTCCAACTAATGAAATCGATGTGTCATAAGAATTAGCCTATGTCTGGATTCACTTCCCTAAACACAATATTAGTACTACCTGAAACGCTCTGGCTTTTCCTAGCTGCCCTGAGATGTCAGTTTTGAATGAGTGCCAAACTATCTTCCCAGTTCCCACAGTCTGGATGTCTCCATCCTCCAACAATAGGGGACAGGTGACTTGCTCTTTGTGCAGTGCTGAGATTATAATCAGAGCAGTAAGAATTTTTGGTTCATATTTTTTTTTTTAGAGAAAGCTGGCTTTGCCCTTCAAAATATATACATTTGGTGATTAAAAAGTTCTAACTATTCTACTAGACATACTCAGAGCTCTGTAGATCAGATAATGCTGCATATATTTAGCCTGGACCACCTCTAATGTAGGATAGTGCAAGAATTTTAATGCAGGTAAATAGAAAGTAGATTTTCTCTGTTTTCATCTTTCTGTTATTTACAGCTCTGGAAATTTTCCAAATTGTGTATCTTTAGAATCTGATGATCTATCAAAATTGCACCTTGAATTTCATAACAATTTTGCCATCTAAAATTGATGACTTAAGTAAATTCTAAAGTGTTACAATTGCTATAATTCAAAACACTTAAAGTGAAAATAATAGTGGAAATCTTCCACAGCATCTTAAGGAACTGTTGTGCCTTGAAATAGGAGATGCATAGAATTGGTTGCTGTGCTCTGCAGTTTGGTAGCTGTATTGTTTTTTCTGTACTGAATTTAGATGGAGTCTTTAACACTTAAATATGTTTACACCTTGTCATAAAAAACAAACAAACAAAAAAAACCCCAAAAAACAAAAACCCACCCTTCAAAAATCTCTACTGACACAATATCACTGTTACTGAAAATCCTGGCTAGATGAACAACTAGTCCAACTTGGATTATACATGAAGTTAAGAAATCAAATAATTCAGTACCCCTGCTGGTACCAACAGAAACCGACATTAAGTTAGGAGTGGAAAAAGTAAATGTCAAAAACACTAAAATACATTTAAAAAGCAGAAATTGTTGAGATTGAAGAAATCACTGGACTGTCACTTGAAATGCTTTACTCACTTTGCTAATCTCCCTTAAGACATTCCATTAATGGCAGTAGAACAGAAATAGTAGGCATTGTTTAACCTGATCTGGAAAGGCAAAAAATCAGAAACCAGACAGAACTAGAATGGGATCTAAACTGAGACTCCAAAGAGAGGTGGTATGTACAAGGTCTGATAACTCTAATTGTTCAGCACTGAAGTAAAAATTGCAAGATTTTCAAGGCTACTGAGGAAATTCTTTTGGCTTTTGTAGTACACTGAGTATCCTGCATTTCTGAAAATCCTGACATTCTTTTTATATAACTACATGTATCTCTGAGCCCAATTTAGTCTTTAGAGGCCTTTAGTCATTATAAAATTTCTGTGAGGTTTTTTTTGTGGGATGACACAGCTGACAGATGCATAACTATTTACTTGGATTACAATTTAAACTCAGTGAAAAATCTTTCCCTTTTGCTACATGGATGATAACAAAGTATGAAGAAATGTCCCAGAAGTTATTTCTCTGTAATGCCTTCACAAACAAGTCTGAACACACATTGTAATAGTAGCTACTGTTTGGCTGATTCATGCAAACACCTTTGCTCCAGTAATGGCCAGGTTTGACATGATCTGTTTTCTTACAAGGGCAGAGGCAGAGTGAGGTGTAGAAAAACTAGCGCTACTAGTTTTTTAATCTTGGTATCAAGGCATTGAATAACATTGGATGCTCTCTAGAGGCCTGTTCTCTGATGAATCCATAATGATGCATTTATCCCAAGATGCTTTCCAGCAGGGGAGGACAGTTTCCTCTGCTCCTACACAGAAGCCTGTGCAGTCAGAACTGGATTGTTTTTTCATTCATAAAGCTCTACCGATGGAGAGTGGAATAACATTGTTTCTTCTGATCTCACACACGGATCAGACACTCTCTGCTTGACTGTACAGACAGCAAAGTATGACCACAGGGCAAGAGAGAAGAGAAAGCCTTGAAAGGAAGCGTGAGACTCAAATTGGAAAGTCCATAACCTCTATTCTTGGTTGCATGGGCAGCAGTATATTAACATAGAGGTTGTAAAGTTAGCCCATAGACTGCTGACTCTGTCAATCAAGTTCACTAAAGAAAAGTAGTCAAAAATCACCTTGAGAAAAATAGCATTTTTTCCACACTGTCAGATTTTGAGATTTGAGACCTCATATTTTTTTTGGCGCACTTCAACAAAGTTGATTTACATCCATACTGCAATCTACATCTGAGATAATTATGTAGCAACCCTCCGTAACCAGAAGTGAGAAACTGGATATTTTAGAAGACAAAGCTTCTCAGTGTAAATGAGGTGTCTAAAGTAGCAAAGTATCCCAGTAAACTGGGATATATCTGCATAAGTAAATAACTATTTTTGTTGACTATAAAGGAAATCTATTCATCTACCTCTGATAAAAATATCTTACTGAAGATACGTACTGTCAGGTGGGATGACTTTCACCTTTGTTTTTTTTTCCTACACCACATGGAAGAGGCTTCCCATCTAATATTTATGAACCATTATATTACTTCTGGAGTACAAATAAAACTTGACAATATCCTTCTGTGTGTAGCAGGTCTTTTAGAGAAGATAAACACATCCTGTCTGTGGGACAGTCTTTGGCCTTTAAAAGGCTGACTGGGAGATCAGGGTTTTTTATTTAAAATATAGCTGGGTTAATCTATAGCAAAATACTTTAATAGAAGCATCTACACCAGTCTAAATACATTTTTGGAATACTTATCTCTTCTACAAGGATGTTTACTCTTTGTAGTTTATATTTTCTGCAAGATATTTCACAGTGTGTATTGGTTTTGGGGAAAGAGGTTTTGCCCTTTGCATATAGGGAAATTTACATGCTGAGTAATGACTAAAATGCAATAATAAAAAACAAGATAAAATGAAAAATAATTGAAATCTTAAAACAACTGGATATATTGTGGGGCAGAGAGTGCAATGTTTCAGGAATTAACACAATTTAAAAAAAACATTTAGATACAGAACCTATTTTGCCCACAGGAAGCATTTTTCTTTGTCATACAAATTAGAAGACTATGTACTAGCCATATCAGCATTACTGTTTTCTTTAAAGTTACAAGAATATTTTTTAACATATATTATATTTATTTTTCTTAAATTAAAATGATCTGTAATTGTTTTTCTCTCTTCTTGAACTGATCATCAAAATCTCAGACAGAAGTAAAAGCAGTTATAGCTAATGTGAAGAAACAAATCAAACAAATGAAAACAAACAAAAAGAACTCATATGGTCTGATGCATCAAAATTTTATCTATATTTCTGGAGAAGAAATTTCTCTCAAGACTGGGATAAAACATACCAAAAAATTGTAAAACTCATTACACCCTATATCTCTATTCATCCTAAAATTTAAACAAGAAGCAATTATATTTTACTTATATCAACAGAATATTTCCTACACTGCTAAATTCTCCTTATTATTTAATGATGACATCCAGTATTTGCAAAATTCAGGTCATAGAAACAGTCCATTCATAAATTAGCAACTGGCATAAGTATGCATTTTTCACTCAAGCTAAAGTAGTTCTCATGTCAGCAGGATATTATGCAATTAAAACGTTAATAATGGTCTATTGCTTTTCTAAATATTCACTGAAACTTAATGGACATTTATATCTTTTTGAAATACTGCTTTGAGAAAATTGGACAGAATATTTGGTCTGTAAAAATTAGAACTGATAAAAGAACAATATTATCACAACAACATCTCTGTTAATAAATGAGCAGTGTTTTATTGACTGTAGCTTCAGTCATGGCAGTCTTGGAAACATAGAATGACTTGTATGCTTTGAACATATTTTTGTTATAGTATGGCTTTTGTTTATTTTCTATGCTTTAAAAGTGTGATGTTACATAAAGTCCATTTTGCATGAGTCAGAACAATAAATTTATTCCTGATTTTCCTCCAAAAATTAAAGCTTTCAGCAACATTTTTTTAATACACAGGTCAAATGAGAGCAAGTAGTAAATAGTGAAATAGTTTGAAGTTTGTTCAAACAATTGGTTATGAATAAGGGGGTAGATTTTATGCCACAGGTCACAGATAAAAGCTCTTATCAGCAAAGGTCATGAATAATTTGGTGCAAATCAATGCAGTTCATGCAAGTGCAAAACTAGTCAGGGTTAGATCAGAATTAGATCGGAATCAGACCCAACACTAGTTATTAACCTGCATTGTTAGCAACAGTTACTGCCAAGTAATTTTCAGCATTTCCTCCATGAACCTTTGTTTCTAAGCCAAGATTTAGACAGCCTCAATTGATTTTACATAATTGCTGTGTGTGCTTTATAAGCCTGTGTGTAGTGATTATGTTCCTCAGTTATGAAAGCCTCATATGTAAAGATAACCCTCTTTATACTTATAAAGTTTTGAAGAGAATCTGAAAAGAGTCATTGAATAGCTAAATAGAAAAAAAAATGTCAGGGGCATATTTAATCTACTTCTCTCTGATAGTTAAAAATAATTTTCTACATGTATTCTCCTTAATTTCCTTGTATCACTTTTATTACTCCTAACATTAGTATTTGATATTAGTAATAGCATAATTCTAAATACAGTATTTTTGAAAGTTCTATGTTGGTATCTTTTGGTATAGGATGTAGTGGACACTGCATCTCTCTGTAGTGAAAATTAGAAAAACCTTATCTCTGGAGAGCCAGTGTGAATTTTCCATACCTCATAGTAGCCGACTACAAGGACATGATTTGAAATGTGCTATTAATTGAAGAAATCAAAAGACTGTCTACTAAAGTTACAATTTAATTTATTTCAATAATGGTTCATTTTATGTCATCCTGTCTCTCCTCTGCCCCAGACTGTTTTTACCATTATTCACAGAAAGCTCCTACAGAAATTATTAAAAAGCACCCACATGGGCAAGCAATCTTGGGGTCAAAAACCATCTTTGTAACATTTGAAGTAGAATGGGAAGTGCACAGAAAGAACAATATTTTCAGTAGGAATGTATTCTTAGAAATAAAAAATAATTTGTCACAGTAATTAATCATAAAGCAATTCCAAATTAGCCATGACACTCAAATATTTTCCATGTATTATAATGCCAAGAGAGGATTTTGACGGATTTCCAAGTTCTCTATTTCCCAACTGTTTAGTTTAACTTAAACAAACAAACAGCTAATGTGAAGCAAGATCTCTCTTTGTTTGCAAAGATCTCTCTTTGTTTGCAAATTTTAGGGAGGTTTCTGTGGATGCTGTCAGAGGTTAGTGTTTCTAATAAAAAGTGGACTTTAACCAGATTGTAGATCTGAACATACAGACGCCCTGGAGGGCTAGTATTCGGAATCCAAATCCCAATACAAAATAAAACTTTGCAGCACATTATGCGAAATCTCTGGTTTTCTGTTGTTAGAGTCTACTTTCTTTTTAAGGTAATTAGTAAGACTGACACTATCTCCAGTCCTACAGATTTTAGATTAATTTCATGCTTATTGAAGTGGCCTAACTACTCTTTGTAGTTATCTTGTCATTTGTAATTCACATTTTTCTATACTTTGTCATAATCTATTCTCATATGTTTGTTTACAGAAGTGTACACAAGATACTCAGTAGTGTCACTGGTTAGTGAGAATTATCAGCTAAACACCTGATTACGATTTTTAGAAAGATGATGTGATTAGGCTAACTTCCACTGAATGCTGTCAAGAGCTTTCCCATTTTCATTCAAAGAAGTAGTTTTAAGTCCTGTGTAATATTTAATTAAACAATTGCATTTAGAAAGGAATGTGTGCTGTCATAAATTTGAAATATATTAATAATTTCTGTAAGATTCCTTAAAACCAGGATTCAAAAAGATGATAAAATCAAAGAATCATAGAACCATGCATCCTAGTGCAAGAAATCAGATAAAGAACATATGCTCTGGGAAATAGCTTCCTGCTTTGTTGCATACACCAGCAAAATTACAAACGCAAACCCAGTAACAGTAAATCTTGGAAGGAGCCAAGCATACAGTGAAAACCACATTCTTGCATGTGACATTATTTAGCTTTCAGCTAAAATTAGAAATATATTTTGTGGATGTGTTACATATGTGTACATTTGCATATGCATGTATATTATTGAAGATACTGACTGATCTAGATCCACTTTTTGGTTCTGATTCAATAAATGTTTTATGTAACCTCTCAGGAGAAAAACAGGAAAATAAAATAAAATAATAAAATGCTCTAATAAAATGGAGCAGTGTTTAACTACTTTATTGTAATTCTGAGAAAAGAAAAGTGGTTCCAAATATTTTCAGGTTGTTACATAATTTCTAAGAAAGCAGGAGTAATGAAATGACCTATCTCTTTATGCTGTATTGTGCGTTCTTAAAGTTTTAAAATAAATTGAGATGTATTTTGGTTTGATGGCCCCATTTACTAGATAGAAGACTAATTAAAAAACCTTGATTCTGTCACTTTGTGTGAGGAAAAATACAAGCGCTCAGAACATCAAGCTTTCTTATTCCCAAGGAAAATCAGTACATGTTTATTACATTTTGGTGTTTTTCAACATCTTGCTGAAGCTTGTCAAATACATGTCTTCTGAGTTATTTCTTTGGTAGTGGGAATGTTAAGCTTTATACATGGTGAGTATGCTTTTACTAAGCACTCAAAATTTTCTATAAAGTATACATTAACTGGATGACAACCCAAAATTGTATTCTGTGATTGTTATAATGATAGTACTAAACTGAAATTTACCTGAATGATTAGCAGATTCTGGAAAAAGCACAGGCAACAATGAGTCAAAGGCAGGAGACAGTAATTGAAGGTAGAGATTCTACAAATTCCTTACAATTTTTCTCTGAAAAGCAAGTTTCATAATGTTAAAGTTATAAATTTTGTTTTAACAATTAAAGTACTCTTTCTTGTTTACTTAGCTTGCCAAACTCCACTGACACAGAAGCTGTGCAGGTTGTGGGAGATAGTATTTACTCTTTCATAACCAACATAAAATTTAAGTTGTTTTGCTCAGTTATTTGGTTTGCATAAAAGTACTCCTTTCCTATCATTGCTGAGAAAGATTTACAGTTTCAGTTCAAAAGTAAGTAAAATTCTGTTGTTATCTCAAAGTTTCACCTTGAATTTCATACTAATTCAACACAAACGAGTATGAAATTTTTACCAGAAAAAGAAAAGGAAAGGTATTGGAGGGACTAGCAAGCAAGTGGGATTATCAGACTATATGCAAGCTAAAATTTAGAACACTAGTGAAGATAAAGGATGGTTTGATTATATGAACACTGAGACACTGTGGGTAAGATAATGAAGAGAATGGTATATCTTAAACTATTTAAGCAAGCTGAAAAAAGTAAGCGACATTGTCAGAAAAGACCTCAACAGGAAATTCTAGTTTCTCAGTTTCACTCCTAGTGCTTTCCCACTATAGGTTAATGATGGCCAAACCCTCCTTTCAGTATCTGAGTGAGAGCACAAACAAACAATTCACATTCCCTTCCTCTGCATAATCATCCATACCTCTGTGATATGCCTTTTGAAGAGAAATATTCCCAATCCACTGTAACATTAGTCAGTTGTTGGGATCTGAGGCTCTAGCTGCAGAAAATGTATTTTAAAATCAGTTTTCTCCAATTATTTTCTCTAATCACTTAATCATCTTGTATGATTCTACATATAGGAAGTCTAACTTCTTTCTAACCCTGATACATCTTGGTTGCTCTTTCATGTCCCTTTAACAGTTCTGCTTTTCGTCTGCTTTGTTTTAAATTACTCCACTACACTATAAGTTGTAAAGTTAATAGCGAGAGTACTCTGTGCTTTAGAATACATTCCCTTTCTTTCACAAAGAAAGGGAATTCTTTCACAAATAACTCCATGTGTTGATGAAAATGCAATATCAAGATGGAGTCTACCGTCTGTGAATTTTTACATTTTGCTGTCTGTTTTTCACAAGACTCGCTTCTCTTTTTTCTCTCTTCCATCAATATCTGATCTTCCAGCCTCTGGCTCAGCAACAAAGTGCATGTAGCTGATTTCTTTTCAGAGATCAAATGAAAAAAAAAAATGATAATAAAAATACTTGTAATAATTGTATAATACCTATGCAATACCTGTTTAATATCTTCTCAATATTGTAAGCTCTTAGAAATAGGAACCTACCTGCTCATTCAGTTTGTCCTGCATTGCCAAGGACACTTTACTAATAGTAGAAGAGAATATTGTCATATTTCTAAAAAAAAACAATGGAGAAAATTCTGTTTCTACTCAGGACCATTCTTAGAAAAACTAGAGAACATGTGTTCTCTAAGGAGAAATTACATGAGATTCAAGTGCTTCCATTTCCAATGAAGAGACAGAGCAATTTCAAGAGAGCAGTCATCTATCTAGAAAATTCATGCAAGTTCACACTAAGTCAAAAGGAAATATTGAGGTGTCACATGGTGAATTTATTGATACATTCATGAGTACATATTGGACTCACAATTAAGAAATGTTCAGTGTTTGAAGGATTGTATTATTCAGTTCACCTAATACGACTGAAAATATTTAATCATAGATAGCAGTATTTGGATGAAAGGACAAGAAATATAAGCAGTTCTGAAAAAAAAATGTATGCGTTGATAGGAGAATATTAGTCTCATGATTTATTTGCCCATTTATTTTCTTTGTGTAACACATAACACATAACACATAATACAATAATATAATAACACATCCACAAAGACCACAAAGATTATTTCTTAAAATAAATCATGGTAACTTGTTTTGAAAAAACTTTTATAATTCGAAACATGTGAGAGTGTCATAACTTCACAAATATCTACAAATAAAATTCTTTGAGTTCTTTTTCATTTTCCCCTCACCTGAGCACAAAACTAGAAAAGCTGTTTGTTTTTATCTAAAATGATAATACTTCTTAGTGTTCTAAACTTTGTTAGTTTTATTAGTTTTTGAACAATTATAAATGATAATTAGAAGTTAGAAATCAAGACAAATCAATTTACTCAAATTCAGGCTTAAAGAATATGCTAACAGTCAAGAAAAGATACTAACCTGAGTATTATGTAAAGCCATCTGGTCAAATAGCTTTGTGCCTGTAGATGGACAACCAATATGGAAAATTCAGCATGAATATTCATGGTAGAGAATGCTTTGCCCGATGGTGAGCATTTGCAGAAGCAGGGACTCTATGTAATGCCATGCAGTGGATTAAAAAGGGAGTGTTTGTGGAAAGGGATGGTCAGGGCTCAAAAAAGGAAAGGACATTTTGTATGAGTGACTCTATTACACTAAGAAGTTTTCTTCCTAAAAATTTCAGGTATCTTATCCATGATTAAAATATAAAAGCATATAAATATCTCTGGGTAAAAGAGGAAAATATTTTCCTTATATTTTTTTTGCTGCTGTACAAAGATGAAAAGAGAAAATACTGTCATATGAGATACAGACACAATTCAAAATCTTATTGAGAACTTTTACCTTGTTACCTCTATTTTCAGACAAAAGATAGAGGGAAAAACCCCAAATCCATACAAAACAGAAACCAAACCCCTCTAGTCCCCAGCAGCAAGTAAATATCATTTAACACATAGAATAATCACATAATACATAAGATTTAAAACTAGTGATATCTCAACAACATTCTTCCTTGAAATAAAAACTGGCTTTACAGAAACAAAGCATCTTTCAGAAGACAAGACAATGCCAAATGTTACTGAGAGCAAACTATTTACAGTGTGAGGGTCTGTACACTATGTTGTCTTCAAGAGAAGCTTTCTTACCTAAAGGTGTGGGTGACTCTTGTGTCTCCTGAGAACTTACAGTCCTTTCTCAGTGTTTTCCATTTCATTTGAGAAGCTGAAGGACAATATGTATGTTCCCAATTCGGCCATTCTCACTTAGACTCTGAATATAATCTTTACAAATCTAAATCCCAGGGAACATTTTCCTTATTTGAAAGTGTGGAGTTAATGTTTTATGGGAAAATATTAGAATTATAACATTAATACAGGAGGGTATTGTCCAATATATCATCGATTTTTAGCATTAGTCCAACAAGACAAATGCATTTAAAGGTACAGGTCTAACTTACCTCTGAATTTCTTGCTAAAAGAAAGATGGAATACACTGTAGGAACATACCCTGAAATTGTAGTACATTTTTGTATACAGCAAGATGACTTGATGATCTAAATGTTTTCCCAGTGTCCCTATTAACACAGTAAAGCTTATTACAATTTTCTGTTGAACCATTGGCCTCTGAGGAAATAAGAAATATGATTAATATTCTGCATGCTCCTGCGATACCATGTAAAATGATTCTGTTTGATAATTTATATTTGTCTATTGGTAACCTAAGGAAATTCTTTGAGATCATGAATTTTACTGCCCCAGTTTGAACACTGTGAGCTTTATTTTGTAATACTTTCAATACTTCTATTCTGTTTTCATGGATTCTTTGTCTAAGTAACAGTAATACTTTTTATGTATTTTTAGCTATCTCTCTATACATATAAACAATATTTAGATATCTTTTAATTAGCATTTTAGTTTAGGTGAATTTTAGCATTCTACCTAATTAAAAAATATCACTGCTTCAGGTGTCAAAATACCACTGTTTCATGTACATGCACATACATGTGTATTTATCTTTCTGAATCTGTCTCCATGTGTCTCAAGACTAGGGCAAAATCAACTGCAATACAAACATAAACTTTCAGAACACATGATAAATTTCCATCAAACCAAAACAGTTTACAGAAGTCTTTAGCATTAATCCACTTGAAGAAGCATTTCTTAAAAGATAATTTCCAAACCTGTCAGCTTTATGCTTTTGTAATATTTCAGGTTGGATAAACAAATATATGAATAGTTCTGTGCCACTAATTCCCACAGGACACAGACACCCCTGCATTATTTGTGCATTTTAAAAGTTACTTTGCTGTACATTCTGTAGGTGATTTTTATCTGATCCTGTATTCTGGAGCTTTGACAGAGTCTCATAGCCAGGACTGCTGAAACGGACCTTGCTATGGAAACCCTAAATGCACTAAATCTCATAGCTAGCAGTGAACTGGAAACCCTCAGGACTGTGGGTTTCTCTCTGCATTACATAACAATCTTCTAGAGTCATTCCACTCAACTTGTTACAAATACTTGCCATAGCTCATTACATACTAGCGTGGTTCTTTTCAGACCACAGTGCTATCTTTTTCCTACTTTTCTCATGCCAGTACATATGCTAATAAAAGACAGGGGAGTTGTGTGTCTTGCACTGAAAATTGCAAACTATGGTTCTAATCAGCTGCATGGTGGGGCAAAAATATGGTTACCCTTGAAAAATCACCAGTATGGTTGCCATATGTTTGGTACAAAGACAATTGTATTTTACATTTCTTAATGTATGTGTTTTCTAGGTATCTCCTGGATAAATGTTAGATTAATTTAGTTTTAATATTTTCCTTTCTATTTTATTTTCTGACTAAACAGTGGTTTTATGTGTGAGTTCAAGTGTTTTGTAGCTTCCTGAAAACACTTCAGCATCCATGTAAACTTGGATACAGTCAATAATGCGTAAAATAGTTAGTGTCATCTAGTGCATAGATTTATAAGGCTCTGGATTTTTATTAAATCATATATTTACAACTTATGCAGATCCCACATTGTGATTTATAAGGCTTGTAGAAAGAAAAAAGTGTAAATTGAACAGTCTTAATCATCAATCTTTAAACACAAGTGTTACTGTAAATTCTTCTAATTACATGGAAAGGGGAAGGTATTTTTCATGTTTTCAAAGCTACACAAAAACCCATCACTGCATTTTTGTGTTACTATATAAAACAAAGATCAAACTAAGGATCATTACAAAGGTCAAATCTGTCTTTTGCCACTGTATCTAGTACAATTTTTACCAATGTTTGGGGAAACAAATAGTCAGATTGTTAACCATAAACTGTAAAAAAAACCCTAATCTTGGTGCGGCATCTCCTTATTTGGCCTCATGTTGATTCTGTCCAACTAGAAGTTCCCTCACATTCTCCCAAAAGAATGCAAGGATGTATTTTTGAGGGTATATTATCTTCTTCCACATTATTGTGTGTTCTGATAACCAAGATTGTATTTTGTCTTACAATACATGCTCCTTTTGTGCCTCATTAGTCTGCTGTTTTCTCTGGCATAAAGAAATGGGAAATTAATTTTTCTTAGCATATATAATGACATTTTGATTGCAGTACTTTCATTGTCTCTCTTCCCTTTTTTTTAAAACAGATTTTTCATTCTGTTTCCTGGATAGCTGATTTCAAAAAGACAACAGGAATTCTTTTAATTTCAAAGAATATTTGCATTAGCATTAGAATTAGCATTAGAATTATCCATTCATTGAAAATGAATGGATAAACTATTAATACTAATTACTGCCACACATCTTTATATGCATGAAGGCACACACATATGAAAGCAGCAATTTAATGCAACCATTACCATAAATGTGGCTGTTGATAGCCCACAAATCTTAAACAGCTCTTTCTAAAGGCTTAAACTTTATGTATTATTTGTGTTTGCATATACATACATAAACATGCAAGCATACACAGACATATATATATGTTTTTCACAGGCATATATTTTTGTACTATTTACAGTTATACCTGTCTTTCCTGAACATACATTTCATTCAAACAAAACCATATGCAGTCCATCAAAAATGCAAGGCCTTACCTTTACAACCAGGGCTTGAGGTCTTAGACCTGTTACGTTTCACTTCCACGGCACACTCTGCCCTAAGATCTGTGATCAGTACTACAATTAGAATACCAGGCATGACCTCTCTCTCTCTATATATAAAATTCAGTAATATCAACAAGTGAATATTTAGATTCTTCAGTTGCACATACATCAAGTGATACTACTCATAGAAAAAAATCCTTCAAGCAAGTTCTTAATCTGCATTGAATTGCGAGTGATCTTGATGATACACTGGGGGAAAAAAAATGAGCTTATTGTACAACACAGCAGATGAAAATACCCACAGCCATTGCACGTACCACTCATTCTGTTAACCATGTAATATACATTGTCATTTTGACAAGTAGACTATTTCTCTTCCTCTATCACCTCCATGTCAATCCAATTCACTCGTTCTTGTCGATGATGAAATTAAAAAAAAAAACAAAACAAAACAAAAAAAACCACCATTAAAAAAAAGAAAGAAGAAAAAAAAAGAAAAAGAAAAAGAAAAAGAAAAAGAAAAAATAAAAAGAAGAAAAAAGAAAAGGAAACACGGAAGTTTGTTATCCTAGGTCTGCATTTGAGGAACATTTTAAAGCCAGTTAGATTAACCATTGGGAAGATGTTAGTCTAGATAAGAGAATCCCCACTGGTTTTCTGTCTCCCGTAGACAATGAAATCACATAGTTGTGTCTGTGCCTCTCTGTTTTGGATTGTTCTATTTTAACACATAACAGATTGAGGGCTGCCTACTATTCCTAATTAACTGAAGTTAAACTAATGAGAGGGAGAGGGTGGAGGGAGTGCCAAAACCAGAAAAGAGATCATGAGTTGGAAGAGATTGAATTACAACTTAAAGGACATGGAAAAAGGAAAAAGAGGGAGGGCGGGGGAAGACATGTAGATACAGTTATGCTGAAAATTAGGGGAGAAGAAGGAACATATTTGCTTGTCATTTCTAAGAAAAGGCAAAGATACCTTGCAAAAAACAAAGAAAAATAAGCAATTCAACATTGTATTGAAGTCAGATTCTGGCTTCTTGTTAGGAAAGTCTTCAGCACCCACTAGAGAACAGCTCAGATTCCAAAATCCAGCTATTGCTCTCCTACCAACAACTTTGTTCAGCATGTTCATAATTTATTAATCTAATAATTTTTGCCAAAGAAATACCATGTAAAATGCTCCTGGTAGAAAGTAATTTGTTTTTCTAAGCCTCACAAAAGATGCCAGAGAAATGTCAGATTGTGTTGAACTGTACCAAACAAATTTAAATGTTGCTTTTCTTATTCTAGGAGTTATAAATAAGCGTATATGCAACAAAGAGGAAGGTAGAGCTGGATGATCTCAGTGAAAAAACAATGTGCTTTTTTCTCAGCTTTAAATTGCTTTCTAGGTTTTATTTTTGTGCACAAGAGGTTTTCACTCTTCACTTTTACTATTATAATTTCTATTGTGTGCAAATGTCTTTCTATAGAACATATTGCAACACATTTTTAATAGAACTTCTTTGGAAGATTTCCTATGTAAAAGCACAAATCTGAATCTCTAGTGAGCTTAAATACATTCAGTGTTGTCCTGATTCTTCTCTCACTCTGCTATTACCAGTAACTTAATTTTTGGGCTTGAGAGTCCAACCTATAATAAAATAGAGGTGACCAACTTCAATGTAGAGGAAGTATGAAATAAGAACTGAGATTCAGGTGTGTGCACACTGTGACAGTTGGAGTGTGTTTGTTGTAGTTGTATCTGAGGCTACATGGTTTGCCAGAAGTGAGACCTGACCTCTTCAACATGTCCCTGCATCAGATTCAGACAAGACTGGAGGAAAGAGGGGTGGTTAAAGCTAGGGAAGCAATAGGAGAAATGGAGGTGGAAGAGAAGAGTTAGTGATGACAAGGATGAGGGCAGGCAAAGGGCTGTCTCTGTGGGCTGGTTTGAAAGACCATTGCAGTAAGAAAACATGATATCAGACCAAGGGAAGGGAAGGAGGAGAGGGAGTCAAAGTTTCACATTCGTGAAATGAGGGAAACGTGGGGTAAGCAACATGTGGAGAGGTGTGAGAGGCAGAAAGCCGAACACAGCTGGGTGAGGAGGAGTTTCTGCAGGCTGGGAGAGGAAGGGGAGAAATGAAGGTACTGGGAGAGGCAAGAGCTGGGGTTATAGCTTGTCTTCAATCAGGGGCTGAGGGTGTTACCAGGCAAAAACCAGAATCTCCTCTTGGATTCTACACCCCTGTGTGTGCCTGCACACACATTCCTGTATGCACTTGCCTCCTTACTGTGGCCTGAACTGTGGCTGACAAAAGTGCTGTCTGGTTACCAGCAACAGCCAAGGGGATGTGACAGGTAGGTGGGAAGGAAATGGCCAGCTCTTTTTGTCTGGCTGTTGTTATCTGCATCTGACAAGGCCAGCTCGTCGCCAGGCTCTGTGCAGATGAAATGAAGCAATGGGCTCAAGCAGGGCAAAGGAGGCGTCATGTCCTGACAGGCTGAGGTGTGATCTGATGAATCCTAACCACCCGGGACATCTTTGGGGAGCGAGACGAGGGTCGGTGGACAGCCAGGACACAGCCCAGGATGGGCTCCAGGGGAGAAGGAGTTGTGTGGGGAGCATGGGAAAGGGGGGCTCTACAACACCTTGTTTCAGATTGAGCAGAAAAATTAGTCTAATTACAAATTCAGCTAATGGGACACAGAACTTTGCAACAAGGTTTTATTTGATTTTGATTTCCTTTTCCAAGAAAAGCTTTGACACATCTGTTTCATGCAGGGAAAAATAACTTTTAAAACTCTCATATCTTTGTCTCATTATCACCATAGAAATATTAGGGTTTTTTGTTTGGCTGTGGTTTGTTTTTTGCTTTGTTGAAAAAGATTACTGAAAAGAAAAAAGATATATATACTACACTTTATTGCCCTTAGTAAGGCGAAACCAGTGGAATATTCTTCTGTTCTGAGTAGAGTAAATTTGACTTTCATCCTACAGTGAATTTTCAGAAGTAGAAAATAAATCAGATCTAACTGTAGGTAGACTTGTGCTTCTGTGTTTCACTGTGTAAATCTCACACTGAAGACTAGTATTTTACAGAAGCCATATTACAGTTAACATACAGTTCTGCTTGGAGTCAAAGTCAGTCAGCTGGGTGAAGGATCCCAGAAAGGCAACAGTTTCATTATTTTTAAACTTGACTGTCTAGAATGTAACACATCTCTGCTCATGCCAACATTCTTTCTGCACTAGAAAACACCCGAGTTAGAAATGCATGGTTTCCAGTAACTATTAGAAACACATAGAGATTTTTAAGACAAAAAAACCCCACAACCAACAAACCAACCAACCGAAAACCAAAATAACTTGGATCATTACAACAAACAAACAAAAAAACTGGGGTTTTTTTTGATCAGATTTGACTGGTAGATTCTTCTGTATTGCACCTATATGTACACACAGTTATATGCAAAATGCCAAATTTACAAAGTTGTAAAGTAACCTGTCTTTCAGAAACAGGCCTTCTATGCTGTATGATAACTTTTTTCTATTATGAAAGAGACTTTAATGCACATTCATAAATCCAGATGAATATTGCATGTGACCTGAGAAACAGTTTTCTTGAGAAAACAGAAGAAAAAGGGAAAAATTAGAACAACTGGGTTCAAGTCAAAGCAAAACCAGGCAAAACTCTGTGGAGAACTGATGTTTAACCCATTACATACACAGATAATGCTATGTTTTTACAGAGAGATAATGCAGACAGTCCTGTCTCACCAGAACAGATCTGTGTATTGCTATTCTTTGACTAAATAAAGATGTAATACACCACTCTGTCCATGGGTATCCTGGCACAGAATCCTGCCAGAAATGTACATTTATGACTGCTGTGAGATTCAGAAACTTGATTGCCAAAGGATTAGGTATCAAATGTTTTTTCTCTCCAGCTCACAGGAAGTCTGTAAATGTGGTGTCCTCTAGGTCAAGATCAGGAAGGACAGAGAATTGAGGATGTGATGAAGGAGCACATACCCAGCTTGCACCTTCTGCCAGTCTTCTTGCTGGAATAGCTTGCTAAAATGAGGGTTAGACTATTTTGTCCTTTTCCAAACTAACACATTAACAGGAATGTTTACAGAAAAATAAAAATAATTTTCTTGAAGAGCAAAATGGTTTTCGAAATGTATAGAAGCAAACTCCAAATGTAAATGTAAAACAATGTAAAAAATCCACCCACCCAACCAAAAAACAAAATGAAAAAAAACCAAACAAAAAGCAAATACCCCCCCCAACAACAAGAACAAAACCCATAAACTAAATAACCAATAAAAACAAAGAAAAATGTGCACTTCCAGTGTAATCCAAATGTAGAATAAAAGGAAAATCTGACAGTATTAATAATAAGAAACTACATTCAGCTTACTGGTGTGTTTTGTGATTGATGAGGTTTCATCGGTTAAAACATTTCTATCTCATGTGCAATAGTTCTTCATTACAGCTTGAATTTCACTGAGTAATGCAAAATTACCCATTCCTCACCTTTTTATCAAAGTAGGTATTTTTAAAATTTATGTAGTATTTTCAAGTTATTAAAACCAAATTTATATTTTGAGAAGATGCTTGCAAATCCAGGCAACTAAAAATATTTAGTGCATAGTATTTTTCATAGACTTCTTGGGCCAATCACTTTAGAATTAGATTTTACTTTCACAAGGCATTAGACACGCTATCTCTATGGAAATTTTCTCTGGAAATCTGTTATCAAAAACCCCAATCCAAACAAACAACCCCCCCCCACACTTTTAGCACGTACCCTACTGGGGGATGAAAAAAAGGTCCGTATATATTGTGATGAATCAGCAACCACATTTAAGTTAGATTTTGCATTTTACTGAAATAAGCATTGTTCTAAAAACCCTGTGTGTGGGAACCCAGTGAGTCTCTATCCATAGGGACTTGCCTCATGCTTCAGAAAGCATGAAAAAAATTCTATTCTATTGCAACTAACATAGTGGGAGCAGTAAGTCACTTACCTGAACTTGACTGAGCATGACCATCTTGAGGAATTTTTGTCATTGAGGTTGTCACGCATAGGCAGTAGTGATGTAAAAGATGTAAACACATGAGTGAAGTCAGTGATCATAGCAGCTACTTCTAGCAATTCTGTACATTCTGAATAAATGATGCCAGTTTACAAGAATGGTGAAGAATTTTGCAACCCATCCCCGGGTTTCAGATCTATGAAGGCCGTGTTTTTTTCCTATCCTTGGATTATGGAAAGCTCTAAAATATTTGTTAGAACTCAACAGATTTATGCTTAAAGCTAATGTCATATCAGCTTTACAACAACACAACTCAGTGAGTTTAGGCATACTATTCTTACCCACTCCAGCAGGGGAGGAAGGTTAGGCCTATATAAAAAGAACTGATTTACATTTTAGGCATGTTTTTTTTGCTATTTGGATTGCATGTGTTTTCATGGTTTCCAAACATTTTAACACCTTTTTATCTTCACTAGTTCTAGTGTGGATTCCTGAGATATGTAAATATTGCATAATTTTATGTTCACAAAAGTTTAATATCTCCCAATAGATGGTAATGCACTCCACAGAGGAGAAGCACTATGTGAACATCTGGAGAAAATGTCATATTATTCATCACCTTTTGACACAACCATTGATCAGTGGAGAATGAAGAGCTGTTTAGTACTTGCCCATAAATGTTGGTCTTCATTCTGCTGTAAAATGTACTATCAGTGGCCCAGCCAAGCTAACAGGGATCCTCAAACAACCTCGTCCTCTAAATGAGGTCTGACATGACTGAAACGACAAGTGTGTTGTTTACGATGGTATTATTTCTGACATACTTATCTCTAGGGCAGTGAAACAAGGTGTGTAATCTTGGAGGAGATGCAACAATCTTATAAAGCAACATACTTGCTATTAAACTTTTTTTAGAAGAAGCAGCCTCTTGAGTTGATGTCTGTTACATCACAGTGTTCAATATTTTATCACATGTATGCAGCATAAAAAGTACAGTTTAGTTTGATTGGATATATATTGGAAATTAAGGTAAGCAGAAAATATCTGCCTCCCTAAAGGAACTATTTAACATGCTCACTTAGTTGAGAAATAATACGAACATTTAACACATGTTCTGTGTTCACTGGAAGCTAGATTTTCACCAAGAGAGAGGAAAGTATCTGTTCAATGTTCCATAAGCCACTTATATATCTGAAGCCAGGAAAGAGTCATCTAGGAAAATTCTAAGCATAGCACTGCTAAATTTGTTGCCAAGCAACAAAAGTCTAGGTCCACAACTCACAGTCATTTTTCTGTAAAAAAAATTCAACTAGAAAAGTGCATCTCAAAACAAAAGTAACGGATGAATCTGCCAGTTGTTGGAAAATGAGTACAGCATGTCTACATTTTACAGCAAATTCTTTAGTGATTGTGCAAAGCAATCAGGAATACTCCTGAGTTATGAAGTGTCAGATATGGTGGGAAAAGAGGACAAAGTCCATGGAGTGCAGCATGGTGCAGACTATGGCTGTGGTGAGCTGACATGTTGCCTTTGAAGTGAGCAATTCACTGTGACAGCCAGAATGGGACAACCAGGATTCCATGGGGCAGGTGGGATCTGTCTGTCCTTTACTACCTAGAAACATTTGTGAAATTATCACCTTAAAATATTGTCTTGGAGTTTGTTGTTTCTTTCTGTTAAGAACAAAAGGAGTTAACTGTGAGAGGATCTATTTGCACCTTGTCATGGTGACCTTGGTTGATTCAGAGCTGATGGTAAGGTGCCTGTCGCATCTTCAATTTCTTCACAGAAATGAACCCTGCTTTTTTTTAAGGGCTGCCTTTTTGATTCTTGCTGTCTTTGAAGGCAGTAATGTGTCTGAATAAAAAAGCACTTTTGTTGCTCTTTTAATTTGTGGACTACCTGTAATAAACATGAGGAACAGCTTTTACTGGACAAAGAAATTCCATTTAGCTGTTTGTTTAATTATTCCTTGGGGATGAGCTTATCTATATGAACTGTTATGTTTCACTTGGTTTTAGACTTTTCTGAAGACATCTACTTTATCAGAAAAATGCCACTCAGTATGACTATTCAGATCAGCTATTTTCTGTTTTGAAATGAGTTCTGCATTGGAAGAAGGTTTACTGTTCCTAGGGGACGTGTGGACTGAATTAATATTCATACAGTTTGGAAGATTTTTTTTAAGACTATGCTCTCAGCTGACATACAATGCTCTCTGATTGGCATTTTACCATGTTGTTCTTCATAATTAAATTTAACATTTTAAAATACTATAGTCATTCCACTATATTGCCTTATTAGTGACTGAGGTATCAACATCAGATTTTTGGTGTATATGCAATTAATCCTCAGGACTTCTTGCATTATGTGTTGATTCACATGGCATTAATAACTCCTTCAAAAATAGATTAATTAATTGTTGAATGAATACAGTGTCTTTTATAAAAATTACATAATATACTATTAGAAAATGTTTTTAAAAGTTCAAGTCTTTTCCTTCTTATCCATTCACTGTTTCCATTGATGAAAATTTCTTGAATTCAAAACCTAACTTCCATGGCTGAATTCACTCAAATGTGCTCAGGCTACTTGCAAGATTACAGTAACAATTTTATATTCCCAGTGCAGTGTTGTTCATTCTGTACTTCAGCCATTTGAAATGCTACATACATGGTTAGGAGTTGCCAGGATAGCAGCTGTTAACAGTCTCTCTCAGAGTTTCAAGTCCAGTTCACATTTAATTTACATCCATGCTTAGCAAATACAGACTAGCAGTGAAATAATTTCAATCTACAGCATGTGTAATTAGGATTAAGCCTTTGTGGTAGTGAAAGCAGATGTGGTTGGATTTTTGTGCTACATTATCTAAAGTATGTTTGTCAAATTCCACAGGATGATAAAGATGGTTTGGGTTGTTTTGTTTTGTTTTTTGTTATGGTTTTGTTTGTTTGTTTGTTTTATTTGCTTGGTTTTTTGCTTGTTTGTTTTTTTAACTGTTATCTAAGAATCTTCCTGCATTTTAGTACTCAATCAATGGTTACCGGTAATATTTTTCAAATGTTATCTGTAGTGACATCTCAGTCCAATGAGATAAAATCACTATTTATTTTACAAAGAGCTTTGCTCAAGAGTTGTATCTGTTTTTCTTCTGAGGTTACATCTATCTTTCCTAAAATACTTTTATTTTCTTACTTCAGGTGTTGTTACTTTCATTAACACTCTAGATATTCTAATAGTAGGTCAAGCAAAGGAAACTTTTCTTAGTTATCTTTTGCTGCCTATAACAGACAACAGACAAAAAAAAAAAAAAAAAATCCCCCAAAGGTAAGAGATGTAGGAGCAAAAGGAACGTGTAATATTTTTATTCCTTTTTCTGTCTCTTCCACTTTAGTCTTGTAAACCGTCTTTAATCATCTGAAAACAACTGGTGTCAGTGAGGAAAGTGTCTGTATCAAAATGTGTGATACTTAAAGATGTTGTTATCAGCTAACCTGTATTTACAAAAGGACAGACTTCAATTGCAGTTGTGCTGTTGTTCCTATTACAGACACAGCAAAGACCAGTGAGCCTGTGTGTGCACTTTTAATATCTGTGTCTGACCAAGGAATATTCAGATGACCACCAATCATGAAAAAGCTGCATCAAAATAACAAAGTAGTTGTTTCAGAATTATTAACATGAAATAAAATTAAGACCAAAAACTTTCTACATAATTTCTTCTTACACACATGTGGCTCTATTTTTATGTTATGAATAAAAATTCTTATTTATTATAATTTTTATTTCATTATGTGAAATTTGTACATCCAAATGATGTTTTAAATGACCTCATTTTCCTATCTCACCATAGATGTTGAAATTAATGACTTTCTTGTATGCTGATAATTTTTTCTCTCTTGGGTTTTCTAGAAACCTGCTGTAGTATTAATGATGAGTTACATTTTCAAGTACCTTTTTCCTTCAAATTTTTTCTACTCTTCTTACAGAGGAAAAATAAGTAGATGGGAGATTTAGAATCAAAATATATTCACTGGATTGATAAATCTTGAAAAAGTTCTAAAGCAAGAAATTAATTAAAAGCTATTCACTGCTCATTTCCTTCTCCAGCATTAGAGAATCATAGAAAGTTAGGGGTTGGACAGGATCTCAAAGGATCACCTGGTCCAACTCTCCTGCCAGATCACACAGGAATGTGTCCAGGTGGGTTTTGAATGTCTCCAGGGAAGGAGACTCCACAACCTCCCTGGGCAGCATGTGCCAGTGCCCTGTGACCTTCACCCTCCTGTCCAGACTATTTCATGTTCTTTACAACAGTGAATGAAAGCTTGTTCTTTTCAAGGTAATCTTATATACTCTTTAATTATTACTAGTTTGTTGTGGAATACTGCAGACAGACTATGATTTACTGTGTACTGATTAACTTATCTGGACTCTTGTGCAAGATTGAATAGCTAGGTTTTTATTTACAGGTACTAATTCATTTTATTAGTAAATTTTATTGTCAGATTTTCTTTTCCATTTATTTGCTAAGTTTCTAAATTTTCCTTTTTTTTTTTTTTTGTGTTGTCAAATAGATATTTATTGATTTAATTTAGGGCAAAAAGTGGATGTGAACTTTTCTAATATGAACAATTTTATGTCTGTATATTCTAGTCATAAGAGGAATAATTTCTGAAAGACTACTGCTTTAATAAAACTTTTCAAATTAACCTGAAAAACACTGTAAAACTAAAAAAGGCTGACCATTCTCAGCAAAAAAAACCTCAAGAGGGTGTCTTAAACCATATTCTTGCACAGATATTCAAGTACATGCTTGCAAATGAAACATAAGTTTTGGTATCAGGTAGACTAGAAGCTTCCATTCATATATTATTGCAATTAAAAAGGTAATAAAAATTTGTGGGCTATTTCAAAATTTAGAGTAAACAAGAAATCTAAGGAATAAAAATAAAGGTCAAGTACCAATATTATGTCAAAGAGAAAATCTTGCCAGAAACAAAAAATGTAATAAAAAAAATAATCAAAAATATAATAAGAAGGGATTCAACAAGCAGCTTTGCTTTCCATTAAATTGTGGTTTTTTAACTGATTTTGTACTGAGCCATGTAATACATTATAACCCATAGGCTTTCAATCTCTTTAAAAAGTAAGGGCAAAATTCATTTAGCCTAAAGTCCAGGTTTTCTGAATATATGTAAGTAGAAAGGTGGTATTGTATAAATAGAAGAGCAGCATTGGCTTAGCTGACCAAAGGTCAGGAGACGAGAACATGTAATGATATTGGTGATAGGGACCTGCTCCCTGTTTTCCTTTTTGAGACACGTGGCCATTGCTATACCCTGAAAAGAAAACATTCTTCTGACTCCATTATCCTGGAGTTCCAGGGGAGATACAGTTGAATGGGTGTCCTGTTCCTCCCTACAGTCAACATACTGCTACTGAAATCCTTCATTTGGAGGTAGTAAAACCTCTCATCTCCTCTATGTGCTGGTAACACTCTTCCAAGTTCTCTGCCTCAAACACAGAAACTTTTACTGTTTAGTGAAGATGCTTCATAAAATCCTGAAGGTTTGAACCCAGGATACCGTATTTTTAATTGCCCTTAATTTAGAAGGTTATTGTTTAACTTTTTTAACAGTCATTCTTTGTTCACTATAGGACCTTAAAGTTAAATAAGAAAACTTGTATCTGCCATCAAATATAATTAAAAAATATAAATTGGGGATTACACTTCAAAGCTGGTTGTGCTATTTACTTTTTTTCTGGTCTAAAGTGATCCTATTGTGTCTCACTTTACTGCTTTCGGCTTCCAAATATTGTTGCCTCCTGGAATTCATTAACACAGAGAAGTAAGAAGGGGCACTGTTCCATCATGGGTGAAAGTTCCTACCAAGTTCAGCAGAGCAGCAGACCTCTTACTTTTGTGCCTGTGTTTTAAATTTTGTTTAAAACTGCCATTACATTCTCACTGTTGAGGAGATGTGGCAGAAGAGACCATGAAGAAGGTTGAAGGAAAGGTTTATTCTGGATTCTGAATTAATGGGAAACATATTAAGCCTGTTTTAGAAAAACAAGACTAATGGTGTCATTTTCACAAGTTTATTTTTTCTCCCTTTTAAACATATTTGAATTTCTGGACTACTGTAATACACGTTTCTAAAAATTCAGAATGGGAATAAGCCAGGTGGTGGATATTGCAAATATTTTCTTTTCTGTAGCAGTGTCTGTCTTACTATATGTAACTGATATTTCAACTGAACATTTTTCCTTGCTAATTCATATTTTCTCACCATGGTTGTCCTTATTATATCTGTACAAGAAGTTCCTAGAACCTTTTCAAGACTACACAGACAGCACAACTGTAAAGCTAGCTCTCTGTGTTGATATGTAGCTTAAACACTGCCTTTATTTAGGAGTGATACCTAGAAATTGTGATCTTAGCCAGATCTTTACAAAAATAGTACAGCAGTGAAGTGATATTGATGATGGGATGGTGGTGTAGTGTGATTTTAAATGCAGCAAGCTCAAATGCCAGTATAAATAAGAATGAAATTTGATCTTTGTTTGATAAGAGTAAAACTGTATGGGTGTTTTATCTGAGCAATGTCTGGGCGTTTCATAATCTTTTCATAAAGCAATTTCATGTTCACAGACTGTTAATGATTTACTTGCTTTGCAGTACTGTCTTTTACATCTGTTTTTTGTTATGTGACTAAGAGCTATAAAGTTTTGCACTGATTTCAACTCAGGGGGTGGTACTTTTCCATACTCAAACTCAGAATAAAGCTTGTCTGTGTATTTCTGTTTCAAATGTGTTAAATGACTTGATGATTATATTATTCAAACCTTTAATAAAAAATTGATAGAAGCCTTGGTTTACTCCATTTTGCTATACATAGAAGTGGATTCAGTGTAAAAGTAGTGTAACATTATGGTGAATGAGAAACCTTAGAAGAGATCTGTGGCAGTGCAAAGTAAATAAGAAACTGAGATAGTAAGATGCATAGAAGTCAATAGAAACTAGGATTTGTGTGACACACTTTTTTAAGATATTGCCAGGGATTTAAAATTATCTGTGCTTAAACGATGAAGTTAAATATCTACTAATGCTTAAATTCCAGCCATGCAACCTTGGGCACTAGTCTGTGAACATCACAAAAATTGAGGGACTTTGGAGACATTGAATGAATTATTTTAAAGGGAAAAAAGTAAATGCTGTAATATTTCTTCTCTGAAGATATGGGGCTTCTCCATAATTGATAAAAGCAAGACATAAAGAATCTTCCATATTTTGTCTTTTACACAGAGGTGGAAGAACTTGAGGGCAAGAGATACTTCTCTTCAGTGATCTCTATTGCACTGAGATGGAGAATAATTACATTATGACTAGACCTATTTGAACTATTTAGAGGTTAAGAACTTTAATGTATCCACTGAGGATAAATTAAAGGAGACTTCAGTGAAGGATAGGTGAAACAATGTGTTATAACCCTTTTACCCACATGACTGCAGAACCAGGTAGAAATAATTTGCTTACATTTCCAGAACAGTACATAAATATTTATAGATATATATTAAGGAGTTAAAGAGTCATAGTTAATAAGGGGCTGTTTGAATACACAAGAAGATATATTCTGTGCCTTTGGAAGACTTACAGTTGAATTTCTAGTCTGGGGAGTGGAAGTTACCTTGAGTCAAAATGCCTGATGGAGAGTTCTCCCCACAGTACTGCACTGGACTAATAATGATTTTTTTTTTTTTTTCCAGAAGAAAGAATGTCAGTCAAAACGCTTTTTTTACCAAAGCAAAAGAAAGAAAAACCCTGCCTGGAGTCCTAACAGCTGGATTGCTAGAGTGTTCAGATATCTATAGCATGTATCTCCAAAATCACTCTAAAAACTTAGGAAAATTTAAAAAATCTTAAAGCCCTGGTCTGTAGGACTTCACTCTAAGACTTAAGTAAGGAAGTTCTGTATTTCTATTTAGCTAACCTGGTATGTAGATAATACGGGAAGATTCCCTCTCTTTATTTTTCCCTCTTTCTGCCATTTGTATTCCACAGTTTATTCTGACTGAAAACAGAATGGAGTAATTTGTACTATATTACTCCATACCATGCTATATACCTGCTTCCCATAACCACTGTGTTGTGTTATGACTCTCTATGTAATCTACCTTGGTCTTTGGGATTGAATGAAGCAGAATGAGCTTTGACTACTCTGCTTAAGACAAGCCTTTGACATGCAGAGGGGCCTGACCCACACTGTGGATGCTCCCTCATGCCCTTATGGTGCCATTTTCTATGTTTGCAGTTTCAGCCCAAATTTCTTGAAAAAATGTGAAGTTGTTATCCTTTTCTCCAAGAGTATCTGTGGCAGTGACAGATGCCATAAAGGGATGAAGCCTTCCAGGATTGTGCTGGAAGCCCAGTTTCTTCTCAGCTTTGTGAGTTTTTTCACTGAAGGACATACCCCAGACCCTAGCTTCATTTTGTGCCAGAAGCAGCTCAATAGTTTACTTTAGAAGAGAAACAGAAAAAGAACATATGAAACGGCATAGGGTCACCCAATAAATGAAAGAGCTCTTCATACTGTGGTGGTCCCCAAACAGGTTACTTCTTGATCACTGCTATCTTAAACTGATTTGGTTTTTTTAATATGAAATTCATGTTTCGTACTTCACAGACTGTTTTGTGACAAAGGTTTTCACATGACGCAGAAGTCCTTATTTCCAAATATTAAATGCTTGTCTCAGAATTATTTAACTGTGAGGACTGAATTTTACATGAAATTGTTACTCTGTCTGTTTTTTTATTTCCCATAATCTTATAAAGAACTGATTACTATTCACCCATTCAACTTTCAATGAGAAGGAATAGCATCTATTTCAAAAAGGCTGAGAAATGATCACATTGCAACTGCAAGGACTGTTCAATAATTACAACTACCACTTAGTTCCCTGATGCTTTTCATTGACCATGCCTGCATAAACTACTATTGCGTATCTCTGCTGCTAATCTAAGTTCCCAGTTCTATGTCAGGATATCACTGAAGTGGCATCCAGTGAGCATCACCCATCAGATAGGTGATGCTTTTGGTGTTCATTTTCAAGGGAAGAAGTGCAAGAAGGCTCACGAAAGAAAGTAGCAGAGCTTCTGCTTTGTTGTGGTGATCAAGTTGTTTTTAAGCTGATGCCTGGAGTACAAACATAAATTAATTTTCACCTTTCTGCAAATATATTTTCATTTTTGTGGTAGCGAGTGAACACAGACATGGAGCTGTTGAAATGACATTTCTCCACAGGACAAAGTGGTTGCTACAATGATTAATAACCTGAGTCACTGTTAGGAAGCTGTTAAGGTTTGCACTGACTTTTAAGACAGATTAATTTCCTGCAACTTGGGGCATGATGAGTGCAGATAATAAAGATAGATTCAGCATTACTACATAAATATAGAATAGATAAATGGTGCATGTAAGAGAAAACTGGTGTAGCACTTACCATGGAAAGTCAGAGAGCAAAATGTTAACAGAGAGTTAGGACTTCAGCTCTTGTCCTATCCTTACCACATAAATGATGTATTTTTTTGTTTATCCAGAATCATTACCTGCTCCTTAAAAATATAGATAATAATTCACATTTCTTCTAAATACATTTCTATCTTTTGAAGATAAGAAAATGAAAAATGCAATCAGGTTGGTTTTTTTTTTTTTTTTTTTTTTTTTTTTTTAAACCAACAAGCTAAAATTTGAAAATGACAGAACACTATAAATTTGTTCCCATAACAGGAAGATGACTAAACAGACTCTGTTAATCTCAGGAAGGACAGTAAATAAGCATATTAGGACAGATGTAAGAAACAAAATGGAATATAGCTTTTTTGTGTGTTGAAAGGCTGAGTGAAAAGTCACAGGGTAATGTAATCATGCCTTTTCACACAGGGTAAATAGAGGAAGCAATAAAGCTCAGTTGTGAGAACAGATAGCTGAAACAATGAAAGCCAACACAATTAAAAATGTGGATTAGTGTGAGAGGAAACTCAGTAATGTGGTCTAAACACTGATATAGACATATGACATCTAAGGCACTATTTAAGGGAACTTTTGGGCAAATATAGTATCATGATGGTCAGATCTGTCTCATTGGTGTGTGTTTTAAAAGATGAGCTAAGAAAAAAATTCAGGATGAAGTGCTGACCAAAAGAAGCATGAGATTGTGAACAGAACTAAAATTACTTAAACCCTAAGAGGTTCTTGCAGCTTCTGTATGTATGCTCAAGGAATGGCTTTGTAGTAGTCCTTCTTCTGCCTTCAGGTTTTCCGCCTTCTGGAAAACATGAGGGAAATAAAAAATAATTGTTGAATCCTTAGGATCAAGTAACTACTCCGATTGAAAAGAGGCAACAGTTTTCCAGGGAGAAAAAAAAAATGAATTTAACAATTGAGATTCTAAGCAGTCAGCCCATGGAAGCTGAAGAAATAGAAGCTGTACATCAATTTAAAAAATTGTCTATCAGTAATGTTGCACAGTGCTCTAAAATGATTTGAGTCTGCAAAGTGTTTTTTGTACCTGTCTTCAACTCTATCAGTGTTACTATAATCAGCAAATATTTTGGGACATGATGTCTTGTGGCCTTATGTTTTTCATATCTATAGAATAATGAATGCTAGACAAAATTCAGGAAAAAAAATAAGTTTCTTTCATTCCCAACGCATGAGATATATTATAGAAATGCAATTCAATAAAAATAGGACTGATACTTCCTGGTGGCTTACAGCATTATAACATATAAATACAGTTTAAAATTGCTAAATCAGGTCAGAATATTATACTAGTATAATGCAGATAATAAACACTACTAAGGTCAAATGGAAAGTATTCTTTATCTGCCATACCAAAGAACAAGATAGATGACAAGCTATCCAAAATAAATAATGCAGGTTTTTATCATTAACTTTAATGGAACTGGCAGTCAGAAATACTTTTCACGTTGCACTAGTACTCCCTGCTTACAGTGCAGAAGGATCTTGTGAACTTCCACATTTTCTACAAGTAAAAATTCTCAGTATTGTTACAGTGGTTTGCAGATTTTCTCATGATCTTGTTTTCCGTCTGCATCCACATAAGCAACACGTCAGATGTGAGGTCGGCAATTAATGCTGCTATGCTATCCAAAGAACTAGTAAGAATTATCTTAGCTCAGAGCAAAATAAAAAAAAAAATTAGTGACTACATACTATTTTAATCTACAGACAAAAATTAATTGTTAAAGAAAAACATCAAGGTTCAGTGAACATTGACATTAAAAGTGTGGTGGGGTAAATAAAAAAAGCCAAACAACCCAAAGCAATCAAAACATCTAAAGGGGAAAAAAAAAAAAGATCAATTGCACCTCCTTGTGGTGTAGCAAAAGAGTGAACAGTCTTTGACATAAGGCTGTTTTTGCTAGTTAGTCAATAATGGTAACTTTGTTTTAATACATTTGAGAAACTGTAAAAAGAAAAAAGCTCCAACCACGTCTTTAGAGATTTTGTGTGCAAAAGACGTGTTTCTTGTTCTGTGCCTGTATCCAGGATGCTAAGGCAGATTATCACAAAAATGACATTAAATAGGAGTCTACAATTTATTGGCTATTTTTACAGGAAGTGGAGTATTGTTTTTTTGTTCAGTATCATTCCATAGGAACAATCAATAATCAAATATTTTCACTGTTACATAAAATTTTGATCCAAAAGCTATCCAGATATCTGTTTCATCTTCCAATCTGTGGGATTGTTGCAGGGATGCAACAGGCTGTTTCAGGCAACTTTCCTTACAACAGGATCTGGAACCTAAGCAATGTTCAGAAAAACAAGTGTGTTTCCTTGGGACTGTATGGGAGAATCTTTGAGTTGGAAGTCACCTTGTGAAGATAAACATCCAAGATCTGCAAATTTACCATGAAAAAAACCCAAACCAACCTAAACCAAACTAATATCCAACCAACTAACCTATTAAAAAAATTTAAACAAAAGAAAACCCAGATGCTTTATAGAGATATTAAAAAAACATTCAAAAATCAAATTAGTTTTAGGACTTTGAAAGATCAATTTTTATCTATTCTGAATTTGGAAGCAGGTAGGAAGACCACAGCAATTTTATCTGTGTGTTTCTGTTCTCATTTTGTTTATTCCCCTCATGGCTGTAACAATTACTTTGGTCTCAGACTCTTCTCTTAGAGGATATTCACCATTTGAGATCATGTGTGTACGCAAATATAGGTAGATTTTTAATTCCCTAACATACTATAGTTTTCAGTAGCCTCCCTATGGTGCACTTTCTTTCTGCAATACAGGTATAAGTCAGGTTAAATCTCTAACATAAATCAAGAAGATACTTTGAAATTAACGTTTTCTTTAATGGCTTAAAACTTGAAGAGGGGAGATTTAGGTTAGGCATTAAGAAGAAATTCTTTAATTTGAGGGTGGTGATAAACTGGCACAGGTTGCCCAAAGGAGTTGTGGCTGCCCCCTCCTCCGAAGTGTTCAAACCCAGGTTGGATGGGGCCTTGAGCAACCTGATGCAGTGGGAGGTGTCCCTGCCAATGCAGGGCAGTTGGAACTAGATGATCTTTAAGATCCCTTCTAGCCCTAATGATGCTATAATTCTATGATTTATTAGAACTTCATTGCATGAAAATGAGTTTCAAGGGCTGAGAAACAAATAAGGAATTCAGGAAGGAGTCCAGGCAGATCATTGTTCTTTCCCTATCATTAAGTATTTTTACTTATGAAAGTAACTCAAAAATGCTGAAATATGTTCTATATTTCAGTAGATTCTTTTTTCTGAACAAACATCTTATTTTAAAAATACTCAGAAATAATTTTCAAGTAGAAATGGATAATATAGTTCCATTTTCATTAAAAAACCTGCATAGTCTCTATATTCTCTTTAGTCTGGAATGCTTGGTTTGAAAGTTATCTTTTCTTTTATTAATTCCTCTGTGCACACTAGGAAAATGTCCATACATTAAGGAAGAAAACATTTAAATATGTAAAAAATTCTGCATGCAGAGTTCATTACACAAAATTTCCTTTTCTATTTGGCTCTGCATTAAAATCAAGAAGGAAACATGGAGACATGTTTCAAACAAAGCTGGGATCTATGTCAGTTCTGTTTGGTGTTGACAAATTTAGGCAGGCTTGAGAAGCAGAGATAGCTCTTTGGGTAGATCAGATATTTCAGTTTTTTCTCTGACTTACAATAAGAAATATAGAGAAGGATGGAATGTCCACAAGGAGACTGTGAAAAATGCCTTGAGAAAGCTGTCATTAAGAGGAGTCAAAAACCTCATGTGCTTTTCTCTGCTACAAGAATAGATACCCTTTGATGTTTCAGAGAGCAGTTTATGAACTTCACCAAGAAGTTTAGGGACCTCTCAGACACAGTGATCTTGCTAGCTTCCCTACCAGATGTTTAGAAAGTTTCTTCTGTAACCTGTGTTTTGGGAAAAAGTACAACTGAAACAAAAATATTTTCCTTACAGTTCTTCATGTTAGCCATGCAGATCTTCAGCTGTAGCAATGCTGAAGACCTTTTCCCTGCTTTCCATTGTGTTCCAGAAAATAAAGGGAGATACATCTTCATTTGTGTTCAAACAAATTAAAGTCTCATGAACTAAAATATTTGGGAGTACTATGTCTCTTATGAGGTGGTGAGAAGGTTCATAATTCTTCAAGAATGCCTTGATTTCAAATATCAGAATTGTAGGGTTAGGGTGTTGAGAAAAATTTAATGTCTCCTCTTTAAAGTGAGATTTTATATCTCCTTCCTATGTTAAATTCTGAATATTACACAAATAATTCATATTTTGCTTTGTAGAATGGAATTTGAGATATTAGTGATACTCTGGTTGCACTAAATGAAGGCCAAAAAAGTAACAGTGTTGAAACTATGTTGACAAATGATCACATTGTTTCCACTGTCAGTGATATATTTGGAACAATTATGCTTGCTAAGATTTTCTTTACTACTTTGTCAGTTATTGAGGCCTTCAATATCTTCCCATGTTCTTTCTGCTCTTACTCTTAGAAAGAACAAGAAAGCTGAGAGGGAGCACCTCAATGTTTTAGTAGGTTACAGAATCCTTAAATAGAGAACAATATAAATCAAAACCAACAAGAAGTTAGGATAAAATATCCTAACAGGAACTGTTCTCTTACACCTAGAACTGATTGCAACTCTTTTGAATTCTTTCTTAAAAATTAAATTAGTTTTATTTAGTCAAAACAAACTATAAGCATTTAGAAGGAAGATACAGACAAGACAGTGAATGGGTTGAGGGAAAAGCAATCTTGGGACTACAGAGAGACTGTGAAACAGAAAAAGTTTTCAAGTAAAAAAAAAAACCCCTGTTTTTCTAAGGATACTGATATTTTTACAACTTTTACAAGTGTAGTTAATCAGCAGCTTTCTTTCCTAAAACCCCAATGTCCTCTAATTTATCTTTTCGTTAAGTCTATACTTGCTGAAATATCTTCAAGGCTGCAAGCTGTTAGCTTTTCAACATATGTAGAGCACCCTTTATCTTGTTTTAAAAAGTATTATTCATCTTTAGCAAATTCAGAGCAATTTACAATATCAAATATGAAATTCTCCCTTCTATTTCTATTTGTGCAAGATACAGTGTAATAGCAACAGTGGAAAAAGTTAACATGTTTTATCTGTAGGATAGAAGAAGCATTTACTTCTGAGTATTTAGTTCTGATTACACATCTCAGAAAAAAAATATTTAGGTTTCACCTATTAACCCTTCTGACACAAAACATGGTGACAGTGACACAAATTCTGTTCCTGGAGTCTGTAGACATTTTTCTGCAATGTAGGGTTTACAAATTTCAAGAGCTTAATTTGTCAATATTGCTGTGCATAGAACAAAAGCAAAGGGACAGTGGAAAATAAAGGATATCCGCATGGTTCTGACCTTGAAGAAATAACACCACAGAACAAAAGAGAACAGGTTTCCAAAAAAAAATGTCTGAAGAGAACATACATAAGGATCCAAACCCAATTCTTTCTTGAAGTTTAGAGTCTATAGGGTCATTATCTTGTCTAGACCCATTTACACACAAAAAGCCCTTTACAGTACACAATGCATGAAACGCACCAACATACAGTCCTACTGATGACATATCCTTGTCAATGAGAATTTCAGCTGAATTTTAAAACAGAACACATAAAATCTGAAAATTACACTTAAGTGGAAAGGTTTTCAAAGGCTGATAGAAGGTTAGGGCTAGGGACCTTGTTAGAGCTCAAAACTCATTTGTTTACTCTCCAGAAACTGTCATATTCAACCAAAATTAAATTTATTCTAGAAGACATTTACTTGTTATTTGGTTCACAATGGGAAATATTCAACCATCACTTAGGAGGTCGGAATCCTTCTTATATTGATATCAGTGGCATTTTTCTTCCCTGTTGTTCATGCTAATGGTTGATTCTGTGAGAATTTCTCTTAATCTACCATTAAAGAAAGTTCAGGGGGAGAATGTGAATTTCCATTACCTTAACCGTTGAAGATTTAACTTTGCACTATTCTGCATCTCTCTTTAAAAGAAAATTATCTTCAGTGGAAGTTGTGGATTTAAAGTCTTAAAATCTGTGTTTCAGCTTTTGAAAGATATGATGAAGGTAATTAAATTATTGCAATACATATAAAATGCCTGACAACTTTTGCTATGAAAATGAACTGCAGGATTACTGTGTTTTATTATTAGCGACTGCTCTTTTCAAGACTGTATGGACTTTGACTCACTAGTAACCTAGCAATACTAGATTGTTTTAATCTTTTCTTGACTTTTCAATATATTTACCATTAGTAATTAATGAAATTGCAAGGACTAGAAAGTGTAATAAGACAATAGTCAATTGTACAGAAAGGTAAATGTAATAAATTTAGTAACTACTGTCTTGTAATCATAGTTTTAATATATAAGCTGCCAGTTTTCCTTACAATACCAGCATCTATTTTTAGTAAAAACAAGAACACATGCAATTATAAACTTCTAAAATCAGTATGATTTTAAATCACAAGGAATATTAAAATATAATCTTCATCAATTTATATTATCACAAATAAAATAAATAATTTTAGTTGTTGTAGATGTACTATAAAATACATTTAAAAATAAACTTCCCTCTTAACATAATTTATTGAGCTGTTTCTATACATTTGCATACATTATTTATTAATATATAAAATATAATTATAATAATATATATTTATTGATATTTATTATTATATATGTACATTAAAGTGACATTTCAGAGAAAAAAAAAGAACTGCAACGATATATCTAAGGTAAAACATACTGCTTAATTTTATAGTTTTTTATATAGATACAACTGGTTTCTCTATTGTTTAATCTAGTTTTCTTTCCCAAAGCCCAGACAACTATGCAACAGAAAATTGGTAAATTGAAAAATTTGTAAATTGGTAAATATTGTGAAAATTTGTCTGCATAAAATTATTTCAACTGAAAATTATTTCAGATGAAAAATCATCTGTTTGAAAATTTCACTTGGATCTAAGATTTTAAAAACACTGTCTTTCTGCAGCATGCGCCTGATTTTCTTAGTGTCAATGGATAAATGTTTGAAGTGTTACCTCCAAAGGAAGAGCTAGTTTACCTAAGTGAGCTTTTGTGCCTGTGTAGATCCCACCTACATCTACAAAAGTCTTGTTCTCTTTGGTTTTTATTTATTCTCTAGATAGATACATATTGATGCCTCTTTTAACAATGTTAAACTTTACTTCTGCAGTCCAGATGAAAATATTCACTGGAGACAGCTGCACAGATTTGAAGACACATCTTCAGTACTTTATATGGAAACATGCATTTATGAAGTCCTTGCGCATGCATCTTATGTGACTTTCATGGCTCTTCATTCATAAATGATTAGCCAACATTTTTCAAATCTTAAAATAAATAAAATGGGAATTCCTGAAGTTAGAGCACAATCAAATATAATAAGAGTATGTTTTTAGAAACTCAAGGCTTATGTTGTCCCACATTCTGGGCTATAAGACTAATTTCAATAGTACAGGAATCTGATTACTCATCTTTTCATGTGCCTGTGTCCTACATATATCCTATACTTGAAACTGGAGAGAAGATTTTTGCATTTTATGTTCTTGAAAATAAGGTTTTTTTACTTTTTTTAAGAAGGCATAATAATAACAGTCTATACTCCAATGAACTTAAGGAAAAGAATTCTTAACCTTTCATTTCTCTCTTTGTAAGCACACCACACTGCAATTAGACATACAAGTAACTTTGGTATTCAGAAAATGTTAATGCATGAACAGGAAAATAACAATTTTAAAAAATAGTTAAATTAAAAATGTTTTTATTTATTTTGAAATTAAATATCTGTAATTTAATAAATTGAAAGAAATTCAACTATACATCCACTGGAATTTTCGTTTCTGAATAAGAACATTTTGCCTACCAAGGACATTAGATTGAGGTGAACATTAATGTCTCAAAATCTTGGTATCAGATATTCCACAGTTATTTTTGCTTGCCTACCTGTCACGGGGTATATAGAACCTCTCTATGCTAAAAAAGTGAAACCAGAAAAAATTTTCCTTTCTGCTTCTTAGAAAAAAAATTCTATTAAGATAAAAGTTCATTATCACCTACATTCACTCATTTTTCACAGCTTTTATTTTAGTCATTAAGTCTGGATATTTTTAGAAGCCACATTGAAGGAAAATATGAATCAGGGAGTTGATTTTAGGCTTCACTGTATTACACATGTGTTTCAAATTACTTCACAGTAGTTTGAAGTAAACGGGTTTTGTTTCCTAAACTGGCAGATTCACGGTACATGGTTTCAAAGGATTATAAAATTAGACAGGAAAACACCCAGCCTTACTATGTTTATTTTTAGAATATTATGGAGGAATACAGGCCTATTTAAGCCTGGAATATTTGTCCATGAACTGTCTAATAAAAAAGGACCCAACTGAATAAATAATGATCTTTGGACTGAGCAAAAGAAAATGTTTGGGATACAGCTTTACTCATGTTGGAATCTTTATCATAACAATGTTGCTACATGGAGTGGATATCAACAGTTCAAAAGGTCAGAATTTAGGTCTTTCTCTAAATTTTGGACTGGTAATGAAACCTAAGCAGTTTAACATTTCATTTTCACGGAGAACACAAATTTCAGTATATTTTGGTCTAATTTCTTAGAATGACATATGTTATCTTTGTGTCATGGTTTAAGACACTTTGTAAATCTCTGACTGTAAGAAAAAGAGATAAAGTACTTTTAATCTTTGTATCAAGTGAGTTTGATTTTTTTTGTTTTGTTTTGAGTAAGTGTTTTAGTTGTATTTGTAGTTTGGCTTTATAATTTAAGGGCAGTTTGCTAAATGTTGCATCATAGAGAGTGCTGTATTTTGTCCTGATATTTTTCAGTTTACTCCTTACATATTGCATAGAGCTCACTGTTACTAATAATACTGCCTCATAAATTATGTCAATAATGGAGGTCAGATCTGTAAACCGACTGTATTTCAAGTTCATTGTTAGCAGACACATATGACATTTCCGAGTACCCACATGTAAAAAAAAAAAAAGGATGAAAGGATAGGAATAGTGACTTTACACTCACTGTATAAATATGCTTAATAAAATGTTTTGTAGGGGTTAACTATGGCTATTACATAAAATTTCAACATTTGGGTCTAAAAGTTAGGTGAGGAATTGATATTTCATATTCTAATTTACAGGAGAACAACTGTGTACTCAGTAACAGAGTCATTCCACTAAAGCTTTTAAAAATATCATTCACAATTTTTCTCTTTCTTTTCCCTCAGACTATTTGTCAGCATAAATAATTTCATTGTGCTGTCTCATCAATAGCAGCAATGCTTGTAAGAGGTTTTTTCCCTTCTATGGAGTATACTTCCCCATGGTTATACCTTTTACAAAGCAGCAGTATTCAGGGAAACACAACAGTTGTCTTGTCTCAGCATTCATTAAAAGGAACTGTATTCATGCCCCTAGCCTCCTACAAATGCTGGGTGAGATCAGTGAACCAAATCCACCACAAACACTGCAATAAAAAGAATTTGTCACAGCAAGAGTCCCCTAATTTCTCTGGCATTGCCAGCACAGTACAGAACTGAGGTATGCTATCTCTTGAAGCACCCAAGCAAAGAGTTTCACAAAGAATCCTCTGTTTGTCACGTGGGGGACTTTTTTGCCTTGCAGAACATGCTGTTAATGTCTTCACATGCTTACTGGACCAGAGAATACATTTAATTGCCGACTGCCTCTAGCCAACTTCAAATTATGGGGTTATGTTTTGTGTGTTTCAATCACTTGAAGATTATTCAAAGTTGCAGGTGTAGCTTTTGCAAAGGGATACTGAAATGTAAGAACAAAGGAATAAGATGGTTGGAGGAAACAGAATGCAGTCAGCAGTAGGAACTGGGTAAGTAAGGCGAAGGCATGGAACAGAGACACTGAGACCAAGGAGGAAATGGTGGGAGCAGATGGGCTCTGTTTGCACCCACTGCATAGGTGAAGGCTGGGAGGATGAACCTCTGGTATTGCCCTTGAACATACCAAAGAAATTACCAGAAGAACAAGCACATAGTTATTTCTTGAGCAGCAGTAAACCTAGCTGCACTAAATACAGCCAGAATACTGCTGTCAAAACACTGCATTTGCTTAAGGATGGAGGTCGTACTCCAGCTCATGGATACAGTCTCTACACCTCCTTCACTTTCTTTTTCTACTCTGTATTTATTTTTTTCTATTGTGTTTTGTTGAGACCATCCCCCAAGGAGTGGGAAATATGTGTCAGAGAACCATTCAAGTTATCAGAAATTAAGAAGACAACTGTGTCTATATGGAAGCTATTTTAGTTAGTATAGTTGGCACTGCTATAATTCTTTCTTATGATGTAGAATTTGTGCCATATGATTAAATGAAAGAATACATCTAAATAAATTCTAAATCATAGAAATATAAAGTGTTTGGGGTTGGAAAGAACCTTAAAGACTATCTAGTTACAACCTGCCTGTTGTGGGCATAACACAATTCCTAGGGAAGGGAATGGAAAAGAAGGGAAAATTTATGGTCGAGAATATTTAAGTAGTTAAATAAGAAAATTAGAGCCATAATCAGACACATTAGACTGTGTGGTAATTTTCTATGTTCTTAAATAAGTCTTTAACCAGCAACATCAAGAAAAAAAAAATTATCTTTTACTGTCTTTATCTGATTTGTCTTTGTTACAGTGATACTCCAAAAAATAAAGAGATGGGGAGAAGCTATCAACGAAGTCCATGCTACCATAATTTATCGCTGTATGGATAATTGGCTGTAATTTATAGGAAAAGATCACTGTTACCAGCGTCTTGAATTCCACTGGGAATGTAAGAGAAAATGTGTTCCAGAGCCCCTTACAAGGACCAGCACTTCTGGGGGCACATTTGTTCATGGGAGACTAGAAAGCCCAGAGCTCTTCCTGTACATCCAGATCCTGAAAGATCACCTGGTGCAGCCTTTCATGAGAAAGAAACCTCTCCCAGTGCAACATGTACCTGTTAACCCTTGTCTTGCCCCTTGTCCTGTGTTCCCCCCTCCTCCATGTGGTTTCAGTAAAAATCAGTTGAGAATGGTATAAGTATCAGCTTTTATGATGTAAGTATCAGCTTTGCTATATAAGTCCTAATATAGGTCTTGCTTAAAAAAAGATAATTTTTTTTAATGGGTTATGTAACAAATGTAACATATGTGTTAGAATGCATTAGTCTCCTCCAGAACAGGAATTAATTTGGGACCTGATGGGGGAGAGAAACTGGTCATATTTGTAGTTTAAAAATAAGAATTAAGAGTGAAAGTTTGAGAATTATTTAAAAATCATCAGTTGTCTAAAATATTAGGAAAACAAATTACTGTACTTAGTAGAATTTTTAGCTTTAAAAAATTGAATTCAAGCTCAAATAATGATTAAAGTTAACCAATAAAGTTAATAAAGAATTTATTTATTTTTTTATTGTTTATTTTATTTTACACAACTGCACCTAAAATATTCAATTGCTTTACACTAGACAGGTCAATAACTGTTTCACAGTTCAAAAATCTTATTTGATTCATAGCAGAGTTCTATCTTGTTCCATGGTTCTCATATTTTAAAGCTGATTTAAAACTTCCCGTCTCATCACCAAATACATCAAAATTCTAACTGCAGCAGAAAATCAGTAAGTGTTCTATGTGTACATCCTGCATGTAGTTTGTATACACTTTCCACAAATATTTAGGCTTTTTCTCTGCCTGTGGTGGACTGGCATTTGTCCAGTCCTGTCTAATGCTTGGACCGATTGTCAATGGTTCTGCATCCGGGAGCTGTATAATTCATCACTATGAAACTTTAAGTTAGTCTCTTCTTCACCCATCTAGTTGTTTATCTCTTGAGCATCATCACCATAATGCATCTACATTTTAGTGACATCTATGTCCTTATTTCTTTTCTCTTGCATTCCCTTCCAATGATCTTACGGTAGAAGAGTGGACTAACAGATCAATTGAAATAGACCACAAATATATTAATGGCACTCAGGAACAGACATTGTGTTCCCAGTGTTATATATTTATAATACACTTATCAAATTGTTTTCATAGAAACACTGGCATAGAGGTAGGCTTCATCTGTAGAGACTATTTTTTGGATAGGCAATTCAAACCTAGAGGAGGAACATAATGAAAAGACATATAGTTAAAAAAAGTACTATTTGAATGTAAGGTCATTGGTAGAAAAAACTTGTTTTAAACTTAGTGTATAGGCAGTAACATTAGGGACTTGATAAAGTTGACTAGTGCAAATAAACCACTCATAGCCCTAGGTACATATGCTTGGCAGCTGAAAAAAACTCTAGACCTTGGATTGCACATTTTTTATCTAAATTTACACTGTGCATTCTCTTCCAGGAACTTAGCATAACAATCTCCAACAACCATTTGCTAAAGAAAACAAGTGGTTGTCTTCAACAAAACCCACCATCTCCACTTTAATTTCTTCTTTGAATGATTAGAACTACCATCTCTTTGCAAATATTGCTCACAGAAACATGTTAAATGCTCCATTTCAGTCAGCAAAAACTTGGTGAGATAGATCCCACCCACCTGCAAGCAAATTTATGCCTTTTTGACTGCATGACCTTGTTTAGTCACAGCCTCTTTCAGAAAAAATTTTAATGCTATTGAGTATAAGATACACAGCTAAAGATACACAGCTGTACATCTCTGTATGTAAATCCCACAGAGTTATGCTTTTTAGAAAAAGATTCAGACATCAGATACATACATCACAGGATGTAACGCAGAGCAAATCTCAAATTCCTTAAGTGCTGTTAGGAGAAGGAGGACATTTTAAAATATATTCTTAAAAACAATATGTGATCATACATTGTAATATATTACCTTGACTGTAATTTTATTCTTCTTCATGAGTTCCTCTGGATGGCAGATCTTTCTTCTCAGAGAGTGCTGAAGGATCTCCTGGACAGTTCCAGAAATCACAGTTGCATATAATAAAAATATATCCCAAATTACCTTGTAAATTAGGAACAGTCATTCTCTCAAACAGAAGTTCATAACCACCCATCTCCGTGTCTACACCATCAAAACCAGGTTTTGTATTGCAGAATCATAGAAAAATCAAGACAAATATTTGAAAAACCTTTTATACTAGTCCTCTCAGAAGAGCGCAACATGTTAAAGTGATGAATTGGGGATTTTCAAGTTTCCTCCAAAAGGGGTTACCTACTTCTGAATTCTGCATTTGATATTGCAATCAGTGCATGGCTGCCAAATCTGACTGCATTCTGGGCACAATATACAAAAAAACATGAGATTTCCAAAATGAAAAATATATCAAAGAAAATATTAACAGTGGGGTTATAAATGTGGAAACTATGTGTTTGCAAACCATGACCCAATGTTGAAATTCAATTAGCAGTTTATTAAATTGCACATAACTGAAATGCTTAATGAGATAACTCATAGCATTGCAGTTGCTTAGGTCTAGGAGTCTTTTTAATGCTGTACTGTTTTCTTACATTCAAAGAGAGTTGGCTGAGGGTAATTAGGCTTCTCTGAATTGGCAAGAGGATTTCTCACCTGTAAAGGCTATGTAAAGACAATCTCTTTTAATCCAGTTGGGGATTTCTCCTGTCAGGATACAATCAAGAACAATTTTCTCTGTTTCAACATATTCTAGTTCAGACTTTGCTTTTCCAAAATTTCTGAAAAGCTCTGTTAAGAGCAGTATTCTGTCATTCAAAGAAAGAAAGAAAGAAACAAAAAATAAACAAGCAAAGCAAAGCAAGCCAAACAAAATAACAACAAAAACAAAACCAAAAAACCACAAACAAAACAAAGAAACCCCAAAACCAAAAAAGAATTTTAAAAGAACTGTTTACTAAAACCACAACAAAGAAGAAATGTCACAGAATATGAGGAAGAAACAACCTTTCAAAATGCTATAAGAAAAGGATGTTGATGCTGCAGCACAGGCTTGCCAAATAAGCTTATTTCAGGATATTTAGTAATGCACAGGATAGAAGCTGAGTAAGCCAGTTAAGCTGAAATGCTTTCCTGAGTTTTGTTGTTTGTGGATCTATATTCTCTGATTTCTTTCTCAATATATATGTATACTCTGATATTTCCCCCCCTCACTATGCATGAAAGTTATATTAGCATTCTTTGAAATGTATTTCCTCTCTCTGAAACAGCCCATTATTTTTCTGCACTCTTTCTATCTTTGCTTTATTAGCTATCCAATATACCTTTTGTCATCCATAGGTTCATTTCCATAAAATAGTTCATAGGACAAAATGTCAGCTTGAGAGTTATTAAAGGCTTCTTTTCGATCAGCCCTTTCATTCTTGTTCTTCTTGATAAGCTGACTGATGTACTGTTGTGCCTCAGGGACATCACATTTTATGGTGCTAACCTACCATGGATCAAAAATTAGATGTTTACTTTCAAGTTGGCACATCAGTTTATAATTCATGTAGTTCACATAACTGGAAGGACAGAAAAACATGTTTTTTCCATAATACCATTTTCATGCTTCTCAAATTTATCTTTTCAAATAATTCCAATTAAGGAGTGTGCAAGTTGATCTAATCAGTTTTCTCGAATCTGACTTTCAGTAGGTATTTATGGTTATCTAATTCCATAAGTTATTCTGAAAATCTCACCTGTAGCCTGTAAATTAATGTACACAGAATTACATTTCCATTTTTAATGGCAGTAAAAATTATATATAAACCTAATTTTTTTTCCTTTTTGAACTTTAAAAAAACCCAGTAAGTAGTTACAGCAAATGAGTCCTTACCATGTTTACAAGAGTTTTCAAGAATATTAGAACTGTGGTTTGAGGTTTCATTGCCTTGTTATGTCTACTTTGACTTCGTAGTAGCTCAGTGACTTCTCTCTCTCTTTTCTGTAAAGATTCTTGTACCTTCTGCAACGTGGTGCGTGCTTGACGAAGATGTCCTGTTTCCATGGACCATTCAGGCTTTTCTTCTTTGTTAGTTACCTGGAGAGCAGCAAATATAACTCCTACACTATAAGCCAGGCTCTAGATTTTCATTCCTTTCATATGAAATTACCAAGATTTTAGTGAGGAAGATGAAGCAAAAATGGCGAAAAGCAAAAGATATATCGAATAACAAGGGTTTCTCAGTTCCAACATCCAGAAAACAGTTTTTATAATCCAAAGGAACAGATCTTTAAAAGATTTTGTATCAAAGTGCATATTATCTAATATTATAATGTAAACAGTAGCACACTATCAGTGATTCCAGGAGAACAAGAATTTGTTTCATTATTGTGGTGTTTTAGTCATTCAGTACAGATTTATCATTCTGAAGCCATGTAAGTCTCATGGTTTACTTCAGTCTTTTCTAGAGTCAGCCTGACTGTCTTTGAAATACCTGCAATAATCCTAAAAACAATCAGTTACATTTCCAAATTTGTGCTCACTTCTGTTTTTAATTGCAAAATCATCGACGCATCTGCTTTTCCTCCTTCTGCTTTTTTAGAGTTTTGTTGATTAATTTTTGTCTGGAAATTGATGAGGTCATGGAGGCTTTCCACATACAAACTGATGTTGTGAAGTTCCTGCAAAGCTGAATTGAAAATAATAGGAAAAACAGGTAGGAACAGCTTACAACATATTGCCTAATATGTCGTTCCTAAAACATTGCCTAGGTAGGCCAAATTATTTCTCTTTAGATACCAAGAATTTATGATCATCTATCAAATTTTAATAATCAGTAACTCAAATAAATTTAAGTGGGTAGCACTTTGTTTTGTTTTAAAGGGAAACTGCAAGTCCTGAAATAATCCTGAAATGATGCTGACCCTACTAAGCCAGTTACACTAAGGACTTTGCAGTCATGACAGACATAAATTTTAGATTTAATTTTCTTTTACTGAAAAACTTGTTCTACTTCTACTACTCTACTACTTAATGGAAAACTTGGTTTTACTTCAGATGGCATACACATAATTGTAAACAGAAAAAACAAACTGGAAAGAAAATAAATCAAGAAAATCTGTGTTTGAAATAAAAAACTTACTCAGTATGTGCTGAGTATAAAGATAATCTAGGTTTTTATGCATGTTTTCTAGACTCCAGACCTGCAAGATAATGATAAAAGAATAGCAGGAAATTAATGTTCCAGTTTTCATTATATGTCCTTGGGGAGAATAATCATTAATAGTGAATTAATGTTGTTGCTACTGGCAGGAACAGCCTACCAAATGGCCTGTTGTGCAGTAATTGGCTGCTACTAGAAGAGAAAATTCAGAAATAAACTGACCAGACTTTAGTTTCCACAAGAGCGTCTATCAAAATGTGCTATGCTTTTATTTTCTTTATCATTTTTCAACATTACTGAAATTAAAGAAGAGACAAAAATTACATGTGTGTTAAATCTTGCCAGAATTATTTGGTCTAAGAGAAGGTGCTCCTTCTTTCTACAAGCATTAGAACATTGCATCATCATCACTGCTTACTTTTTATTAAAATACTTTTTCTATGTTTCCTTGATATAAAACAATTAAGTCGAAGGATTTGTCAAATCAATAATTTTTCAAAGTATCTCAGTCGGTAACAGTGTATTGTTGCAGTAGAAATGGCTAAGAGCATTTGAAAAGAGAAAGCCTTATTTTTAAAAACTTGTGTAATGCAAAATTTAATCGAAAGGTGGTGCTACATCATTTGAAAAAAAACAACAACCCAACCAAACCAAACCCTGCTTTTCCCTGAGATCTCCACTCAGAACTCTCTCTCAGAACTGTGCATTCAGTTTCATAAGAGCAAAAAGGAATCTCTCTCAGAGACTTTCCCCACACCACCACAAGCTTAGCTTAAATCTAAATGTGTCTGGGATAAGTGCAATCAGAATTAGCTGTTATAAAACTGCATTGAAGTTTTGTAAAATTATGGAGACACTTGAACATATAGTGTGGAGCAGAGCACTACTCAGAAAATAATTATTTCACCATGCTCACAGATGCTATCTACTAAAAAACCCAAACAAACAATATCTTCCTTTTCCCATCCATGCAACAATCTAAGATCACTAGTAAATTCAGTGTGCATTATTACAGATAAGTTTAGGAAACCTAATAGAGGTTAAGCACATTCTATTTTCCTGGGAACTACCAAGTGGGATAGTTTTGCTGGTAGCTCAACCGTGTCATTGCAGTGTTGTAGTAGCTTTGATGAGGTGAAGTTTTCATTGATTTTTATATGCTAAATTAAAAAATAATCAGTGTGTGCTACTGTGATTTTAAAAGCCTTAAAAAATATGAAAACTGAAAGGAGAATTGCCAACTTAATAATTCTTGGTAGAAGGAATACTATAGTGTGTTAATAATAAAAAAAGTCTATCATGTTCATTGGTATTTAAAAGCTGAAAAACTACTTGGGTGAACAAAAGGAACATAGGTACCAAACAGTTCAGTCTTAGTTGCAGGAATCTAAATGCAGGCAGTACATTTTCCATGCCCCTTAGGCTTCTGGAAACAGCACACAATGGAAATTGTAATGCATTGTGGACACACACTAACTCCAGAAAGGAGTTAACCTGTGGTTACCTTTTCTTCTTCCCATTTCTCTGTTTGTTGCTTCATTTGGTGAAGGAGATCTTCCTTCTCTTGGATCAGTTGTCTGTTTCTTTCCCTCAGACTCTGAAATCAGTAGAAGAAGGCAAAAAACATTACAAAGTCTACACCAGTACTTCACTTTTCAAAAAGGTATATAGGCAGGGTATTTTCTTCCACATATGCTGAGAAGTCATAATATTTGAACCAGGATGCAAAGTCTTGGTGAACTTGTGCAAAAATAATAAAAATAACCAGTTTACCATGAACACACGTAACCAGAGGTGGTCTGATCATAAAGACCTTTCATGAAGGTGTGAACATGCTGAAAATTTTCCTCAGAAGCAGAAGTGAAGGAGAACAAGGATAGGCCTTAATACCTGTTCATTGCCAGAAAAGAATTACACAGACTATATATGCTGTGAATATCTTTGCACTTTCTTCATAAAACCAAAACAATATCACCAAGTGCATAAACACAGACAGTATGAGAGAAGCCCATCATCAGGGGCATTAAGCTAATCCAAGCTATGCAAACTACTTTGGAAACATCCTGAATAAGGCAGTTCCAGAAGATGACAGACGTTGTTTTGTATTAATTTCAGAAACTGTGTGTATTAATTTGATTGCCTATCCCTAAGAAGTAAACATCACTTATAAAAACTGCTGCTGCAAAATCTAGAAGTTCTTATCATTCTTATCCCTTTGTAAAAATTGTATTTCTTGGTTACCTTAGCTGTATCTTGCCAGTATGTGTTTCGCTTGTTCATCAGCTTTCGATAAGCTTCTAACTGGGATTTTAGGCTCCTCATTTTCTCATCATAATGTTTCTTTATGGTAGTTATAGTCTGTTCCTGTATTACAAAATATTGAGAAACTGAACAGTGAGTAAAACCATGAAAGACAAAAGAACAGTTTCCACAAGAGGTAATATGTGGTGATCTTTCTTCAGTGCTTTTTTATTGTATGCAAATATTTTTTATTCATCACAGATAGCTGTATTTCCACCTACTACAGATTTTGAGAAAAACTTACTGCTAAAGACCTTTTAATTTTTTTTTCCCGGCAGAATTAAAACCTCAATCTTTTCTGAGAGCAGAATAAATTCACTTTAGCTAAACAATTTTAAGGAAAGTGAATTTTTCTCAGAAAATAAAAGCTTGGAAGTAGCACAAAAATAACAATGGGAAAGAGCTAAATAAAACAATGAAGTATTATGAGAAATTTTTAAAAACCCAGAAATTTTAAAAAGCACAGATTTTTCCAGTGCTTCTAGGATTTTTTTTTCAGATATTTTAATTAATAATGCACTACAGCAGCCAAAATGAAAGAGCCTATATGAAGAAAAATCATTATGGTCTTTGTATTTTTATCTGTGCCCAGCAGGCGATGTCTCTCACTTTTCACCTGTGTACTTCCTATTTCTTTCTTTTTCTTTCCCTCATCTACAGAGTCAATTGAAATTGTAAGGTGATTGTGCAAGGTTTACTCTTTTGCTGAAGCACAGAATTGGATTTACACAGGTATTGTGATTCCTGTGCAGATGTGATAAACTGAGAGTAAGATGAAGTCCAGTTCCCTTCAGAGGATACTAAGTACCTTTGTACACTACATGCAGGGAACTATCCCCAGTTTGCTTGACAGTCTGAAGAATTTATTCACTTCCCCTTGGAGACTGCAGAGACAGACCAGAGGAATTTATGAATCTCTTCTGTTTCCCCAGAATAAACTGGAAAATATACATCTGCATAGGCACTATATGACAGATCAGCAGGACCATGAAGCAATGCTGCAAGAAAAGGTTTCAGAGTATTGTAACCAAAGATGATGTGGGTAATTTCATGTATTTTGAGAATTACTAATGGAATGTGGAAATGCTTCCACTAAGGAAAGTGAAGAACTGTGGGGTTATGCTCACAGGACTGGTACCCTGCCCTTGGAACCTCACTGTAACTATTGTGACCTTGGCTTAAAGGTGAAGGGATTCTGCTTCTGTAAACCATATTGACAAAATATTGCAAAGCTAAAGCAGAGTTAAGTGCACAGCAAAGTGAAAAGTAGAGGGAAGAGTACAGCTTGACACATTCCTTAAGGTCATTCTTGAGAGTCACAACCTCAAGACCACACAAGCTTACATGAGCAGAAAACATTCTAAGCATGGTGTCTGCCATTAGAGGGAGTTGCTACTTAAAAGCAAAGTTTAGTATCAAACAATATTTAGAAAAATCTCTACAGTGGTGCTAGACAAAAAGTAAAAACAGATTTCACAAAATTTTAAATTGATAGACACTTCAAGATACATTAACACTATTACGAAAGATTTAGAATGGGTACCTGAATTAATGTGAACGAAGTAGATTTTATCCCTCTATGTAATGTGGGCATATAGTATGATACAACAATAATGTTAATGCTCCAGAATAATTACCTGGTTTTCTTTCCTTATATTGTCTAGTTGTCTGATTATCCTCATGTGCTTGTTTTTCATTTGCTGCATGTTTTTCACAATCTGTGGGGGATGAAGGAAGCTATTGACTTGGAACACTAAGAACTGAAGTTGTAAGGAGACATCAAAAAATTCTGAGATACATTTCTCAAAATGACAGATACATTTCCAGGAAAAGTCTGATTTTGAAAACAGTTAGGTAGTTAAGAAACCAAAGCTTTCAGGCTTCGACATCTAGAAAATATGTTATTGAATAAAAATCTGCCTTGAGACAGATTTTATTTTATTTTCCTTATTGCATCTCCACTTTTTTTTTTAATGAAATCATGTGAACTGAATACAGAAGACATAGTCATTACAATTATTCTAATGCTCTTTAGAAAGAAAAACATCATTATAAAAAGAAAAAAAAAAAAAAAGATAACAAATTGGTTACAGAATACACTCAATTTTATTTTTTATCCATTAAAATAATCTGAAAACCAGAAAATCTGGTACAGTTTTGAGGTGTACTATAGGCATCTTTATAATTAATAAAACCAGATGCATACATAAAAGAATTTCAAAGTGACCTTTATTCCTGTTTGAAAATGAGTCATCTAAGCTTAATATTGCAAAAGAATCCTTAGTAACTCTGTTTTATTCATTTTGTGCCTAATCCAATGCACAATAGTCACAAAAGGAAAATTCCACCATCTGCAATCCCAGTTTCTGCTGTTAACTCAAATTACACAACACTGATACTTGTGCATCTCAGACGAGGCTAGACAGATATTGCGGTATGAATTAACAGTAACAACTGACATGATTAAACGGAAATTATAAAAATTCCTGGATTCAGTTCTTCATTTAAGATTAATACGATGCAGATCATGCTGACAGTCAGCAGCTCAGCTGAAATAAAATTAAAAAGTCTCAGATTTTTTGTTGTGGATGATGCATTAATTTTAAATAGTTGTTGCTAGCATTGATATGCTATGACAGATTTAATCTTTGTATTTACAAGCGGTTTGGTTGGTAATGAAAAATAAATACTATCTGACAGCCTCATGGTTCAAATTATATACAAGTAGCAAAGCAGCAATGTGATATTGAAATATACTGTGCCGTTTACTGGCAAAAATACTGTTGTAGAAGTAGAAAAATTTAAAAAGACACAATTAAAAGGTTAAGACACAATAAAACCTCATGCAGCATAAAAAATGAAGAGACCAAGACAGGTTTAAGACAGGTTTATCGCTCTTATTCCACACAGTGGTCTGACTTGTCTTAAATAGATTGCTTCAGGTATTTGAACTTGTTTCTTACAGCTAGCTTAGGGATCTCTATCCTATAACAAAGAAGTCACTTAATAACTTTTTTGATACATAATAAAATAACAGGAATACAAGAGTGTATTTAATGGAATAAATAAACCAATAAATCAGAAAATAGATATATATACATCAGCATATAAACACACAGAATTACATAATATAAAATAAACTGGCTAAGCAGAACATTCAAAACTATGCTAGTTACTTGTAACAGAAATATTGCAATAAAACCAAAACATTACATGTGCAAATCAAAAGACACTCCAACTATAAGGTAGAGAAAAAGTTGGGAATGCAAGGGTTCTTTGTACAGTTGCAAGAGAATTTTTTTATCTTTAGGCACCTACCTGGAACAGGCAAATTCAAAGAACTTCATATCTGATTTTACCATGACTATTATGTCAATATTCAAAATCTAAGTGCAGCCATCCAAACATGAATAAGAACCTACTATGCAATAAGATGGGGTGAACTGAACTCTATGAAGAAAACTATTATCAGAATTAAGCTAGCATATCCTATGTAAAGAGAAACTTTAAGTGACATTTTTTGTACTGTAAATTATTCATTCATTCTGGAGACATTTTTATTTTATTTTTTTTTTACCTCAAAGATATACAATGCAGCTAGCTTGTAAGGAATATATGGCACTTCTTCAGTGGCTGTACATTTCTCCATCTCAGTTTCTTTGTTGTCAGCATCAGAACAAACTCCAGATGTGGTCAAATGATCTACTGTATAACACAAATGACTTTATCAACTTGAAGCATAGAACGAAAACGTAAAGCAAGTCCAGATGTACAAATTGCACTTAAATATTTTTATTAGAGACATTAAGTATAGTTTTGACACAATTTTTTTTTTTTTCTGATAAAAATGAAAACGGACTTTTGGATGGAGAAGAATTTCAGTAACTCTGACTTGTCGGTTTTGATCCATGGACACCATCCCACTTAGTTATGTAATTTGACAATAACCTCTCCATGACTACTCTGATGTTAATTATTTACATATATTTACATCATTAATACTAAAAATAAAAACTTAGTTAAAAAAAAATCACAGAGAAATATGCTGCCTCTTCAGAAAGCTACATTTTAGCATAGCTAAAAGTGGGCACTTTAAAGCATTCTTCAAAGCTACCTTTTACAAGTTTTTTGATAGACCCAGTTTATAACAGAGTATGACATAAATTTTAATAATGTCTTTTAATATTTTTTTCACAATTAAAACCATGTTTACATTATTTTCTTTTCAGTCTCTCCAACTTAATGCAGTAGGTGACTTCCTGTTGGAAATTACAAAATTTCCATTTTACAAAAGCAGCCATGAGTATCATCATCATCTTGAATTAAGTCTAATAATTAACTACTGTCGGTGTGTAAAGTTAAAAGAGATTGATCTGCTTATCTAGAATGATGACTTGTATAAATCCAGTCTATACAACTATGTTCAGAAATAGAAACTACAGACCTTTATTCAAGCAGAGCTCACATAAAAGAAAAAAAAAGAGCAATTCTCCACATTCATGTACAAATCATGTTGCAGAAAACAAGAATATTATTTGCTATATAAATATACCTTTTTCTAGAGCTCTGTTTTCACTCCATCCTACCAGAGAATTCAGAAATGACCACTTGTTTATATTCATTCCAAGACTGTGCAGCCATGAGTTTCCCTCTCCATCTGTTAATGAAATTCAGGTTCTAAAATCAGATCAAAATCTTAGAAAATCTCTGAATTTTCTTGATGTATGTATGAGTGGAGGTGGATAGCATTGTTACATGAGATATATCTGACCAAGGTTGTTACCTGTTGTGCACACCAGTATGCACACAACACTCCTGATGAGAGAAAATGAAGTCATAGGGCCCAGCAAGAACAACTTCTTCAAGTGTTCTGGTGTGAAATGGAGAACAGTGTCTGAAGGAAGTCTTCTGATTATTAAGTTGTTTTAAACAATTATGAGAAATAAGGAATTTTCGTCCACTGGGTAAATCCAAATGTACCTTTCCTGAGATCCTTCATTTGCTTTCATGGTGCAATGATTTGCTACAACCAAGCACCTGCTTCTTCACATTGTTTTAATTGAACATCTTGTAACAGAACATACTGTTTGGAAATACAGTCTATCTAGCTACTAGATGGAATCAGAAGATTCTATTACCACGCAGTCATAAAAGTCTTGTATTTCAAAAGTCAGTTTTGATGATCTTGATATATATATAATTAAATAAATATGTGTTGAGACAAGTACACGTAGCTCAACTTATTCCCCTTTCTGAATTTGTTGTTTTCATCGCTATACCTTGCATATACATATATCAGCTTTCATTCTGTGCATTATGTCAGTGAAGGATGCATGTTAAATTTTATCTAGAATAACTTCTTAAAGGATTTTCTCCTCTCACATATAAATCCTTCTGGTTTATATTGGTTTGCTCTCCACCATCTTGGAGACTATTTGAAGACACAGCTATCCTTGGAAAAGTCCTCTACTTTACACAATATTATTTTTGGTAAAATTAGGCACTAGAGCAACAGTGCTTGCAGGCCAAAACTGTAGGGTCTAGGGTTTCTATCTGGAATAAAGATTAGTCTTAAAACCTTAATGAAAAACAGACAAAAAAAGACTGTTTCACACTGAAAAAATGCATTCCCTCATCACCTCCTGAAATGACTACAGAGTTCCTCTTCAGTCTATAGCCAAATTCATGAATGCTAAAAATCAGCCTACATGTTTTGGTTTCAGTTAAGAATCTTATAGAGAATGTAAGAATATACCTTTTTACACCACTTTTGTGAGTTAACTCATACAGAACTCTGTGGCATGGCAGGGACCAGACACCTCTAACAGTTTTTTCCCTTTCTGTTCTATGCCATTGGTGAGCCTCATTATCAAAATCTGTTTAAACTAGGACAATACCTTGCAGTTTAATCCCTTCAGAACATACTTTTACTTAAACCAGAGGTGAATCTCCTTTCTGATTTTATGATTAGAATCAAGTATATAGTACAGACTGGGAAGCCACATTGCTGTCTCTGAATAGCTGCAACTGTGTTTTCTGGCAATTTAGAATCTGTTAGGCTGCACATATGCTTTTAGAAGTAAAAGATGCAGAGCACAATAAACTTCTGTGCTGTTGGCTTTGGCTTTATTGGACATAAAGACAATAGGCATCACCTGTACAGGAGGACCTTGAGAACAACCTCCATTGCCCATATGCTGAATTCTGACAGGAACTCTCCCACTTATTCCATGCTCACATTCATCAATACTTAAGCCATATCAGCACTGATGATGCAACATGGATTACAAAATTTACACAGTTCTTCTTCTGTGAGACAGCAATATGGTAATGAGGTACCAATCTGACCTTCTCTGGAAAACAATAAAATAAATCTCATTCTGAACAGCTGAGACATGAAGTACTGCTTACCTTCCTCAGGTGTGTCTTCAATCGTAACACTTTTAATCACGCTTTCAGGATGTTCATGTATCTCATCTGAGTAATCATTAACACTGCCTGGTAAAGGAACTGGAGAGTGAATGTTGGTCTGTGGTTTAGTTTCAGGATTAATTCTTAATTTATCTTCTGGGACTTGAGAACCTGAAGGGATAACAGTTTGCACCCATGATTCTGGAAAAACAAGTAAAGTGATTTTTGTTAACAAAATACCAGGTATTACTCAGTTGAGAGGCTTGACAACAATCCTCTCAAAACTTGAATCAAGACTAGATTTATAAATTAATTTAAGATAAAAACTGACAGACAATTTAGAAGTAAACCTGTGTGAGTTTCTTAGAGCAAACCCATAGTTTTGATCCTTTTCTTTCTTCCTCATTTAAAATCTAAAATGATTTGGTGATTTAACCATGGTTTGACTGTGGGATGAAGTTGAATTTCCAAACACACCAAGTCTGTGAAACAAAGGTGATTTCACCACCTTCTACCCTGGACAAAAGCTGCCAAGTCATGTGCAGCTTCTATGTAAAAACAAATCTCAAACATATTCCTCTATGTAAAATTCTTGGGCAGCTTTTGTCTCTGTATTTTTTTATGAAGCCTCCTATGTTTTTTTATGATCAGTTACCACTGCATCTTCTAGCATTGTCTTTTTGCTGAAGTTAAAATAATCATAAAAGATCTATTAGTGGAAAGTCTTCAAATTTTTGCCTATCTGGCTACAGAGAGAGATGTTGTTTCCCAGCTGTTCATGGCGTATAGAACTGCTAGACATGAACTCCCATCTCAGGAAGAAAATAAATACTTGATTCTGAACCTGAAATACAAAAGATGGGCTTTTCAGAAAGCAATCAGAGAACATGCACAGAAATTAAAGTTTAGGGGGCTATAAGTTCAGCAACTGAACCCATGTAATTATAGAGTTTCCAGCTACCTAGCTATGTGTCTCACTATTGATACTTGCTCACTGTCTGTGAACATTGCACTAAAAAATCTAAAGCTTTTATAGTGTGGCTTATGCACACTGTGAAGACCTTAAAATTACACGTTCAGAAGTAACACAGGCTATGAAGGATTATGATGCTGGCAAAGTAATTACTGAAAAGTAATGTGGGCTGCTTGAAGTTCTATATATCTAATGAAGATGACACAATGTTTTCATGTAGCAGATTGAAAAATGCAGCTTGAGCAGAGATTGTGCTTTCTGAGGATAAAAGATCCTTACCTGTCCTTGATTTCAACTAGAATGGATAATAACATTCATGGCAAAGCTCAATAATCTGTTCTTTTGTAATGCCGTTTTCAAAGTATTCCTGAGCTCCTCTCTCATAGAAATAAATTATAAGAAAGTTAATTACTTTCTTTCTTGCCTGGGTGCTTTTCTTTTCAAAGTGGAATCTATTGCAGGTTACTACAGAACACTGAAATACAGAACACCAGAGCAGTAGTTAAAATTATTACTCACTACTCCATATTGCAAAGACTTTCTCAGATTGCTATTTTAACCTCATGCACCTTGTAATACCTTGAAATGTGTACCTTGAAATGATAGAAATTCTCCATCTTATACAAGAGGTATAGCTCAAACTCAGATTCACCTGTAGTCTGCACAACAGACTCCAATTCCAATGCCTTTCCTGTAATGTATGCTTTTTTCTTCATTATGCTTTAGTGGTAGAAATGAAGACCTTTTTGAGACATGAAAATAATTTATCACTGATGACAAAAATTCCTAGGGAGAAAGCTTTTGTCTCTCTGGGCTTCATTACAAGATTGTCTCTTCCCCTGGGAAGTTCAGACTAAGTTCCACAGTGAATTTCTTACACCTCTGTCATTTTCTCTTCTTTGCACTTCTAAATAATCATATAGGATATTAATGAAAAAGAATGAGCCTTCTGCTGTATTCTATTAGAAATTAATCTTTTTATTATTAATGTTATTTTTTAAAGCTCAAGGTAATTGTAAGGTTTCAGTTTAGTGTCATTAATAACATAAACTATGTTATACTGAAGATCAAAATGGCTTCACTAATCCCCTGCCACAACCACCACAGCTGGGAATTTTTTTGTTTCCTCTATTTGGTAAGTAGCACTAACCAAAGAAACATCAACAGCAATACATTCCTACAGAGATATCAGCTAGACATTATATAAAAAAAATGTTTCAGAGGATCTCAGGGAAAGGCAACTGGTCTGACACTGTTTTGTTTTTTTTAATTCTTGAAATATTTGTTATGTTTTGCATCCTTAGTAGTAGCTTAGTTGAAATATATAGATGCTGCTATTGTAGTTACAGGAACATACCACCAAAAGGAAAAGACAATTTATGTCAAGCAAGTTGTGCCTGATTGTGCTCATCAGAGAAAAGGAGCGGTATTTTTAATACAGAATTGCAGGTAACAGTACAGTTTTGCTAGACAATTTTAATTTTATATTGACAAATAACCAGTTTTTGTTGGCTGGTTTTTTTAGTGGTTTTGGTTTTTTGTTTGTTTGGTTTTTTGTTTTTGTTTGGGTTTTTTTGTTTTTGTTGTTGATTGTTTTCTTGTTTGTTGCCAAAAGCATCCAGCCAGCAGAACTCATTTCTGGATTTAAACCTGAATGTGGTGTAAACCTGAAAACTTTGTATTCTGTCAGACTTTTAAGGTAACATTACTCTGTCCAAATAAAATACAAAAAATAAAATTAAAATTGCAGGCCTTTCATTGTACTGTAAGTACAAGCTGGAAAATGCATACATGCACATCAATCTTTTATATTTAAAATATTTTATTTTTAATTGTAAGATCAAAATCTTCAGCATAATATTGACTAATATGTAGCAGAGGAGACTTTATGTGTTGTATCTCTTCTTGAAACAACTGCCGTTTGTGAGAAAGAAGAGGTGAAAAGGTGGAAAAAAAAGGAAGGTGAAAAACTTTTTTGACTGTATTGGGAATGTCATTAATTCAGTCTCTGTCCTAAGGCACTGTAGCACAAATTTAGTTATTGGTTCTGACTTTATCTAATTGCTTGAAGGTACGGTCTGAGGGAAAACTGAATGGGCTATGTGAAGGATACGACTTCTGTCCAGAAAAGACTAACATCTGCCGTTGAGACATAATAGGTCTTTAGCTTAAATAAGCAAGTTTTAATTAGAATAAGTTGATTAGTTATTATAGTAAGTGTTCTTTCTGTTTGCCTAGCTTTACTTATTAAGCACTTGTACTTAGATTTGCTGAAGTTTTAGGCCACAATACAGTTAATTTGCTTAGTAATATTCCTAGTAGCTGGTACAGTACTGTGTTTTGTATTATTAATACATCAAAAATTATTATAACATATTGGCTTTTGTGGCTGTTGTTAAATGTTTTTCCAAACTCTGGGACTTCTCATTTCCCCGTGTTCTGCTATTGAGCACAAGTGCAAAAGAAGCTGAAACCAGAAGGTAAGGAGGCTACAACCACCATCAGGGACTGAAAAGTAGGATCAGTCAACATCCTGCCTGCCTGTGCACCAAAGAAGAATCTAATAAAGTGTCAGAAGAGCCCTGCATGAAATTCACCATTGGACTAGGAGAAACATGATCAGAGCATAAAGAGTGCGTGAGAGGCAGTTATATGTTTCATAAGTATGTTTTTGCCCAGATGTTTCTTTGTTTTGGTCCCTCTCTGCAGAGACCTGGGTAAAATTGACCCAGTTGCTGTACCTCTCTATTAGAATATTTTTTTTTATAAAATCTGACTCCTGACATTCAGGTCCCCAAACCCTAGGGTTGAGCCCAAAGACAGATTTATTTTATTATAAGTTGTTATAATTTGCTCACAAATAAGTTATTATAAATTGGTTGGAGCTAGTCAGTGTACAATAAGGCCTGCTATTTCCTTGAAGTAAGAGTAGCTGTAATTTGAGGCAACATGCACACATGTATTCCTCATGTAGTTAAAATTTTTATATTTTTAATGATCACAAGCAGTATACAAAAAAGCACTGGCAAGTCAAATGTCACGTGGTGTCGTTGGCCCATAACACAAACATCTAAGCATCAGTAATAAGGACTTACCCCAGACCTGTGCATGTCTTTCATTATAGCAACTACCTTCTGAAAATTTTATAGGTGGACCTATGATGCATCATGGGAAGGAAATTGGCTCATGAGCAAGCAGCAAAGCACAGGAAGTTTTAGTATGAGAGGCAATGCAGAAAAGGATGCCAGGGGCTGAGCTTTCCTATGCGTGTGCTAATCCACTGAAGCACTGATATTCAAATTCCTAATCTCAAAAGGAAAAAGGACTGTTCTTGCTTTAACTTTTTAAATTAAGGCACATTTTGTAGTAAATATCTCTATGGTGCTGATAACAATTTTTGTTTTAGGACTATTTTGAACTCTGTTATGTATTGAATGTTCCAGTATCCCCGATCAAGACTGTGATTTGATGAACTGACACTTTCTTTGTACATTTTCTAGTGAAAATGCTACAAGAAGAGTCAGTTCTAATGTCTTTTTTTTTTTTTTTTTTATTTCATTCTGGATCAGATATCAGAAGAAATTAGAATAACAAGGATTAATGTTCCATCAGCCTAATCGGTTGTAGCTAGATGATAGAAAAAAGACCCACAAGTAAAGTAATAGCAAATTATGGTTTTTTGGTTCCCAATTTTGGATCATTGGGAGGTTTTACTTAAGTAAATTTGCTAACCACAAAGGTCAAAGAGCTTTTTGGATCAGTTATTTCTACTGAATGCATTATCAGTTTGAGGCAAAAAAAAACCAAACAAAAAACAAATCAAACCAAACCAACAAACAAAACCAACAACAGTCTTGTGTCTTCTTTTTCTCATATTTGGAAGAGGAACAAAAGGAATTGATGGAAGGATTGCTTCTTTCCTATTATGTAATTAGGTATAGTTACAAAATGACAAAGCCCCAATAAAATTCCTCTGCTGTGTTTTTTGAAACACTAGTAGGGATAGTCAACAAAACTGTGATATTTTTCTGTTTAAAGTATTCTGAACCTTACAGCTCGGTTGCTTTTCTACAGCTGGAGTCATATTGTTAGGTCTCAAACTAATTTTGATGGCAGGTGGAGCCATGTATTTAACAGGTGTGTTATTTATGGTTTTAAGGTTACTGCAATTTTACTACTGATGTTCACATAGTTGGCAGGTATAGTCATGTTCTTTCCCAAAACTACCTAGGGACCCACCTAAGTTCACCAGTTACAGCAAGTCAAGCATTTAGTCACTGAAGCAGATACTGTTCCATACAGTGTCATAGTTTTCCAATGAAGCAGCATAGTGACTGTTAGCACACAATTGTTTGGCCATAATACACCAAGCTTTCACTGGCACATTAAAAAATTGGGCTATCCATTATTGTATGACATCCTCAAGCCCTGGATGCAAAGACAAGTTACACCATTAGTCTTCCAGTCTCAAAGATGGTGTGGTCTATCACAGCACCTATGTGCCAGTCATTGTCATTCTAAGGTCACGTCAAAAACTAGATATGACACAGCTAGCCATCTACTCTTCCAAAGACTGTTTTTCTCTCTCAGTAACATTCATTTCATAAAAAGAGAATGGTTGAGAATTTGCATGGACTCCTGGGTTTAAATTAGGACAGAATATACTTACAAACTTTGGGGAAGTTTATATATAAAGAATATACTTTATACTTATAAAAAAGCTAGACTGGTGTCAGTAGTCTTCCAAAAGTCAGATATGTGCTGTTGGTTCAATCACACGACCTCCAGTCTAAGGGACAGGAGAACTGAAACCTGCAGTCCTGTTTTTGTGGCCTAGCAAAAGCTTCCAGTCTCCTCTAAGATGGTGCTTCTGGCTTCTGTTAGACCTGCTATTAGAACAAGCAAGCATTAGAGTTTAGCTGCTGAAAGTCATACTTCATACTATTAGCCAAGTGGGTCATCTTGACATCTTTTACTCAGGCTGCACTTCAATGGGTTCAATCTCTGCTTAAAAAGATTGGTGGGTAATTAACAAAGCCTCACAACTCCATTATAGTACTGTCACACACCTTTTTGAAGTTTTCTAACTATTTTGTGTGTGCAAATAAAATAGGCTAACATTACCGGTTTTGCTTTGGCTTTTAGCAGCACGAGAAATAAAGTACTTCTTCCAGAACAAGAATCCTGATGGTAAAGTACTACTTTCCTCATAAAATGATTCAGAACAGGAATATTGGTTTAAGTAAAAACGAAAACAAAATAAAACAGACAAAAATATCATATGTGTAGTACAAATAGAAATGAATGTAAAGTCTTAGAAAGACCACCAGGATCTCCAATTTCTCATATGTTATGGTAAAAGGAGAGAGTTACACTATTGTTTAAAGAAAATTATTTAAATAAAATGTCCATAGAAATTGAATAATATCAGTAATTTTGTTCTGATAGTGTGCTCATGAGCTGTATATGGTTAAGAAACAGTGTACTGACTTCACATATGTCAACAGTGAAGGATGTTTTACATAAAGTATTGCTAGTTACAGAATTAATTCATATAATGCCTTTCAGATGAAAAACTTAATTGTAGGAATTCTTAGGATATCAGGGATTAAGAATCATGTCACGGATGTATAGCATTTCTTTTCTGGAGATTCCTTGCACAGCTAATTCTAATGAACGTTAATACTTTAATGCTAACTACAAATGCTGCCAGACATATAGTGTCTGTTTTGTACAAAAAAATGGAAATTTTTTTCCATTTTTCCATTTTTCCATTTTTCTATTTCCATTCCAGCAGCAGTTTTATTGCTGCTGCTAGTCACTCATACAAGCAGTCAGGTAACAGAATATAGTTGCAATTTTCAGCATAGTATTCAATATTCAGAATAGTAGCTCTCCTATTTACTTTCAGGCAGGGCGATTTTTACGAGTCTGGTCCTTCTTTCTCACTGACTTTTTCATCACAGTGATATCAGCTTGTTCTACAATATTTAAGCCCACAGTTATAACAACAATTTGTGTTATGTGAATTCAGCTTATTATTGTTGACATACTTTTTAGAAGATGAATGTTCATATCTTTTATAACTCCATCCTAACACCTGAAAAGAACTCAACAATGGAGGCTGACAGTATTTTACAGGTAGAAGTTTGTTTACCTTGTCAGAAGTTACAACTCAAATTTTTTCCCTAACAAGATGTATTGTGCAAACTACTTCTTACTCATTCTGGTCAAACCACATTTTTTTATCTAACATTCTCAGGTTACACTGCCTTAAGCAACAGCCTTGCCCAATGGCATTGCCTAACAGAGCTGACAATCAACAGAGATGTTTAGCTTGTTATTTTTCTGGTGCGAGAGGTTACACAGTTGACTTTTCCTTTTAACATTAAAACTCCTTAATTGTTCTAATGTATTTCATAGGTATGAAGCAGACCATATACAGAAGACAGCAACTAGAAGTTGCTGATTTGGAATAAAACTTTGATGGTAATAGTTACTACTACAGCTTGTTATCAAAGTCAGTAATGCTTTTTCTTGCTGTATGTTGATATTATCACAGTTTTCCTCTTGAAAAAGTAAAGGGATGTACTATGAGGCACAGACATCCTGGAGGAAATATGACACTCTAGATTTTAACTTTCCTTAGAAAATTATTTGCATTTCTACGTGTATTTATATACACAGATATTCTATTCAAATTGGTTAGACTTGATAATCCATGATATTTCTGATCTTTGCTTATTCACTAGTCAGCTGCCTGGGAATGCAAACAGATCCCAGTGCCTCACTAAAGGAATGCTATTAATCTCTAAATCAGCCATGGCAATCCTACTTTAATTTTAATCTTTAATAATGCAAACAGATTTTAAGCATAATGCTGGAAGAGGGTATTTGAAATCTGAGAAAATATTTTTATTAATATGTGTGGGAAAGATTCAAATGTTCGTTAATTTTAGGTAAAAGCAGACTGTTCTGTTGTGATTTATGGACAAGATCTGCATATTGCTTATAAAAAGCTGCAAATCTTCCTCATCTATCCCTCACTACCTTTCAGGACACTGCTCCCTAAGGTAGGGTAAGGCAAGCCATACTGCTTTTCTTTTAGTCTTTGCGTAACTGTTCATTTATTCTATAATCAGCTTTGGAAAGCATTCACAGAATCTGTCTTTCTGCCTTCACTTGTCTAAACACCTAAATGCATATGCAATATAAGTCTCAAATTAAAAATTACTCTAAATGCAGAATATTTAAATTTTTGAGGCCCAACCTTGTTACCTACTAGCACACAAATATGGATATATGAGCGTGTACATGAAAAAAAAATAATGAAGTTTGAACACTGACAATAATATCCTGTAAGAGATATTCTATATAAAAGGTATTAAATATCTATATTTATTTTAAGGTGCAGGCACAATTTAATGACATTTTTAAGGTGTCTTTGTCAGGATAAATAGGTAACACATAGTAAGTAAACCACAAAATTTGGCAATATCTTTTTTATCCTTTTGTTGTGTCATTACGTTGTCTTTAAGACATAATATCCTGTCAAAATTATTTGCCTTACAAATTATTTTTTTTCTCAGCAACTACGAGTTAATATTTCAGGCAAGATTCAAGTAGCAGGGACAGGAGAATTTGAGAATAGGTGAAAGCTTTTAATATAATATTCCTAAGTAAAGTAAATAGTAAAAAATAAGGTAAGAGTAACTACTTAACTGATTTTTTATCAGTTATCTGACATCTTCTTCAATGTCTTTTTAGTTAGCATGTTTTTTCTTGAAGTCCAACTAACACTCCTTCCTCTGAAACCTGAATTCATTGCTGCTTGACCTACAACCAGTGAAGACTTCTGAAGATTTCTGAATTCATTCTTCTGACAAAGAATTTAGTGTCTGTCATATTATTAGACCACCAAACCCACTTTTCAGTCTTTCACCAGGGAGTCTTTCACTTTCTTTAGCCTTCTGGTCATTCCATTGTATAGTCTTTCTTGTTAATTTTCTAACATTGTATTTCTTGAACTAACATGCTTAAAATGGTGTGGTACATATACATGAGCACACATGGTCACTTCCAGAAATAATACTCAATGAATTGTTGGGATATGGAAACTTAATCCTGTTTTCCTACAAAGTCACAAAATATTGGTAAATCCCAGGGTGACTTTGTTAAGAAGACCTTAATTTATCACACTTTTCTCAATGTTCATGAAGACATACTCAACTTTCCATCTAGTCACTAACATCTGGACATATGTAGCAAACTTCAGAGAAATAATGAGTGGTATTCAGACTGTCCCTACTCACATGTGGATCTTTTTGCCATGTAAATAACTTAGCTATTTTATATGCCATTCATATCAGTGGATTAATTTTTTCCTTGATGTTTGTTGATAGCTGAGAAGTTTAAAAATACATGGTTATCCTCTTCACAATTTTCATTCAGCTTGTTCAGTATAACAGCAGCACGGCTACAGCCTTCTATTCTTGACAATGTATAACAAGATAACATATATCAAGAGTATTTTTTTTGTTGTTGTTACTAAATAAACACTATTTCCTAAAAAATTACCTTCATCCATTGTAATCGGTCTGTTTCTCAGGGCCAGTGTTTCCACAGAGAACTAGCTTCTGTTATTTTCTTACAGCCTCCCACACTGTGGACATAAATATTTAATCTGTAAAAATGCAAGAGCTTCACAAGGCAACAAGATACCTGGAGAAAGTAAAATGGGAGGTGCAAGTTAGGTTTCTCTTCACTGTTTCCTGTGTTTAAAAATGTGTGTTTTGTCAGGAGACCAAAACTTACTAGGTGAAACACAAAACTGTAGGAGACTTAACTGTTACTGGAAAAATATAGATGGATGTTATATAAACGAAAGCACATTTATAAGGGTTGCCACAGAATATTTTACAAATGTCCATACTTCTTTGTTTCAGCTGCAAGAATGAGAAATATGATACTCTTGCTACACTTCCACCTGATACTCTTGCCACATTTCCATTAGTGGTGAAACTGGTAAAGATATAAGGGATGTTTTATGCAATTTTTGCCCTAAGTTCACATAAACAATGTTATTAAATGTTTCCAGATGAAACTGTTGTTACATTAGAGCAAAGTTTGCCCTGGTGTGGAGGATTGCTTCATGGAAGTGTATTGCCATCTGCCTTCTGTGCTGAGTAAAGGTGAAAAACCCTTATTTATTGTTGCCAATACCATTATGCTGAGCATGGTCTTAGCTAAGGAGACAGGAAGGTTGTTTTGAACTCTATGTCAAACGTACTGTTCTCTTTTTATAAATCCAGGCACACAACCTGCAATATACTCCTGTGTTGATATGGACAATACAGCAGCAGGGACTGGGAGAAGCAAGTACTACTCAGCAGTTGCAAAAGCAAAGAGAGAACAAGCTGTTTGTAGGCTGGCGTCATCCACCTTACGCAGGTGAGGCCAGTGGCTCAGGATTTCTACTTCACTGCTATTGTACTGCACCCCACCCTTATGTCAAAAAGGATTAAAAGCAGGATCTTGCCTTTAGATTGTAGTTCCAAAGCAAAATTTTGGTATTGCTAACTCAATAAGCACTTCATTGTGGCTTTATATAAGGTGGTGATGTTCTTCCACATAATCCACAACTTTATGACACATAAAATAATCCAAAACAAATTTTTATGACTAGTTTCTCTTTAGTAATCTATTATTACTGCAAATACAAACATGCCTTGAAATTTCTTCTCTTTGAAATAGAAACAAACCCAAATACTATAAAATTTTTCATGAATAACTATGAATAGCACCATGCCATCAGTTGTGACCTATGCTGTTCTTCCCAAGCAGCAACAACCTTGAAGCAACTCAGTCTAGAGTATAACTGAGACAGAAAATCAGGAACTTCCTGGGTTTTTAGCCAGAAATACAAGTAATTGCTGCTCAACACCTGAATATCGAAGTGTGTAACAGTACTGCTGGATGTAAATTTCTTTGCTGGAAGTGAACATCAAGCTTATATTTATTTTGAGAAGAAAACACATAAAATGGAGGACACCAGAAAAGTTTCATCTTCAAATGGAATACTGCAATAGAGACTGTCCTCTCTCTGTACTTTGGTTTTGTGTGGGTTTGAGGGAAAACTGCATAAATAGCTTCATTTTGCCTTAGATGAAACTATTGTAATATTCCATGGAATCAAGTCAGTTTTGCAGTCACTGACTAACTGTAAATTAGTTCCATCTGTTCAGACTGTCCGTGCTAATTTTGACAAGGAGGCTTCTCAGTAAAGTAGTAATACCCAGGCTGTCTTGGTAAGCTTCCTAACCACAACAGTCCCTAGTAACAATGGCAACAGTTAAGGTCAGGTATTAAAAGAGAAAAAGAAATGTCTAGTTTCCTCAGTTCTTTCTGACTGTTCTTAGCACACCCTGAATGCAGACAATGAGTAGACCATAATTATTACTAATTTACTATGCCACTCCTATTTCTGTGTGGTAGTAGGAGTCAAACCAGGGCTACGCTGCTCAAAACAGGTTTCAGCTTGACCGAAGTAATTCTAAAGCTTCAGAACATAATACTTCCTCCTCTTTGTAGACAGGGGGTAAGATATGTCTTATTGTTCTAACTTGGATATTTATTCTCAATAGATCCACCCACTGGTATTCCTGTCAACATACAGAAAAAAACAAAGCAGCACAGTTTTCTAAGGGGTTATTTGCAAATAACTAATACATTAATTTTTTTTAAAGGAAAAAGGTACCCTGAAATGGCTATAGATGTAAAGTTTCTTGGGAGAAGCAAATAAATCTCAGAACACCAAATAAGCTTTAAAGATTCAGATAGCTAAATTTAACCTACATATTGCAAAGCCACAGGTGATTCATCTGCTCATTAATTTTTTACTAATTAATGTAATCTCCTATCTCTTTGAAGTTGTAAACATGTAAATTTGCAGCAGGTTTCAGTTTCTTTTTGAAGCTCATCCTGCTTCTTGGTCTCACTGGAAAATGCTGCCAGTTCCACTCCTCCTAGGATCAGTTGTGAAATGTTACCAGCTCTCCTGGTTTTTTATGCTATTAATTTATTTATTTATTTATTTATTTTCCCTTTACATAGGATCACAGAGTCTAATTTGGGTTGAAAGGGACCTTAGAGATCATCTAGTTCCAACACCCCTGAATGGTCAAGGACATCTCCCAATAGACCAGGTTGCTCAAAGTCCCATCCAACCTGGCCTTTAATACTTCCATGGAGGGGGCATTTACAGCCTCCATGGCAACTTCTTCCAGTGTCTCACCCACCCTCACATTAAAGGAATTCTTCCTAATGTCTAGCCTAAATCTACCTCTACTAGTCTGAAGCCATTACCTGTTGTCCTATTGCTACATGACCCTTTAAAATGTCCCGCTACATCTTTCCTGTAGGCCCTGTTCATGTACTGGAAGACTGCTATAAGGTCTTCTCAGAGCTTTCTCTTCTGTTATCTTTGTGGCCCTCCTCTGAACTCAGTCCGATAGCTCTATATCCTTCTTGTGGTGGTGGTCCCAGAAATGGAGACAGTATAACCAGGTGGGGTCTCATGAGTGCAGAGTAGAGGAGGAAAATCATGTCCTGGCCACACTTCTTTTGATGGCACTCAGGATATGGTTGGCTTTCTGGGCTGCAAAGATAACATTGAGAACTTATGGTGAACTCATCAGCCAGCAAGAGTTATTCTCAACCCATTCTCTACCAAGCCTGTAGCTGTATTGGGGATCACACTGACCCAGGTACAGGACTTTGCTCTTGGCTTTGTTGAACTTCATGGGGCTTGCACAGGCTAGACTTTCGAGCCTGTCAAGGTCCCTCTGGATGACATCCCTTCCCTCCAGTGTGTCAACCATACCACACAGCTTAGTGTCATCAACAAACTCACTGAGGGTGCACTCAACCCCACCTTCCATGTTGCCAATAAAGATGTTAAACAGCACAAGTCCCAATACTGACCCCTGAAGAACACCACTGGTCCTCATTTGGACACTGAGCTGTTGACCACAACTCTTTGAGTGTGCCCACCCAGACAATTCCTTATACACTTAGTGGTCAACACATCTCTTTATGGTTTAGAGGCACGAAATGTCATGTGGGGCAGTGTTGAACGCTTTTTACAAATCCAAGAAGATGATAAGCGTCACTCTTCACTAGTCCACCAATGATTTCATCACATCATAAAAGGCCACAAAACTTTTCAGGCATAATTTGTATTTTGGCTTTGGTGAATCCATTTTGATACATTTTCCATGTATCTTAGCAGAACTTTCAGAAAGATCTGATCCATGGTCTTGCCTGGCAGAGAAATCAGACTGAGTGGCCTGTAGTTCCTCAGGTCCTTCTTTTCCCTATTTTTAAAAATGGTGGTTATTTTTCCCTTTTCCATTCATCTCTTTACCAGCCTGCCATGACTTTTTAAATATGATGGAAAGTGGATTTGCAAATTCATCCACCAGTTCCCTCAGGATCCACAGATGGATCTCTCCATGTCCTATAGAACTGTGTACCATCAAGAAAAGAAAGCTACCTATTCTTGCTTCCATCCTCTGTAGATTTTATTTTTACATGTGTATGTTTTGGAGCTCCTTGTTCTTCCATGCAAGCCTTGTGGCATCCTTGTCTGCCTTCATCTTTGTTGGGAGGCACAGCACCTGAGCTTAGAGAAGGTGATCCTTGAATATTAAATTTTGGGTCCCTCTTCCCTCCAGGGATTTATCCCATGATGCCCTACTAATCAGATCTTTGAAGAGGCCAGATTCTGCTCTCCTGAAGTCCAGGGGCATGAGCTTGCAGCACACCCTTCTTGTTGCCCTAAGGGTCTGGAATTTGATTGTTTTGTGGTCACTGCAGCCAGACTTTTCTCCTTTCTTTTCACAGGACTTTTCTCTATTAAGGAAATTTAGCTTTTCACAGCAGTCATATATATTTCAATTATTTAAAGTAAAGCTCTGTAATTTCTCTTCTCTTTTCTTGAATGCCACTTCTGTTATTACATACAGTCTCTGATTAGCATTATATACTATGTAGGACAGTTAAAAGCTTAAACATTCCTGTTCTTTGTCTTGTTCCCTCGGTATTTCCCACTGCATGTGCATCGAGTTATAACTTCCCCAGTAAATTGCTATTTTTGTCACAGCTTCATCCTTTTACTGGTCTGTTTTGCACTACTGCAATTTAGAGGAGGATTTGTGTAATCTGGGTTTCCAAAGCTTTTTTCCTAGAGGCTTCCTAGAAGTTTTCCTCATATAAATTACTTTGGCACACAACCATAGCAGAGTCAGGGCTTATGCCTGGAAGGCAATCTGACAGGTTGAAAAAGCTTCTGGAAGCATTTCTCAACCTGCATCCCGAAGACAAATTCCTGGTTCCCTTAAAATGCATGAAAAAGCTTGATATCATTTAATCTGAATGGGATTTTTAGTTCTTAAAATGATATCATCTTGACATAACTTCACACATAGCTACTCTAGCCTCTTGCTTGCACACTATGGAATATTTTTATTTCTTTATGTTGCCTAATATTTTCTGAAATATTTCTTCTGAATAGCCAAGCTTTGTTTTACAGTGAGACTTAGAAAATCCCTTTATATTTCTAGAAATATTTTGAGCTACAAAAAATTATTTACTGCAATTAAGTGAATATTAATTATTTTAACCATAGAAGCAGGTGCATGTTCCTATTGCCAGAAGGCCGATGCCAATTCAGTAATACATGAGGTACGTGAAGTAACAATATATTGGCTAATTCCTGATGAGAGAGGTGAATGATAAATATTTTATGTGCCACAAACCCAAGTACAATTAACCCCACTTAGAAATTTCATCCAAAATATTTATGAACTATTTTGAGACTCTGTATCAAGACACAAATGCACATTGTGAAATCTTCTCTGTTTGCAAGCTTATAAATAGTTCTGCAGCTGAAACATGGCCAGAACAGGAAACAACACATTAATGAAAACTAAACCTTTAATAGATAAACCATAAGAGATAGCACACAGTTTTAATCATGGGTCTTATGAATATATTGTCTTTTTTTTTTTCTCTTTAAGCATGAATATTAAAAAGCAGTGGTATGTCTAGATTCGAACCTCTGTACCACTCAGCCTGATGCCATATGATCACAGCCTGACTTTAGATGGACCTATCCAGAATCATTCAGATTAAGCACAGATTAATAGATAGTCTAGCTGTTTTCACAGAAATTTTACTGAAATGTTCACTAATATCTAATAGGTAATTTCAAAAGGAAGGGATGAAGTTCTGAGTGGGAACTATACTTCAGTATTCGGAAAATACATTTTTCTGAAAAATGTAGCTGAGACATGCTTCCTAAAAAGGAATTTGTGCAACAATCAGTAAATATGTGCTAGTGAAAGAAGTACTGGGTTTGCTCAGGAATGTCTTGTTGGAAGTATTACTGCCTTCAGGTGTATCACTGTGACTAATTCAGTGGGTAACATTACATGACTCTTAGATCTGTATCATCTATATCACTGTCTCTATTACTTGAAACCTGAGAGCATCTGGTTACCTGGCAGGCCCTGGCTGTCTAAGGAAATGGAGTAATGTTTTTCTCCTCAGTTTTGTAGGATGTAGATAAAAGGGATTGGAGATTAATGAAGTCATAAGGTGTAAAAGATGGGAAAAGCAGATTCCAGGCGGCTCTGGCTTTCTACCAGATTTCTAAAAACGGATGTCTGTCCTGGTGGAAAACAGGCACACCTATATTTTATGATTTAGTGTCTCACTTAAGAGCTCTTGTGTGATAATGCAATATCATAAAAATGTATTTTGTTTTCACCCATTTCTGCTTAATATTTATCTCATAGGTAATGGCTGAGTGTCGGAAGAAGAGTCCTCTTCCAAACACCCCAAAACTTGTCGTCCTTAAGGTATGTATCCAGGTAAAAAAACCCCAGAACTACTGCACCGGAAGCATCAGCCCTTTCAAGCAGTAAGGGCTGCTGATCTTTCTTCCAACCTCCAACAAAATTCCTGGCTCTTTTGCTAGCATTTTATGTAGAATGAATCACTTGGGGAAATTCCGTCTGCTCACTTGACCTTTTAGCACCACTGTCAAGAATTCACCAAAAGTGACTATTTTTCTTTTCTATTTTTACTGAATATTTGTGTTTCTCTCACAGCAGCTGTATTCCTTTCTACATTGACCATTGTACCCTAGTAGTGATACCAGTAATGTTTGAGAGATGCAACTCTAAATATGAAAATTAAGAAAAAAAAATTCCTTTTTGTTTGATTTGTATTATTACAGTCATTGAATACTTTGATACTTATGAGTAAACAATACACAAACTGTTATAACTTGGTGAAAAAATTATAGAATTATGGCTAAAAAATTAACAATAAACACTACATCTCTCTCCAATTAAATCCCATTTTTGAAGTGTAAGCTTTTTTACGATAAAGCTGTCTAGCTCAGATGGTGACTCACTCCAGCTTCAGAGAGAAAATGAGTCAGTCTCCCCACCCTTTAAGAAGGAGGAAAAGAAAATGCAAACAGTTCCTGCAATGAAACAGCACAATGCCTTCATGCCAGTTCACTCTGACAGTAGATACATAGGCCTGTAAGACAATATAACTAAAAAAAAAAAAAAAGTGAAAAATTAGTATGATGAAAATGGTATAATAGTACAGTTATTGAGAAATCATTTTAGAAAAAAGAGTCAAGGTGGAAGAGTGTCTTACTAAACACTTGTAAACACTGATTCATACCCTTACAGGCCTGCATTAAATGCAGCTGTGCTAATTTTTTCACTGAGAAAATGCAAAACATTTGTAAAGAACCCATATAACCTGACTTTCTAAGTTATTTCAGTACTTCAAAAGACTTAGCTATATGCACAGGGGGTATGCACGGATTTCCAGCTTTTCAGCATAAATGCATTATACTTAGCCATGCTCACTAATGTACAAGGGAAGCAGTTTTGGCCAGCACCTGACACAAGTAAAATGAGACTGGTAGTGTTGTACTTGACATGGAGGGGGTCAGGAAGGCAGGAGTAATCTGAACATCACGCATCATAACTAAATAAACAAAATTAAATCAAATACAGCCTGACAGTTTGCTCACAATATTGCTGTCAGCTGGTAGACCCCTTCCATTATTCAGCTTACTGATAATATCTGAAATACCTCTGTCACAAATAACACACAAAATGTGAAGGAAAAAAAGGGAAAGAAAAATGAGTGGGTAAAACTGCTGTCAGAGTATCAGGGTAGCTGGGGGCTCCCTGGGGGCCAGGTTGGAGCTGTCCTCATGAGGGTTTTGGGTCTGGCAGTGCAGGGAATGGCAGCCCCTTCTGTCCCACCATCCCAGCCAGGACGATAGCTGGGGTGCACTGAATTAACCCCATCCCCAGGCATCAGACACCTCTCTGGGTATGGATATGGGTATGGTATGGGATGGGAAAGAAAACCAATCCACATATTGGGCCCAGCCCAGGTACCATAGCCAGTCCAAGTCTAGGTGACGGACTGGTGGCTCTGGTTGGGACCAAGCGCTGGGCCTGAACTTGAAGGCAGATCCAAGGGCTGGGGTGACCTGACCACCACCTCCCACAGAACTTCTTGGTCCTGGTGGGATGAGGACCCCTTTGGTTGTGCTGATCCTGAGCTGATGCTCCAGCACCCACAATCAAACCCAGTTGGGAAGAAAGCTTTAGAGCACCAATAGTTTTTACAGAGCAATTTTAAACAGAGGAAAGCATAAGCAATGCTGGATTGTGTATACAATGATGTGCTACGTCTGAGGAATTCAGGAGCGTCACCTCTTATACTACCCAGTAATCTGATCCCATACCTCCTGATTTCATTCATTGCAACAGCTGCCACACAGCTTTTCACTATGTTCGTGTGGGACAGATAAGCCATGCCTTCTCATTCAGGAGGGAGCAGCATGTTGCAGTGAGACCAGGTCTGAAAAAGGTAGGGTGACAACCAACTGAGAGCCCAATCTGCTGGTTTCAAATACTTCTAATTCAGGAGGTGGTATTTCTTCACTGTGCACTATGTTCCAGACCAAACTGAGATGTTAGTGATGTACGGAGTGGTGCCGTGCTGGATGTGCTCTGGAAACTGCCTTGGTGAGGAAGTACTTGCAGAAAACCTCTTCTAGCAAGCTGTTGAAATCCCTCATGTTGTGCAAACCACTCTCACTTTGAACTTCAGTGTTTAATCTGAATCTCTTTCTAATTAAGTAGGTGCCAGCTCCTGCCCTTCTACAAAGCCTGCCACTTTCCAGGTGTTTAGTTTAAAAACAAAGCCAAACCAAACAAACAAAAAACCCAAACCCAAAAAATTATATATATATATGTATATACACACACACAGAGTATCAATACTGATTTCAGGCATGCCTTTTTCCTATACCATTTATGCCACTTGTTCATGCACAAACAAAACAAAGCTAACAGCCACCAGAGCTCAGTGAAGCATGAAAGATGCATTGACTCTTTATTCTTTCAAAGTTTCACTAAGCAAAGACATATCTTAATATACTCACTTTGAAGCAGTATCAGCCATGTCAAAATCTGAAGGGAGTAACTATGTTTTTTTAAACATCTTAATCTTACAATGCCAAAAGATTTGCTACAGCGATTTACTACAGTGGAGGATGTGGCCATGGCAGGGTAGTAGAGCTACCAAGGCAGGCTCACTTGTTGTTTTTTCCCTTGTGAAATCTACTCCTGCTTTCTCCAGCACATAGTTTTGCAATGATGGTTTTTTCTTCGTGTGGTTTTGTGTTTTGGACAGTACCCAGACATAGTTGCTGCAAAGAGAAGCTGGTTGCTGGGGCTGTGCAAACACGATAGTTGCTAGGTGGGGTCTCCAGAGCAGCAGTATAAAAGCATTGCAAGCCCTCTGTGCCCTGACTCCTGACTGGGCCAACCTGAAAAGTCATATTTGTGAGGAAGAAGGTAAGTTTCTATAAATCTTTCCTGCTGTCTCTAAACTCAAAAATTTTAAGAGTTGTACACTAAATTTGTCGAGTGACCTGTTGCAATTTTCTGTATTGGATTTGCTGGCATGGGAAAAAGTGGGTGTGGGTGAGAGAATCTATTTCAGATTTTAAATATTTCATGTACACAGAAGGGTTTGGAAAAATACTGCTTTATTTAACACGTGAAGAACTGAAAAAGCATAAAATATTGAAAGCAAACTTATTTGGAGTTGACTCATATGGTCTCTATTTGCCTTTGTAGTAGGCTGCTGCAGAAATCTGCACTAGAACTGGAGTTTCTGGAAGCTAATGTACTTTGTGTGGAAACTTAAAAAAAGAAACAGCTGTTGTTAGTTCAAGAAGTTTGCTACTTTGACACTATAGAGGCTGTTGCTTATGAAAGTGATAAAAATGAGGCAAAATAATCTTTTTGACAGACTGGAGGAAAACCCCGGTTTTGTGACTAAGACTTAGACAGACTTCATAAGTAAGGTCTGTATCATCTGGGGTTTTTTTTGAAAAACCTTTCCACTGAATTTTCCAAGGATGAGATTATTTTCCTCTGCAGGGTTTTCATTCATATACAGTAGACTTTCCAAAAATAATTACTGTGTTGGATCTGTTGTCTATTTTTCTGATGAGTTTAAATGATATAATTTTATATCCTGGTAACTATCATTGGAGAGTAGTCATCTCATAAACGTAATGATATGGTTAAACAGACATGGAGAAATGTTGTCATTTGCAATAAACTGTAGTGTGAAAGTGCAAATAGGCACTTGATATGGAATAGCCAGAAAGAAGTATCACACTTTTCTGTAGTGCCTTCTGTTTTCATTGTTCTGTAGGCGTTTTTTCCCCTGCTCATAGACTTTGTTCAGAGTTTGGAAGTAAAGAAAAATATATGTTAGAAAGACATCCGTTCTTCTGGTCCTTTTCAGACTAAATTGGAATAATATTTTTACTTAATTTATCACTCCTTGATCTTGATATTGTTTGCATGAGCTGTTTTCATTTTAGAGAGATGTGAGTCAAGCTGGGGAAGACCTCTATCAAGGAACTGTCTGCCTACTGAAATTTCAGTCTTCTTTTCCTGTTGGTAGCCATAGGCTCTTAGAAAGCACATAAATAATTTTATATGGATGGTGTTTTCTTAACTTTACAAGACAATTTAGGCAGAGTAAGGTCTTTCGCCCTTGTGGAGAACCATTGCCTACTTTGATTACAATTAAAATGACACTAGTTTTTTGCTAGATTGAAATGGATATGCATGCCAGTGTCCTTATTTTAAAAGAAGGAAAAAAAGTCTCTGTTTTTAAAGTGCATAATTATTTTAATGTATCTCTAATTTAAATTAGAATAGATATAAAAGCTTAGAGGTTTAATAAAACAAATTTAGTGTAGGCTTTTGCAGCCTTCTGTTCTGGTCTGGGTGTGACTGATGGGAGTGAAAACAGGCAGAATAAATTGAGATGTTAGCAGTTCTTCCTGGAGCCAGCCCCACCAGCTTCATTCTTGATAAATGATACTCTATCAAGAGCATGGCAGTTTTGGTCCCACCTCTTCTCAGATCTGATGCTGTGAGGCTGAATGTTGTTTCTTAAACTATTATACATTCTATGAAGCTATTAGTCAACAAACGTATCTGTACTTGTCAGTGTTGGTGACTCAGTGCACCCAGTACAGAGGCTGTAAAATGTTTTCATTCTGCTGAATATGGCCTTGATGTGTGCTTTTATAAAATGCAGCAGAACGTCTATAGCACTTCATCTGGCCTCATATACCTTTTCTTTCAAGATGAGGTGGGTACAGGAGTCACTATAACAGCCTTATAAGATACTAGTTTTAATAGCAAGGTAAGTATATTTTTCTGATCCTCAATAAATTACAGGTGCATAAAAGCTGATCCTTACAACTTCAACAATATTCTGACGATTATTTACCCAGAGAAGACCTACTTTAACATACAAATAAAAAAGACATCTTCAGTTTTTCTAGCAGCACAGAAAGAGATGAATTTTGTACCCTTGGGGCTGAGAGAAGTGCACAAAAATCAAGAGTTTTCTCAGAAAGAGGGAGTGTAGGTGGCACTTGCTCTGGAGAGGGGGGGGAAGGGTGGATCTGGACTGGATAGTTGGAGGAGGTCTGTGGGAGGTAGCAGCCGCTTTGTTAGCAGATGATTGTGGGATTGAACTTTATACTTCTGCTGTGAGGGGAAGAAGTAGCTGGGCTTCAGCTATGCTGCTTGGTCTTAGGTGTGTGTTACTAAAATTTCTGCTCTTTGAGCTTCCTATGGGACACTGGGCATTTGTAAGGCAAGTGTGTTTGCACATAAGCAGCATCATTTTTTATACTTGGACATAAGAACTACATTATATGATCCGTTCCCCAGCACTGTGAACCACATTTTGTATCTTCACACTAGATTTTTCACACACAGAGGTTGTCCAGAAACATTATCTTTATTTTATTTGTTCTTTAAAGCTAAGACTTCCCTAGAGTTTTCTATGGAAGTGTATTTTGGGAAGAAAAAAACAAACCTATTTTGAGCAGACCAAAAGTATTTTATTTGATCAATTTCTACTCTTTGTTGCCTCACTATTTCTATGAGCAAAAATAATATTCCTCACAGCACAGTTGTTATAAAGCAACCTATTCATTATTTTTGGGTGTTGAATGACTAATCATGTCACCATAGGACTTTTTTACCATTCTGTATGGTATCTGCTGGACTGATTTTCTTTTTGAGTTCCAAAAAACAGAAATAACTCTTCTCCCCCCTGTTCTTTGGGTAATGCTCTATTCTTTAGAATAAATTTTTGGAAATACATAACAAACAAGGAACATTGCAGGTTAAACTGTCTGATTTTACTTGTCTTCCTTAGCAAGGGGATAGTAAAAAAAAATTACATGAGAATATATTTAAAAAGGGGATATCTTTTTCTTAGCATAGCACACAAGAGCTCTAACTATTATAGATGATTAGACAAGAATATTTGTTTACCACAGAATCAAGGATTTTGTAAGCTAAATGGACATAGATGATGTGTTAAATAATGGGGAAATATAGACTTCAATTTGGTTTTGGTAACTGCCCTTGTGAGTCAATGCTAATGCTTACATACTACCATAGTAAAAAAAATACTTCAGCTCAGTTAATGTTCTATTTCTAATACAAAACTTCTGCAAGTAGCTAATGTTTTAGGAGTGAGCAAGCAACTGTGGAGCATTGCATTACTTTGGCAAACATGAACAAAAGTTACCTTGCTTCAAATAGCATAAATAGGTCAGTATCTGCTTGTGAAACTAATTTCTGTGTATAATAGTTTAAAACAAAGGGTTTTGAGAGTGGGAAACCTTGAGTTTCACTGGTGCTGAAAGTGATGAAAAATGTTTTGTAACTTCATACATCTCTTCCCAGAAACTCTCAACATGGCTATGGTATCAGAATTTCTGAAACAGGCCTGGTTCATGGAAAATCAGGAGCAAGAATGTATTGTAAGTATTAGCACCTTTTGAGAATATCATCTTTACTTTTAAAAGTAATTCAAAGGCATAAACCACCACGTCTTTCATATACTCAGCAGGGGAAAACACATGATAAAACTCAAGCTGAACAGAACTGTTACTCAATTTTATTGTAGCACATAATTCACTCAAAGTTGTCCTCTCTAAAGAGTTAATCTGATGCACAGATGTGTGAATGTTTAAGAACATGTTCAGGTGAGGTATATAGGAAAAACAAAGACTCAGCCTCAGGTACAGGAAGTCATGAGCTGAAGTCCAGGAACGTAAAAAAGGAACAAAAGTCATATGTCCTAGGTTTCATATCAAAGAGTTACAGTATGTAGTAAAACATTTCAGATAATTATTAACACTTCACTGATTAGTAGGGAGGCTTATTGTGGTGAGAAGTCAAGAGTTATTGCATTGATGACACGGAGAATCTTTTGAATAGTGAAGTTGGTTCAGACACCTCACTGACTATCAACAAAGATAGAAAGACACACTGAAGTCACATATGATTCTAAAGAGCTTTCTCAATGAAAAAAAAAAAGAATATAAGGGGTAATTTTTAGTAAATAAAGTTTCCTTAGTTTTTTTGTGGATTTTGTAATTTTGACTGCAACATTTTGTGCATAAACCTTTTGCTCCATAGTCCCACCCCCCCTGCACTCCCAAGGTCATGTCATTCTTGTATTGCTGGTTACAAATGGTTTTGTACTGCTAGTAGATAATTTTGTTATAGAAACCAATATACAAAGACTAACTTGATGTGCCTGGAAAACAGCACACCAATCTATGGGTTTATCACACAAGACACAAGTGATTTTTTTCAAAAGTATTCAAGACAGTGCTTTAAGTATGCAGTCACACAACTTCTAGTAATATAATTGTGTAGAGATTTGCACATTTATCAGGCATTAGGAATATACAAAATTCAATATACAATGCTGTATGTAAAACAAGTATCCAGAAGACCTTGACATTTTTCTGGTGTTATTTAACTTCGGTGGCAAGGGGTTTACAAAAAAATGAAATAATGAGTTGTTGAGGAAGAGGACAGTGTATTGGAAAAGTTTAGCTAAACTACTGTTTTGTTTTGTTTTAATAAAAAACTCATCCTATGTCATACCAAGGGGAATTTTATATAATTATTTAATCCAGGAATTTTGAGACATTTTAATACTTCTGTAGAATATGGTAATGAGTGTGGCAGTGGTCAGGTAGTTCTGCTAGGTTATTGACCCTACCAGTAAGTTGATTTTTCATGCTGCTTACTTAAACCACATAATCTGTCAGATACTGGAATTCATAAACCCTAGTTACTCCCAGAGCATTTTAGACATTTAGGGAGTGTCCATCTATGTGTGAATTTACCAAAGGCAGCCAGTGGATAATGCCAAATGTGGCTTAGTCTCGAGCTTCAAAAAACTTGGGTAACAGTTCTCCACTTCCTTCTAGTATTCAACTTCTCCAAGATCTTGCATGCAATAAGTGCTTGTAGCCTTAGACATGAGTCAGGTGGGAAGTCATTTTATTGTGAAGCACAGTCAGTTTGCATAAGATGAGTAAGGAAGTTAATAGTGCTTTACTCACAGAGCCTGTAGGCTTTAATTGTGGTTTCAGAACCTTTAAAATTTGGTTGTGATTGCCCAGCATGACAGTTTAGAAGTATTTTCCTGTGGAACCCAACTTTGAGAAATAGGTCTTCAGGTGCCTAAAATAATTAATTAAGTAGTCTCTCTTTAGTATAAGAGATGTGAAAGGACTAGATGCACCTATGCATTTCAATTATGAGGCTGCTTAGTTCTTTGGAGTTAGAAAACTGTGTGTTCCTTGATAGTCCTGTAATAGGCAATCCAAAATGCATGGTTTATTCAGGCATCTAATGCATCTTCTTTGTAAAAATTGCCTTTTTTTTTTTTTTTTTTTTTTTTTTTTTTTTTTTTTTTTTTTTTTCTGCAGAAAAGTTCAAAAGGTGGCTCTGGAGTACATTCACAACAACACTTTGATCCATCAGCTGATGTCATTGCTCTGGACAGAGCTATTACTGTAAAGGGTAAAGGAGTAAACATTTAAGCAGCTATATTATGACTCTTCCTTAGGAAATTTTGAGAACAAACAAGAGAGGTGCCTCTGTTTTTAAAAGCTTGTCAATTTCAGACCCTAATAATGCATTACAGTTCACTGATTTCTAGAGATTAGAAACTCTAGAATTCTAATATTGCAACAAAATATTACAACACACCATACTAATATTTTCTTACTTGATTTCCATAAAGTCCCTACAAGAGACAGGGAATATGCTGATAATGTAGTATATACTTCTATTGCTCTTCTTTCTTCTAATGAAGTTCACATTTGAAGTCTTTTTCCATTTAGCTTACTGAGATTAAATAAGTACGCCATTTAATTTTTTATTTCTTTTTTTTTTTAGTTATTTTGTAGAGTAAGTTCAGCACTCTGAACATCTTAATACTTTCAATGTGAAATTGTAGAACCAACTTTCTCTGTACTATGGGGGTCTGTTTATTGGTATTCTTCACTTCATGGTGAATTGTAAATCAGTAGATTTTTTTTTTCATTGTTTAATCTTTGGTGTGCCAAGAAATCAAAATAAGACATAAAGAGCAACACCACTACAATATTTCCAATATATTTGACATGGTTTTGTTTGGTGACTCATAGGTGTGGATGAAGCTACTATCATTGACATCTTGACTAAAAGAACAAATGCTCAGCGCCAGCAGATCAAAGCTGCCTATCAGCAGGCTAAAGGAAAGGTAAAATATATTCAAGGCAAACTTAAATTTACAACAGGAATATCAATGTTGCTCATGGCTCAGATGTTGTGTACCACTTTAGCTTCACATAACAAAGGGTTACTGTCTTCTGCCTTCTGTAGTTTGTGAAAATCATGACAGAATTCTAATAAGCTGTATTGCCAATGCTGAGACTTTGAATATGGAGGCTACTCTTTTTAATTAAAAAAACCAAAAAATTGAAGTTCTGAGTTTCTATCTTTTTGAATAGTCTAGATCTTTTAAGTCCTAAAAATCACAAAATTTCTGTAAATGCAGAGATTTCTCCACCACCTGTGAGACAGTGTGCTGAGAGAAAGTGAGAGGTAGATAACTTGGACTTGGAGATATCTCTCTGAATATTTAAGTCCAGATAGAGTACTAAGTAAGATAGGAAAGTTGTAGGACTGTTACACTGTTCCACAAATATACCAACAGTGGCATAGAGATGGGTATATAGGCAAGTGTTCTTCTACCTCTGCATGATAAAACTGCTAGTCTGAGAGGCTTAGAAATTGCCGAATATTTCTGGAAAATATTTTAATTGCTTTTTGTCTCAATGACAGATTTTCTCCCCTTAAACCTGTAACTCTTAATTGAGATTACAATTAGACAGCTAGCATATAAGAGTTACTGAGTCTTTCCTCCTTGAAGAGAGATTTCCTTAATATGGTGTGAAAGCACTCCTGAATAATTACTATAAAATATACTTACTGTAAAATACTTACTGTAAAACCCTGACATTTTGATTAACATAAAAGAGACAAATATTTCTAATGGGCCTTCATAGTTCTATCTGGTAGTTAAAGGAATGATGTAGAGTCAGTTTCATCAGAGATCAGACTTTGGAGTGTAGCTGAGCAGCATCTTACTACCATTTATTAACTTAGAGTGTTTCTTTCTGTCACAGAGTCTGGAAGAATCCTTGAAAAAAGTTCTGAAAAGCCACCTGGAAGATGTTGTTGTGGCTCTGCTCAAAACTCCAGCTCAATTTGATGCTGAAGAATTAAGAGCCTCTATGAAGGTAAGGCAACAGCTTCTGAGAAAAACTGGTCTATAGATGACAATTTTCAGGGCCTCTAAATGATGCTGGTCTTGATTTCAAAGATTGTGTGTTGGTTTAATTTTAATCCCATTTTGTACAATAATTCTGTACTGGTAATCCAGATTCTGAGAACAATACCCAACAATCTCCACTGTTTCAGGGCTGGAGAAGATTGGTTACAAACAGTAACCAATTCTTTTGTGAGAATGAATTTCTGCCTTCTGAAAACTGATTGCTATTGTGGTGATAGGAAGCTTAAGAGTTTACATACACATCTATGTAAGAGAAAGCAAAGGGGAAGAGCATATTTTTCTTTATAAATTTTACTTTCATGTCTTTTATCTGCACTGCTTTTTCCTTTTAGTGTTTCTTTTGGGTACTGGTGATATTAGATGTGAAAAAGAATTCTAAAAGACCTGAAATAACACTATTGTATAGGAGCACAATGTTCCTCATTTATCTTCCTTCTTCCACATGGAAGACAAGTCCATGATTTTCATTTTATTGCTGGTCCTTTAAATTTTAGGTTTGTTGTATAAAATAACATTTTAAAAAATTCAACTACTTTTTTAGGGGCTTGGGACTGATGAGGATACCTTAATCGAGATTCTGGCCTCAAGAAACAACAAAGAGATCCGAGAAGCCAGCAGATACTACAAAGAAGGTGATTTAAATAAAGAAAGAAGTATTAATGATATAGCTCTGTAGCAGATACATTGCAGTCAAAGCCCCACTTCTCAATATGAGAAGCTGAGATGAAGTTGCAGAAGGCAAGTTAAGCTTCTCATAAGATTGAAACAGAGTCGCAGGGGAGGCAGGTCATACTGTCTTTCGACCTATGTACATCCCAATATAGAGGGAAAAGACACATCACCATGAGAACTGCAGATGTCAAAACCTAGCTGCTTTTCTTCTCTTGTTCCTAAGCTTTGGTTTACCACTTAAAATCTTACTAGTCTTAAAAAGAAGCTTATTTAGTGAGTAACACAGGTAAGATTAGCAGTTGGAGAAACAAGTGAATTAAAAACAGACAGCCTTTGAAGAGGTAACTGAAATGTAAAGTGGTCTTGCTCATATATGTAGTTTACTGTAGTCAGTTAGTGTTGCCTAATTAAATAATGTTTTATGAGATTATGGGCTATCTTTTTCAACAGATTTCCATTCGTATGGTTAGTTAGAAGGCAAACTGTTTTGTGATTGAGTTCAGTTCTGAGTAAGAATAACCAGAAATAAGGATGAAAGACAAACAGCTCAGAAAAGGTGTCAGGCTTTCCTTTTACACAGGCAGGAGCCCAAGACAATGCCACCCACAAAGCCATAGAGAAGGACTTTTGCAGATTTTGCAGATTTTGGCTTTGGCCTGCAATTTTGCAGAACATCCCAGGGATTAGAGGGCATGTTACAAATATATCCATTCTCTTTAAGTTAAATGAGAGAAAATAAGAAAATTGCATTTCTAGTGGACATTTTTAAGTTCAAAATGAAGAAAAAACTGAAAACATCATGTACTCATAGAAAAGTTTGGGTTAGGAGGGACCTTTAGAGAGCATCTAGTCAATCTATTTGATAACTATAGAACAAATAATGAATGCTTTTCTGTTGATTTCAGTGCTGAAGAGAGATTTGACACAGGACATTATTTCTGACACATCTGGAGATTTTCAGAAAGCTTTGGTTGCTCTAGCCAAGGTATGCTGTGCTTAAGCATTTTGAATGCCACTACCCATAATAAAAAAATTCATGTTGTCGAGACAGTTACAGAGAAAGCCATAAAATAATTAAGACTTTAGCTACCAATTCTTTCCTTGCTCTTTTTTTTTTTTTAATTTACATATATTCCACAATATGAAATAGTTCTTAAACAAGGTATGTGAGATTTTATCTCTAAATTTTAAAACCCAGTGATGTTTACTACTTATCAGTTTTACTCTTAAGTCTTGTGTTCTGTAGTAGCTGTCTGTAAACACTTGAAAAAAAAACCAGGATATTGTCGTGTCAATTGACTAGAAATAGGAAAAAAAAGAAAATCCTTACAGTTAAAGAAGCAAACCTGCTAAATCACTTTTGAGGTATGTTTCTAGTATCTAGGTAAAGGGACAAGGACAGAGAGCTAACAAATAGACAAAGGGTTTTGTGAATTTATGTTCAAAAGCAGATGAGTTTAAACATTAGAGATGCCCAGTAAAAAGACCCTTACAAAGCGCATATGTTTCCATTGAGTATATGTATCTGAAGCTTGTACATTCTTGCTGGATTATTTTTTAAGAACACCCACATAGGTAAAGTTGATTTTTACTTTTTTGGTTCAAACCAACTTGAAAAGAATTGTCATTAGGGAAAAAATCACATCTTCCAAGCCTTCCAAAACTTCACATCTTCCACATTATGAAACAATACTTATCAGATTTTAATGTAGGACTTCAGAAAGAAGTTGCTGGTGGTCTTAGAAATGTGAACTCCAATTGATTAACAAATACAACAGCTTTATTCACAGAATGATTGAAATTATTGTATCTATCTGCAATTATGTATTATGTTATTTATAGGAATGGTAGGTGAGACCTCTAAAATGCTGACTTTTGGTGAACTGAGTGCTTGTGAGTACCAGTGAAATGTCATTAATTTATTTATTTATTTATTTAGGGCGACCGATGTGAAGATGTTTATGTGAATGATGAACTTGCTGACAATGATGCCAGGGTAAGATCATACTTGACTCTTAGCAGAGCTTCTTCATCTGACTTACTTGCAAACTCTGGCTGCAAATATTCTACTTGATTCTTCTACATTGCAGACGTATTAGAGATTTGTCTTATGTAGAGTTCTTTTCTGAGGGGATAATATTTTACAGAGTTCATGTAAGCTTTGTTATCTGAAGGAAATTAAATCTTCACCTTATGTCTACCTTTAATACAATCTTCAGTTTATAAAACAGTTCTTAAACTCAGAGACAACAGTACCTATGTATATGGAGAACCAGATACCATAGCTTGATGAGGGTGAATACTGCAGCTATAACAATATCTTCAGAGTAGAGAGATGTTCAAGATTATTGGCTAAACCTAACAGTAATTTTCTGACTAATTCTAAAATAAACAACTGATTTTATTCTTCCTTATTGCTTCCACATTACTGTGACTATTTCTATTACAATGCCGATAAACCTTAACAGTCTTTTTTGAGTTTTAACCTATAAAATCTTTTACCACTGTTACAATTTAAATGTAGATTAACTTTAAATTGATTTTTTTAAAGTTCTGCCATGGAAAGGCCAGTTAGCAATCCTGCTTTTATTCCTGATATATAAGAAGTTTAGTTTTGTAATCAGCCCTAGACATGAAAGGACAGTGAATTAATAGCCTGACTAAGCTCAAAAGTTCCATACTGATTTTCCTGGTGCAGAGGCAGTTTTTTAAAAATCTTGCAGCTTTGTGAAGGTCTTTATTACTTCTAGAGAGGTTGGACGAGGTGAGGGAAATGATGGAGACTCATTCACTTCTTGCTTTCCGTTAAAGTCACTCCTGGAAAGACAAGAAGTTCTTGATGCCTAGACTCCTCTTTCACATTTGCCCAGTTAATATCAGTGAAAATTTTGTTTACCTGGGTCTTCTAAGCGCATCATTGCATATGACAAATATCTTCTTTCAAGAGAGTAATATACCCAGTATAGCTCAATGGGGCTCATACAATGTCTGAAAATATGTATTGTAGCTTCGTGTGTTCTCTAGCTACTATTATAACATGAGTGAAGTAGGAAGTATTACTTGATAGAGCTTTAGTTTTTTACAGATTGTGTAAAGGGCTGTTGTTCATTGCTGAAAAGCAATGGCCTACCTTTGTCTGCTAGACTCAGAAGTACAGTAATTCTGTGTGGATTTTACTATGCTGATGTTAATTTTATTACTTTATTTTCCTGACAGAAAGAACATTATTTCTTTATTTTCTGTGACAGGCCTTGTATGAAGCAGGAGAGAAAAAGAAAGGAACAGATATTAATGTGTTTGTTACTATTCTTACTGCAAGAAGCTACCCACATCTCCGAAGGGGTAGGTTGGATTAAACATTTTGCTTCATGGGAATTGTATGTTGAACATGGCCAGCTGCTGGAGTCGGGGAGATAAAGATTATTGAGGCATGACTCTGACTGCTACAAAGGTCTTCGTTAATTGGACTTATGCTTAGTGATCAAGAAAGCAGTTGGCAGCATGGATGTTCCACACTAGTAATGAGCAATATTGCTTAAGTTTTTTAACAGAACTATTACTTCAAAGTCTCACATGGCTAGTGATCACAATGCTGAGGCATCAGTGTGGCAGGGGTTCTGAATGCTTCCCAACATGGCTTTGCTCCTCAGCCAGATTTCCCTGGGTGAAGAGTCATCACAGGCCCCAGTGGAGTCATTGGACTATCTCTGTGCCTATCAGTGGAAACACAAATCCTACCATCCTCATAAAGTCCTATTCCTTGGTGCTGATTCCATCAGTCTGTACACTAACACTGCTCTTTACACTGTGCTTGCTGAAGAAAATGAGAAGGATGGCCTACAATCTGTGTACATTGCTGCAGCATTGTGGGCAGAATAAGGCACAGTCATTGAAGGTAGAACACTATACTTTCATCACTATTCACTGAGTTTTATTTCCTGGCTTAGTCTTCCAGAAGTACACCAAATACAGCAAGCATGACATGAACAAAGTACTGGATTTGGAGCTGAAAGGTGATATTGAGAACTGCCTGACTGCCCTTGGTAAGTGGTCCTACAGATTGTAATGTAGAGTGTTTTCTGATCATTTGAAAGCCTACACTTTATTTCTCTCATGCTTGCTCTGATTGGAAGCCATTGTGGGCTTCATTGGGAAACTTGCTAAATAATACTTTGGAAAATGTAGTCTGAGCATAGATGTTTAATTGAGTTACTTGAAGTCAGTTAAAGTCAATGAACGAGTAGAAATATCTCACCTGATAAGTAGGAAGGTCTTTCAAGGAGAACAGATGTGTCATCAACACAGTATCTTCAAGGAAAATCAATATGACAAAACAAGCTGTCAGGACAGGCATAATATATATTAAAAATCCAATACTTTGAACTTGTCTTCAAGAAACAAAAAACAAACCCAATCTTATCTAAATTTTGGGTTTCAAAGACAATAATAATAAATTATTATTAAAAATACAAAAAATCTCTTTTTGCAGTTTTGATCAAGAAAGTGATTCTTACAAGGTTTACTACACAAATACATCTTAAACCCCTTAATATTACTGTTTCTTATGAATAATAAGGTGAGGGAGTGACTCACTAAATCACTCTTATAAGTGGGCCAAAGATGAAAACAAAAGTCAGACGACCATCTTCTTAGCTTTTGTATCACAGTCAAGTATACCTAGTATAAGGGAACAAGTTGCATCAGACTTCTCTTAAGAATCACTCGATATACAAAACATCAGATCATAACCTTTCACTCTGCTGTGGAAGACACAAAGGCTTTCACATTTTTCTTTTTGGAAACTGCATCTTTCTTAATTTTGTGGTAGTAAACAAGGGAGCCCCATCTTGTAACTTCTTCCCTGACTGAACTGTTTTCTGAATAGATAGAGGAAAGGAACTGTTACATGTTTTGATGAAAGGTAACAAAGAAGGACATGAATAAGATATACTGGTAAAACTGCTAAAACACTAAAACTTCTTTTGAAGAGTTTTGGGGTATTTTTTGTGTCTTTTGTTACTTGTGACTTGTAGAACACATATGACCTTATTTCGTTTCACTTTCATTACAGTGAAGTGTGCCACGAGCAAGCCAGCTTACTTTGCTGAAAAACTGCACTTGGCAATGAAGGTAACCTGAAGAAAGAACTTCTCTTTATAAACATGAAGAGCTTTGTAGGAAGAAAAATAAAAAGCTAGCTAGAACTGTCTAAGGTTTTTGTGTGATAGAAAAAGGACTGCAGAAGAAATTCAGTGTATATCTTTCTCACCCTCTTCTCTTTCCTTTGCAACCACTGAGTTTCTTTCCATAGAAGGAGCTGTCTGTTTGCTATTGAGTGTTCAAAAAAGCATCTACACATATATTTTTTACTCTAGACAGTGACAGAAATCTTACTGGAACTTTTTTTTTTTTTTTAATGAAATCCCCAAAATATTACCAAAAAGTAAATAGAAAAGCAATTACAGATCTGGACAAGAACTTCATAGAGCCTAACCTTTGACAAGTAAACCATGGTCCTCTGGAGAATTTGGAACCTCAGTCTAGTGTGGCAGCTAGAGATCCCAAAATACTCTAGTATGCAGATGTTTTCATAACACCTGTGACTTGATTAGGACCAGTATGTGAAAAATTGAGTGATTCACCATGAAAATTAGTTCATTGTACTCCTAAAATAAATTAAAAAGATAAATAAATTAAAAAACCAAAACAATGAAGTTTAGGTTGTCTCTGGTGCATAGCAAGCACATTGAATGACATGCTTCCTTTCAGAAAACTGCTAAAAGAAATGTGTGTAAAAGAAATCCAGGGGTGGAGGTAGCCTGTCAGAACTGAATTGTGTTTATAGGAAGAAAAGGGTGATATAAAAGGATACCCTCATGAGAATTGTTAAAGGAATAGGATGTGAGCTCTGCAAACCCACTAAGAAATCTGATGAATCAACACACAGAATCTCAATTTAAGATGTTTCAGGTTTATTTGTTTTTTTTTCCTTTCTTTCTTTCTTTTTTCCTATTAAAAGGGCTTTGGGACACGGCACAAAGAGCTCATCAGAATCATGGTTTCACGCCATGAAGTGGATATGAATGAGATTAAGGGTTACTACAAGAAGCTATATGGCATCTCTCTCCGCCAGGCCATTATGGTAAGTTTTCCCTCAGATGGTGTATGAAATGTAAAACAACCAAATGACTTTGGAAGATCAGCGGGGGTTTGTTAACCCTTTTATTTCTCAGTCACCAGTCTGCCCTGAGTAACTCAAGTTCCCAATGACCCTCATGGTGGTAGAAATAATTAATTTACTGAGGTAATGTTTCTGTCAGAAAAGCTATGGCAGTGTGTCAGGAGTGGTAAAGTCATCTTACTGTAGAACCCAAGAGCTGAATGGAGACTACAGTGTCTCACAAGTTCCTGTGCTTGAGCAGACATAAGGTACATTGGCAGGAGAGTAGAGATTGTTGCACTGACAGCTCTATGGGAAATATTTCATGCAACCTGTCTATCGGCTTTTAACATTGCAGGTACTTCTGTAGATGTCATGTTAATTTGAAATTTACTTGGCCTGCTTTCCAGGTGACTTAAATAAAAATATCCTCTTAAAAATGACAGACTACCCAATGTATTCTCCAGAAAATTAAAACCAAGAAAACTAAACTGGGAAAGCAGCTTTGTGCAGGCTAGGAGGCAATAATAAAATAAATAAATAAAACCAAACAAAACCAAACCAAAAAACTCCACAAAAAATAAAAATTAAAACCCCAACTTGCTTTGAGTAGAAACATAGTCTCTGCATGTATGAAATGCCTTTTTGATTTTTATTAGTGTCTCCTACTTTTTCAGCTAGGTGCCAAAGATAACTTTTGTTCTTCTACGTGAGTTTGTGATCTGTAGTTTAGTATGTAATTACATCACCTCATTGTGTTACAAAGTGATGATTGCATCTAAATGGCTTGAGGTATAGCTTGGTTACACTAAATGATTCATATGTATCTAGAAAGTACATTAAATTGACAAAAAATAGCATGAAATTATTACAATGCATATTTAATCCATATTATACACTCTTTCTTAGTTAAATATGTATAGTCCTCTCGTGAATTGAATATCACTGTACTACTAGCCTGTCTTTGAAATAATCCTATATACAATGTGCATAGTGTAATGTTGGATATCATTGGTGAAGGCAGGATTTATCACTTTATCTGGAGAACAAAAGCTAAAGCTCCTGGGTGAATAGAAATCTTCTGTTCTTCTCTTCTTTATTTTCGGAATGAAACTGTCCATAATTTTAATTATCCACATCTACCACTGCTTCACTCTGGAAATGTGTTTTATTTCTAGGTCATTGAGTAACTTTAGTGAGGATATTCAGTTAAAGCTCAGTCTGTGGTTAACACATAAGTATTATCAAGTGATTAAGTTACTTATTTGCAGGTTTGATGTTTGGAACATGTGTATTGAATGCTTACTGAAATTTATTTCACCTTAGACTAACAATTACCATTTTTTGTACTTAAATTGACAGGATGAACTCAAAGGGGATTATGAAAACATCCTGGTGGCTTTATGTGGAAGTGATAACTAAATTTCACATTCCTGAAATGCACTCAAGCTTTCTTTCTGGAAATCTTTATATTTGCCTCAAATGTCTATATAAAATACAGTCTTACACAATGAGATTTCTCTGGAATTGTATGTGTTATGTCAAAAATTTGTAACCTGGAATGTATTTTTTTTGAGTGTCTTTATTCTGAATGGCATAAATATCTCTTTGGGCCATTATTTATCCAAAGTTAGAGAATGCCCGCAGTTTTCTATTTGCTTGATTAATCTTGAAAAAGGCAAAGTTTTAATCTAAGCAAAGTAAATAAATTTTTAAAATTAAAAAATTAATCTGTGTAGAACTTTGTATGTTCCTTGTTGCTTTTCTGCATTTAATTTCAAGCTTTCTGGATACAGTGCATGAGAGAAAAATCAGTAAATGACTGAAGTAATCATAAAGAAATGTAACAGCATCACACACTATAGGTGAACCTGTACTTTTCCATTTCCATTCAGCTAATGTCAGCCAGATGTAACAAAAGTAACTAAAGATAATTTTTTAAAAAATGAACACTAGAAAAAAGCTAGTAAGCTCTCTGTGTTGGTCTTTTTCTGCTAATTTCCAGGGGAAAAAAATATAAAATAAAAGAGAAAAGAGAAAAGAAATGAAAAAAACATTCATAGCCCATGATGGACTTTCATTTTTTTCCTGATGAGTAGTATAAATTTTTAATATTACTTAAAGTCAGGAAACTACTACCAATACCTCTGTTTCGGACTGAGTTCATGCATGGCATTACTGTCCCAATGGTGCCGCATGCTGTACAAATGAGGTAATACAGTGCTCAAGTGCAATGATAGAAAGAAACATTACTTGGCTCTTCTTTACATGCAGACACGACTTGTTTTAGTTACGGTAGCCTCCAATGACTCATTTAAACAAGAGCATGCAAAAGTATAGGGAAATAAAAGGTCATCTTAGCTAATTCATGTTAAACATTGCAGGTCTTTTTCTCTTCATGTTAGGATGACCTAGTATAACAGAACAGGGTGTTGGGAGCAGGAGAAGTCTTATTCTAGAAGAAAAATTGACATTGCTAGAGCTGGAGAAAAAATTCCTCTGTGCCTTCCATGGGGCTGGGTTCTGATCTGTACCAGACTGTACAGATTGTTTTCCAATATCTCATTCTGCCATAGTTTACTTTGTTGTTAGTAATTACTGTCCTTATTGGGTAATTAGAAGAGAGAGATTCTGTCCAAAAAAATTATGGGATATTGTATACATGATAGTAATATATTAGAACAGAACAAGCAAACTGGCATAAGCATATAGATCATGTGCTCAGGGTTCTGTTTGATCAAAAGACATGCATCAGAGGAGAGAAAACTGAACCACCTAATATGTTTTGAGTTTGTCAGTAGCAGAAGGTGCATTCTTTTAAGAGGCAGGTATCAGGAGAATCCAATTCTGCAATTCTTTAGTCTGCATAATGATGAATAGGTCAATTGTCACAGTAAAAGTTGATTGGAAGGAAAGTTTAACTTTGTGAATATGAAATAAAGATAGTATCTTGATTCTTTACCAGACTCCCCCTTACTTCCTGTCTCAATAAAGACTATACATAGAAGAAAACAATAAGTTTCCTTCTGAAATTTGGTGATAATCATATACATTTTGTTAATATGCATATAGATATACATATTCACTCATATTTATATATACAAAGCACATACACTTTACTAACCTTTTAGGCATAGTCAACAACCTCTTAAAAGTGAAAAAAACATCAATGTATTTTGTGATACTACCTATGTTGTTGGCTAGATCCTTGAAGAAACAAACAAAAAAACGAGAACAAACCTATACTCAGTGGATAGGTCATAACTAATAAACTTGTAGTCAGTAGATTATTAGGCCTAATCATGAATCTCTTGTTTCAACACTTCAGCCATTATGAAATCAAGAGAAGCTGTAGCTATGAAAAGGGAAAGAATCTGATTTCATCAGCAGAGAAGTTGTTTTTCAAGAGTTATGCTCATCATAAAAGACAAAGATGCAAAAAGCCTAAAAGCTATACCAGGAATTTAAAAATTACTTCCAATTACAGCTGAAGGAATGACTGAAAAATTAAATTTCTTTGAAGAGATCTTTCTTTTTTATTGAGTTCAAGAGGGGCTTATCAGCAGCATGTTCTTTGTGAAAGCCCAGTCTAGCCCACTTCATAATGTGAACAACTAAGCACCTAGAATTTTCATTTAAGAGCAAAGGAGATGACATGAAGTTAAGCATATTAGTAGAAAACAGGTGGTTATTTGATTATGAGTTTTGCAGGACTGTGCAACAGAATGAAATTATTAGTGAACACTGAGACATTCTAGACAGCTATCCTGATTTTAAGATAATTCAGTATGGCTTTATGTGCATTCTTGCTAGAGGCAAGAGTAGCTGCATTTTTATTGTATTCTGTTTGTGTCTATTTCTACAAATGCAAATGTTTCTGCTTTTGAAAAGGAAGGACTGGGGGAGATCTGTATGGAGGTGTGTTAATGAGTCACAGGTTTACTACTACTGCAAGCCAGCAAAATCTCTCTTTAATTTTTTGTGTTTTTTAAATCTGCTCATATGGATGTTTCACAGTTGTCTTCAATATTGTGATATATTTACATGATCCCCTACTTCCATGGGAAATTTGCAGCTAACTATTATAGTTCAGAAACATTTTCTGTAAGAACTGCAGAAATAGGGTTTAGGTTAATACTTGTGAAACAGAGTGGTTGCACCATCTATTTCACTGCCAGAAGACTCCCAAATGCTCTGAGAGGAAGGGGAGTATATTTTTACACTGAGAAATCCCAGGGTTTTCAGTTACATCAACATCTAAGTGGTAATGTGGTTTCCTGGCATAAAGAAAGAGCAGCTTGAGTCCTAAAGAGCTATGCTCCAATATCAAGGAGGGAGAGAAAACTAAGTGAATCTGCACAAATAATGCTGTGTTTTTTATGCAAATTAATGAGAACATCAACAAAGCAATGTAAGTGAAACTTTAAGTCACTCTATTCAGAATATTAAGAGAAGCTGGTGTCACGGTTTAACACTGGCCCAGCACTTAAACCGAGTGACAGATGCTCTCTATTAATCCCCCTCTCCTCCCTGATAAGGAAAGGAAAGACAATAAGGGAAAGAGACTTATGGGTTCGAAACTAAACTACACAACTTTAATGAAACAGTAATGATAAATAGGAAAAAATTACTAAATATATACAAATATACAGGAAAAATTAATGCCATGTTCCTTCCCCCTTTTCCCCAGTAACTCTCACGTCACCACTGAGACTGCAGGGCAGCCCTGGGAAAGTCCAGGCTGGACCCTGGGGTCGGAGCAGTCGGGAGCTGGAGGCAGAAACACACAGATTCAGGCTGGCATGGATCAGGACCACAGGCAGAGGAATGGATGGAATCCTCCCAGGATGCCAAAGCAAACAGGGAATAGGCAGGAAGAACAGGAAGAAGAGGCTTTGGCCCTCATGAACCCTCAAATTTATACTGAGTATGACGTGTATGGGATGGAATACTCTGTTTGGTCAATTCTGACATCTATCTGTCCGGTCCTCCCCAAAGGAGGGGTTCAGGTGGGACCTCTTTACTCCTTCTGGAGGGTAAAATGTTCCTCAGAGCTGAGCAGTGTCCTTGGCTCCGCATACCAGTCTCTGGCAGTAACTATAAACATCCAGTGTTATCAGTCCTAGAAGCAGACACTGTTTGAGAAACTTGCTGTTAATTTCAGCAAGTGCAACTACTTACAAGAAACTGAGCTGAAAGCAAAAGTACAAACCAGAAAATCACCTTTATGCTGGCCCAAACTAGGACAGCTGGGTTACCACAGAAGACAAGTAAACAAAGGTCATTTGGATCTTGGTTGCTCTTATCTTTTTGCCAGTAAAAGAACAAAGTGTCACATAAGATCAATGTAAATGAATTGGAAATTTAAGTCCCTTAAGGACCCCACTGACTAGTATGCTGTGTCTCTCTGTGCTGAGCTTCAAGCATGTAGTAAGTCCACAGATTTCTACCAACGAGGAATGTTTGCTCACATTCTCAAATTCTCTGAATTTTTATTTCAATCAATGTTAAAAAATAATTACCACTAAAAGAAAGAATATAACTGGGGAATCACAAAACTATTATCAACCTTTTTTAATTTATCTCAAAACCAAATAAAAAGTCCAGCATACCAGAGATAAGAACTGCTCAGTACTCATTCAGGCTGTCTGGCTGAAGGTTTGCTCTGACACAGTGAGATTTTCACTGCTGCTCCATTGAAACACAATGTATGAATTTTATAATCCCTTTTTTAAAGTGGGGAAAGTAATTTATAAGAGCCTGCAAAATAAAGAAGCCTTTAGTCAAATATGATCAGGGGATGGAAGAAAAGTAACCTGTCATGTTTTGAAGACAGGAAGATGCACTTGTTTTTGAAAGACATATATTAGAATTGCAGGAGGGTGGGACTTTTTACATGAAGATAAGACTTCTGAGGAATGGTAGCCCACCCACTTTGTGGGGAATAGACATCCAGCCATTTAAAGCTTATGAAGGGCAGGATATCAATAAATATGTTACAGAAAAAAGGATGTAGAGAAATTAATAAGAAGGCTTCCTTGTCTGGATGTAAGTTAGTGGGAGGGGACCAAGGGGTTACAAAAAGAGAACAAGATTGAAATTTGAGGGTTTTTCATCATTGTATGCTTGCAGCCTACAAGCAGGAAAGTATTGTAAAGACAAACCTTCAAAGCAACACTGTAAATGGAAGCCTTTTTTGGTGATGCAAGACAGGCATAGCTTTCTTAGTGGGTGGTGATTTTTTTAATCAGTTAGAAAGTATAGGAGAACCATTCTTACAGGTAACAATCAATTTTTCACTGCCGTTTTATAATACATTACTGTTTGATAAAATGCTCTGGAAATGCTAAATTTTTCCCATTTAGCGTATTATTATTTTCTGATCAGCCATCTCCTGCACCAATTGGAAAACTTGTCCCTTTCTATTTCACTGTGAATACTCTTCTAGTCCTTTTGGCTTTGCCCTGTGTAAACAAATGATAAATATTCAGGAGCTGGGAAAAGGAATCTGAAGTTTCTGAATGATTTTTCAAAAATTTGATCTGTGATGCCACCTTGTGAGTAAATTGAGAACAAGGACAAGTAACTGTACTGCAGCAGAAATGCAGATGCAGACAAGGGAAGATCTTATCTGGGCAGTTTTTTAGGCTGCCAGAGTAAGAAGAGCTAAACCTGTTATATTTATTATGTTGTGTGTCTCTTTCTTTTCTCTAGTACCTTTTCTTTTGAGGTCTGTTCTTAAAAGGTAAGAGCATAGGAAAAGTGAACTGGATGTAGATGATGTATTGTGGAGGAGAGATGTGAGAGTACTGTGACAGACAATTCATAAATATTAAAAATCCCCACAAGACAAACACCCCTCCACAGACCTCTCCCAGCATTATCAAACCGGCATGGGTGCTTACACAAAACCCTGAACTTGAAGGAGAGACTCGCTCTCTCTGCAGTCTCTTTCTGTCTCTTGTGTGACAAACAGGAGACTCTGAGCAGAAGAGGTTTTGAGATTACTTTTCTGCAGCTTTGGTCAAATAAGGATGAACTTCTAATAGCATAACAGGAGGTGCTGTGTCAAGGTGATACAGCTAAGCAGCACAAAGATAAAAAGACATCAATATTGTTTTGGAAATTAAGCTGTTTTTCCATCTCCATTCTGGAGTTGACTTATGCAGAATACTTTCAGTGAAATTTTGCTTTTGTGATATGCTTCTTTTTCTTAAAAGCATTAAAATAAGACACATCAAAAGGTCTTTGAAAATCTAGCCTTTAATTTTTTAATGTCTTGTATTTCCTTCATTCAGCTGGACCAAGTATAGAAAAGCTAAACAAAGCACTTGTAAGAAATTCAGATATTACAAAAATGGAGGCTCACCATCATCATATCTAGATAGTTTTCTGTTATTTTCCACACATCAATGGATTTTCTGGTGTTTCTGGAATTGTCTGACTAAAGAATGGTAGAAATCAGATTTTGTATGTTCTTTGATTATACCCTGCAGAGGCTTTCATGAAGTTGTCCACTATGTTACTAAACTACGTTTCCTGAACTTTTGCTGTTAATTAGTACTATCTAATATGCATTTTTATGACTGGCATAAGTAATCTGGATTTGCAATTAAATTCACTATGAATCTTCCAAATTCCACTTACACCTCCCTTCCCATACACATTAAATTGATTGTGTTTCATTATCAAAAACTGCTATTTGAATTTTCCAGATAGCTGATGAATGTAAATTATGAATAAGCAGAAAATTTGGACTTCTTCCTTCTCAGTTTTATCTCATTTCAAATTGAACACTTTATTTTTCTTCCACAACTTCTTACCATATTAGAATATATACTAGCTATTGGCTGGTAATTTACTGACAGATGTTTTTAAAAATGTATTGACAAAGAAATCTTTTTCCAGATAATAAGTAGATATTAATAAGTAACATATATTTTTCATTATTCCTGAAAAAATCCTATTTTGTTATTCTGAAAGGAACAGGGGGAGTTGTGTGTAGGATATTTGCTACATTATCTGAACTTACAAGTATGTGGCATTGCTGGAAATGTATTGAGTTTGCCTCTGTTTAATGGAGTGGAATGCTTCTGGGATGTCCAAAACCATGATTCTTGGTCGTATGGAAAAAAAATTGGAAACCGTGGAAAGAATGCTACAGTTAGATGTTTTTCTTCTTATCAAATGCAGGTATGAACATGTAGAAAATTACTTGAATTTACTTAATTAATCACACTCCAAAAATCTTAGAATTTAGCATTTATAACTCTAAGTTCGTTTCATCTATATGGGAAGGCTATATATATATTAGCCTATTAATAAGGAAAATACAAAAATATAGTATATGAAACATACAAACACACAAGTCAAACCTTAAAATGACAAGGAAAATCCAATATCCATAATTTGCACAAGATAAATGGAAAAAATTAAGTTGCTTCAGTGACACATTAGTGCTGTTAATTACTGTATACTTTTTTCCTCTCCATTAAATATAGGATCCAAAATATTTCCTTAAAATACATCTCAGATGCAGGAGAATTTGTCTGTACTGCCTATAAGCACTAGATGTAGCTGTTTACACTTGTAGGAAAAAGAAACTTTTTTTTTTTTTTTTTTTTTTTTTTTTTTTGTTGGTTTTGGTTTTTTTGATTTTTGTTTTTCTTTTTTAAAACAAATTTTCATATTGTATTTTCTCTTAAAATATTAATGACACTCTTTCAGAGTCCCTGAATTTGCCAGTCCTTATTCCGTTATATATGATACGAATAGTTGAAGTACAAAAATTAAACATTGCATGAGTTTTCATGAATTAATTATAAAGTAATATTGTTTGAAAATAAATTGGGATATGAGCTTCCAGCAATCGGCCTGACACTGCAACTAGAGTGGTGTAGTACATGTTTCTCTTGCAGCTTCAATGCATTTTACATAGCTAGGATATAGCACTAATCCGATCAGCTGCAGTTTCCACAATACCAGACGGATCCCTAAAAATAGAAGTGCTCTAGTAATCTGTCTAGATTATTGAATTCAGTGACCACTTGGCCATATATCAGGAAATGCCTGCAGAACTGAATTAAAACATATCATGAAGTTATTCTTTGGTGACATCTAGAAATGTTCCATATTCTGTTCTACCGTTTGCATGGGAAAAGCTTTTATAAAGCTTTTATAAAGATACCAGATCTGGTCTACTACTATTCAAGTTTTTTTTTCCCAGCTTCCAGGACTGTTGTAATATTCAAAATATTAAAAATTATTGACATGCTAGGATGGTAGTAATATTATGACTTTTATTGTGTCTCATGTTTCTGTCTTGCAAATGAAAAAAAAAAACCAAAAAAACCTGGAGCTAGGATTGTGCTGTTGCTTTTTTTTTTTTTTTCCTTTTCTTTTCTATTTTCTTTTCTTTTTCTTTTTTTTCTTTTTCCCCTAGCTGAAAGCTGCTAACAAATTCTTGGTACAGTAAAGTGGTACATATAATACAGTGTTAATGACTGACTGCTGACAAGCATATGTACCTCTCTGAATGTTGTATTACGGAGAGAAATGAACCTGGATTTGGGATTAGTTTACTGTTAGTGAAAGTGCTTATTTGTTGTTAACATGAGTTGTGTTATACATACAAACTACTGGTAGAAAAATGGCATCTACACTGCTCTGTGAATGAAAATAACTACCCTGCAGATACCAATAATGTGTCACATAACAGTGTCATCTGCTCCCTTGTGCACTTCTCTTTTGGACCCATCTCCTCTTCTCAGCTGTTACTGTAGAGTGAAATTCTATCTTTATCAGCATCTGTAGAGCTGCACATGATGCTCTGCCTACATGGAGCCCAGCTGATTTGCACAGAAACACTGATAGCTTGTTCAGACATCTTGCTCCCAAAGCAAGGCAAATGCCTTGTTCAGGAAGTAGTGCAGTAGACTGTCAGTATAAGAACTACTCTAATGGTTAGAGTGATAAAATTAAAACTTGGCTCCAAGAGCCTTGCCATGAGGAACTCCAGGATTCAATGTAAATTTCATTCCTGAAGCATTCAATCGATGGTGAAGTACTGTGGCTCCTTAGGCATCTTTCCCTACTCAGTCAGGGTAAATTCACTCCAGTCACCAAGTCAGGAGAAAACCAGAAGCGATTTAACCCTTTCTGAAGCTTTCCTGTTTTATTTTATCTTCTCCACAATTTGGATTTTCTTGTCTCTTTTTCTGCCTCCTGGTTTCACTCCTTGATGCCTGTTTCCACATACATAGTCAAGGCACTTACTCTCACTGAGCCAGCCTAAGATGTTTGTTCCCTTCCTTCCCTTCCTCTCCCCTCTTCTCTCTTTTCCTTTTTTGCTGTCTTCTTACCCTTTCACGCTCCTTACTGGCTTTTTTTCCAATGTTGTATCATGGGGATATTGGAGGAGAAATCACAACCTGAAGATGTTGCAGCAGACATCTAATAAAGGCAGTTTGCATATGAAGTCTCTTCTTGTCCTTCATGTCAGTGTTCACCATAAAACCTGTCCCCTTTCTCCATTTCTTCCATCTACTGGTCTCTCTAGAAAAATCATTTCTCTTCTGGAAATAATTTGACTGTATGTGCTCAGTTTCCCAGTCTCTGTAGTAGGGATGTGTATTCCTTCCCCCAGCACTGTCTGGAGCCACCTGCAAGGAGAGAATCCATCGCTATCTTGTCCACTCCTCGCCTGTATAAAAAAACAAAGGTTGTTGGCTTCGTCTCCTTTCACCTGCCACATGTATTCCTTCTTCCCTTTTTCAAACTTTTTCATCTTGTGAAAGACATTTTTGCATTTGGCTAGACTTAATTACCTTGTATTGCCATATGCTATCTATTCACTCTTTGTGTCAGCTTTTCTTTGAGACATTGACTCCTGTTATCTCTCTTCATCATTGGGGTCTTTCTCTGTGAGGACTCCTTCTGATATCCCTTTTTTGGCCTCAGTCTCATAAATCTTTAGTGTCATCTCTCCAGTTGACTTACAGCTCTGGCTGCATGCAGCTGAAAGGCATTTGTTTTGACTTTCATACTGAACAGTTTCCTTGCTGATCTTCTTTCTACTTCTTTGACACTGGCTGGAGCTTTCACCATTGCCTGTTTACACTCTCTGGTGCTGTTCTCTGGAAATTTCATAAGCAGTGGTGTGTTTTGCCTCTCCCCTCTTTTTTCCCACTTTGACGTAGTTTTGATTATTTTCCTCCTCATCTTGTTTTCCCACCTCTACTCGTTTATCTCCTGCCCCTCTGCAAGAAGGGCAGCCGTACAGCAAACATTTGTTTCCTCTTCCACATCTGCTTTTACAATTTTTCCTTTTGAACTGTGACATAGCCAGCCAACTCTTTCCACTCCCTAGCCACACTGTTCCCCTCTTATCTGCTTCTCTATACTAGCCATTAACAGGAAATTGCTTATTCTTGATTTCATATTTTTTGGTGAATGAGGTGCAGGTGCATGAGGACACACTGTGTGCACATTTACAGTACAAATGAAAAATACAGATGAAAGCTGGACAGACAGCAATTATGTCAGTAATGTCTAGCATCCATCAGGTGGTCATTAATCACTAAGGAAAACATTGTACTTGGATATTTATTCTTCTATCACTACAACTTAATCTTCCTATTTAATACTGTTTTTCTCTATCTGAATGCCTCTTCTTCCCAGGCAGACACCAGACTAATGATCTGTCACTTAATAAATTGCAAGAGTTGATATAAGATGATGTCCTTCGTTATGAATAGTAGTTCCACAATTCTGCTTCAAAATTTCTCCTTTCTCCTAAGGGTAAATAAAACTTCTGTTCTACATTCAGGCTAAGCTTTCCAGCTGTTGTTGAGCCATAGGTATCCAAAGACATTTGTTTATATTGTAGAATTTCTGTATCTCCAGATCCTTAAATTCTGCATTACAATTTGGAGGGATCTCCAGATGTTTCTACTTACAAAATTTTGCTGAGTTAAATTATGTGCAATTCTGATTTGCCAAATGGATCTATTAGAAATGCCTGGATCCATTCTGGGATATATAGAATCACACAATCATAGAATTTTCAGGGTTGGAAGGGACCTTTACGATCATCTAGTTCAGTTCCCCTGCCATGGGCAGGGACACCTCCTACTCCTCTCTACTCAGAGACCTGTCCATCCTGGCCCTAGAAACTTAAAGGGGATGGGGCTTCCACCACCCCTCTGGGCAACCTGTTCCAGTGCCTCACCATCCTCATGCTGAAAAACATCTTCCTAACTTCCAATGTAAATCTACCCTCCTCTAGTCTGAATCCATTCCCCCTAGTCCTATCGCAACCTGGCATCCCAAAGAGTCCCTCACCAGCTTTCTTGTAGCCTCCATCAGGTACTGGAAAGCTGCAATAAGGTCTCCTTGAAGCCTTCTCCTCTCCAGACTGAATAACCCCAACTGTCTCAGTCTGTCTTCATAGGAGAGGTGCTCCAGCCCTCTGATCATCCTTGTAGCCTTCTCTGGACACACTCCAGCACATCTATGTCTTTCTTGTAATGGGGGCTCCAGAACTGGACACAGTACTCCAGGTGAGGTCTCACAAGAGCAGAGTAGAGGGAGAGAATCACTTCACTTCCCTCGACCTGCTGGCCATGCTTCTCTTGATGCAGCCAAGGATGTGGTTGGCTTTCTGGGCTGCAAGTGTGCACAGAAGGCTCATGTTGAACTTATCCACCAGCACTCCCAAGTCCTTTTCCTCAGGGCTGCTCTCAAGCCACTCACTGCCCTGCCTATATTGGTACTTGGGATTGCCTCCTAATAGTTTTTCCTGCTTTTCTCTTCGTCACTGTACTTTGCTCCTGGACTTGGAAAAGATGATCCTTGAATGCTAACCATCTGTCCTGGGCCACCATTTGGCTTTGTCCCATGGTACCTTGGCCAGACGGTCCCTGAAGAAATCAAAGTCTGCATGTCTAAAGTTCGGGGTTGTAAGCTTGGAATACATCATCCTAGAGGCTGAGGAACTTATATTCAAGTGCTTTGTGATCACTGCAACCGAGGATGTCACTGAGCCTCATGCTTGTCACCAGTCCTTCCCTGTTGGTGAGAACAAGGTCCGGCACAGAACTTTTTCATGTTGGTATACCACAAATATGGTGTGTGGTTTGTGGTTTTGCTGTTGTTGCTCTTTGGGGCAGTGGGGAGTTTTCTTTGAGGTTTTTTTCTGCAATTTTTTTTTTTTTGTTTGTTTTTAGGTTTTTTTGATTTTTTTTTTTCTTTTCAAACAAAGAAAGGAGTTGTTCCTGTAGGTTTTAACCAGTAAAGAAATTTCTTTATGCACACTTTCTAGGCAAACCATGAAGCAAACTAAGCTATTATGCTGAGGTGAAAATCTGTTTTCTTATATTTAATGGATAATTGTATGAAGTAGATATTAAGTGCTTTTATGGTAAGTGAAACAAGTATATCTGCACTGTTGACTTATAAAGAATCAAAGTCTTATTTAAATCAGGTATATTTTCTCTGAATGAATTCATATTTATGTATAATTTGGTATTCTTTTGTCATATTCATTGTTATGTGCATGGAAATGATAAAATTGCATGAGGAGGTATGGAAAAGTAAATTCTTAAATTCTGGTTGTCGAATTTGGCTTGTTTTAGGTTTTGTTTTTTTTTTGGTTCGTTGGTTGGTTGGTTGGTTTTGGTTTGCTTTTTTTTTCCCTGCACCTGTCTACCTTGCTTTTCATTTGTACTAAAAGAGTTGGCATGCTGCTAACCTCCTGTAAAGGGATGAGAAATAATCATATGATTTTCACAGCTAAATTCAAGAGTATAGCTGCTGCCATTGGAAAGTCTAGCTCTTACAGTGCAAGAGTTGCATTAAAAAACTTGTATGTAGACTAAAGAAAGAGTGCACCAAAACTACTTCAGAAATACTTGTGAAGCAAAAAAACTGAAGCAGAGTAGGAAACATAATTTTTTGCTTCTGTTTTCCTGGTATGTCCTTCATAACAGGGGCCTGCTTTTCTTGACCTATGGACCCCCTGCTAACCCTTGCAGAGGTACAGCAGAAAAATTTTATTTTATATGTTTATAGTACAGACAGTCATGAAAACAAGAACTCTGTGAACATACCATTTTTGAATAATTTTGAAAGATTTAATGTCTAGGGTGGCTGATTTGCACATTTTCATCAGGCACTTGCAAATGCAATCAAACCAAACCACTGCAGTTCAAAAGGTCCAGCAATGTTTCAGTCATTTACTATAAATAAAAAGGAAATAAAAACAAACCCCAAAACTTCCATTACCCATTTTACACAAAATCAACTTTTATTTTAACCAACATGATCCAAATTAATTCTGAAAGTGAGTTTCTTCTTGTCACACAAAATTGCTCACTTAAAAATGAAATGTAACTGTTAGTACTCTTGATTTGTTTAAACTGTCTGGTCTCACTGTGACTAAAGATGCCTGCCACTTTTTTAGCCTGCTGTCTGTGTTTACAATGAATTGGTTGATCCACTTCAAAACAAACATTGCACAGTATTTCACCCACCTAGAAACAGGGAAAATTTTTTTCATGTATGTAAATAAAGCCAGAGAGTGTGACTGAAGTCCTGCTCTTCCCATTGCTGTTTTTATGGTACTTATACTGGATTAGGTAACCCTTTTCTTCACGACACCTGAAAAAAATAGGACTCCTGGATGCCTGTATAGCACTTCTGGTCAATGCTTTGGAATGCTGGTAGAAACAAGTAGGATGCAGGTAGTGCGATGTTCTCTCTACAGATGTCATAGCTTAATAGAAGGGCAGCTACATCCAGCATCAGAGCTTTTAGTAGACTTTTGAGGATATTGTAAAGTACCAAAGTTATTTGGTCTAAAAGTTAGATGTGCCTGACGCACTTTGGTAAGCCTGACCCTTGATCAAAATCTTGTCAGATACAAATCAATATAGATTTTTTCATCAGGAGAACCAAATGGAAATATGAGAAGAGTACAGGTTCAAAAAGCAGTCCAAATTACAAAACTAGACTGACCCTTTCAATAAGAGGACAGGAGCTGTCCATATTATAGTCTCAAATACCCTGTTGCTACACATGTCCCTTTTGGTTTGACCTGATAATCTTCAGGTAGATGAAGTGCTTTTTAGACTCAAAAAATTGAAATGCCTTACAAGACAGAAAAATTTTAAAAAGCACAAAGCTGTTGGTGTTCAGAATGTACTCAGCTGCCTGTACATATATGCTTAATGTACATCTCAATGAGAAGAAGGCTGAGATGTTTTAAGTAAAATAAAAATTTTTCTTCTTCTTTATATGAGATTTTTCAAAAATACTAGTTTTCTTTGTCAGAACTGAAAGTACTATGTTCTATTAAATTGTTATTATCAAAAATAAGTCTTCACAGAACAGTTTACAATGTGTCTACATTGAAAGAGGCAAATTCAGTAAATAAGCTGAAAGCACAGTTACACTGTATCATGATGTCTTGATAATATATCTAAGTATGTGCTAAGTAGTACCTATTCCAAGAACTGTACACTACAGATTGCATCTGGAATGACTCTTAATCATCCTTTAACATAGGTAGAAAACTACATCTGAAAGGATGCATTTGGTCAAACTTCTTTAGAGGTTCCCAGCATACAGGTCTTGTCATACTATTGACTTTTGTAATCCTTCTAGTATGTACTTTAAAACTTCTCAAGAACTTCAATGATGAAATGGTTTAGCACGTTGCTTGCTGCGTGATGTAAAAAGTGTATGTACTCTCATTCTGCTTGAAATGTTCATGAAGGCATGAGAACACATTCAAATCCAGAAAATGGAAGAGTTATATCACATGCTCTTTAGCACTGCTAAGGGCCAATACTAAAGCCAGTGCCACAGGTAAGCACAGCTGCTAAGAGGCAAGAAAAGCTGTTGATATGTCTTTTACCTTCCTCTTTCATTTAATTTTTCAGACAGATTTCTGGTTCTACTGGCAGTTTTGGAGCATACGCTGAAGCCATTTGAAGCTAGTTTCAAGGCAGGAATTGTGTTTTCACTTATTTCTGTACTCCTGGGAAATCCTCTTTGTATCCTCCTTGTTCTCTTTCAGTGTTTGGCCTTCACTTTGGGATACACAGTCCTTCAAGGGAATTTTCTACTAAAAATCACATCACTGGTAAAGAGCTAATTTCTTTTTCATTCATACTCTCCAGAGACAGCAGCTGTCTTAATTTTTTTAATGGAGCTGTGTATTTTACTGCTGAAGAAATATGCCTGCTCTGATAACTTGTTTGGCAGGTGCTAATGAATAGGGAAGATATTTCAAACTAATCTTCATTTAGTTCTTCCCTTCTATCTAAGAATCTATGGTCTTTTAGCAAGAGGAAAAGCAATCGAACAAAAACATGTTACTGGTGTCTTGGGTTAGTGTAGTGGTACTTTGGATTACAGAGGGCCACAGGGGTGTCTTCTGTGAGGAGCTGTTGGAAGCTCTCCCAGTTCCAATCCCTGACCCACCTCTGGCCAAGGCAGAGCAAATATTGGAAGTTGGATGTGCTCCTGTGAGTAACGTAATCAAGAAAATTAAATGAGCCTGCAAAAAATACGAAAAAAGAGACCTGCAGAGAAGAGGAGGTGAGAGAGCAACTCCAGAGAAGACACCAAGTGAAGAAGGAGGGGGAATGGTATCCAAGTAGAGATTTCCCAGCAGCCCACGGTGAGATGGCAGCTGTCCCCCTGCTGTCTATGGAGGAGCACAGTGGAGCAGTCCTTGAAGGACCACGGTGGAGTAAATGTGTATTTGTAACCCCTGAAGTGTCACAGGTGGGCAGACATGAAGAAACCACCTGTGCAGGATCATGGGGTGTGGCAGGTGTGGATCTGCAGCCAAGGAGGACCCTGTGCCAGAGGAGGTGACTGGTCCTGAAGCAGCCATGACCCTGTGTGCAGCCCAGGCTGGAGCAGTCTGTGCCTGAGGGACTGCACCTGTGGGAGGCACTCATGTTGGAGGGGTCCAGGAAGGACTCTCCCGTGAGAGGGACCCCGTGCTGGAGCAGGGGAAGAACATGAGGAGCTCTCTGGCTGAGGAGGAAGGAGCAGCAGAAACACCGTGTGGGGAACTGACCCTAAACCCCCCCTTCCCAGTGCCCTGAGCAGGAGGCAGCAGGGAAGAAATTCAGGCCTGGGAAGAAGGGAGTGGTGAGGGGAGAAGGTATTAAGATCTGGCCATGTTTCTCTCTATAGATTAAATTAGGTTTTTTCTTTCCAAGTTGAACCTGTCTGTTTTTTGCCTGTTACTGTAACTGGGAAACACAAACCCCCCTGTCCTTGTCTCAATTAACAAGCCTTGAGGTGGATTTTCTCCTCCCTGTCCCATGGTGGGGATAGGGATTGAATGAACAGAGGCCTGGTTGGTACCATCTGGGCCTAAGCCATGACAACTGAATATTTTTACTTATGAAATACATATGATGTGATTTTTTTTTTTTTTTTTCAGAAAAAAAGAAACAACCACCCCCCAAAACAAACAAACAAAAACCTAATTAAGATTACCTAATGGAGATAAGAACTACCAGAAAGGATCCCTATTATTTTGCAATTTTCCTCCATTTTTGAAGGCAAGTTTAAGACGAATAGAAGCCCATTAAAAAACTAATAAAGCCCATAGGAAATATGTAGCTAACATTACTAGTGTTATTACAAGAAAGGCACGCTCCTTTATCCATCTCCTTTTTTAGAAATTTAATACTCTGTCATTCTTCCCACAAAAAAATGGATGATGTTTCAAAAACTCATTAAAAAGGGCTTTTTTCTGAGACCCAGTTTTGTTTTGTTTTTTTAATTTTGCATTGAGAGAAATGTATGGTGAGAGAAAGTCAATAATTTGTTATACATTTTCAGATATTGTATGCAACATATTGGTGTACAAGCATGTGCTCCTACAAGTTTAAGTGTATTTAATGATTGACCATCCATTGGGAGCAAAATGAAAAACCTAAACCCTAAACCCTGACAAACACAAATACTGAACTCACACTTTTCCCAACATCTCACAATCCATCTGCTCTTTCAAGACAGCTGCTTTTCTAATCCAATGGTGAGCCATATGACAACGGATTTTCAATGGATAAGTATCAGAGAAATCTCTGCTGTGATGTCTGCAGAGGTGAAACAGCTATTTGGTTTTTAAAGCTGAAATTCCCTATTTTGTTCCCACTTCTGATGAATTTACTGACATCAACAGAATTGCATTTGCATAACTTTTCTGTCACTAAAAAAGCACTGGACTCCACACCTCAGTCTGTAGTGGGTTTTAATTAATTTGGTTACTGAGTTATATCTGGACTGTCACCTTCACAAGATAAAAGGGAGAGTACTCATAAAAAAAATGGAACACCGAAGCTTGCAGAAGATGCTAAAAGCATAATAAAACAGCCAGGGTTGCTACTACATTGTTTACAGAAACAGCAACAGAAATACTAGCAAACCAGGGGAGCAGCAGGCTGTAATGGGACAAACTGGAGTGAGAGGTAGATGGGAAGTTGTGGTTTTGGGGTTTTTTTCAGGTGCTTGTGTGGGAAGTCTTCCCTAATATAATTTTTTTTTTTAAAATATTTTTTCTTTTTTTTAAATCTTTTTTCTTTTTTTTTTAATCTTTTTTTCTTTTTTTTTTTTCTTTTTTGTGTTTGTAATTATAGTGATATAAAGTAAGTGGTAGTCAGACAGCACACACAAATCTAGTAAAATGTTTTGAACTTCTTTGATCTGCATTCCTGACATTAGCAAAATGTTAGAAGTCTGGTATAAAATGAGAAGACAACAAAAAATCCCTGCAACAATGAATTGCTGTTATTCTTTTGTATCAAATCAGAGTCCTGGCTGGTCTGGGCTATGGTAAGGTATGGTCTAATCAGGAAAGAAAAAAAAACAAGACAGTCTGAGGTCAATGAATGACAGCCTGGCAGAAAAGACATTTTAGCATCTTCCTACCATTTCCCGCAGTTGATTGTAATGGTTGTTGATTATAATGGTAGTTTGAGCCATTCTATTATATTATGGGAATTGCCAAATTCTGTATCGTACAAGGCCTTAAAGGTTTACAAAAATACTCATTAGGGATTGCAGCTAATGCAATCTATAACCTTCCTGAGTACTAGGCAGAAGCAATCTCCTACTACACTTTCTCCTAATTTCTGCATTTGTCTGTCTTGTTCACTAAGGTAGCATGGTAATTATTTGCTTTGCACTGTTTCTCTCTGAGGACACTTTTGAGTGTTCCAGGACTGTCCCTGGAAGCAGTAAAGACTGTTATAATATAACAGCACCTGATGTTATGTAAATCATATGTACCAAAGCTTATGCAAGAATCACAGTTTTGACCTCTGGATGACATATCATTACAAAAAGGGCATTGGAAAATTGCTGCTGTTTGTACAGCTGCTTTCAGGCTGCTACTTTCTCAGATGAAATAGCCAAGACAAAACACTACAAGGAAATCTGAAAAAAAAAAACCCCAAACATCTTTCTCCATCTTCCTCATGCCCTCTTTATCACAGTTTGCTTCTATTGTTCTCCTTTCTACAACAGCAGAGAAGATTGTCCTTTACCTTCACTAGAGGCATAGAATACAGTATAAAGTTCTAACCAGCATTTAAGTTTGTGTTCCTGACTATGATGGTGGAAAAAGTGTGAAAGCTTATGGTGTTATTGAACCACAATTTACTGTAGTAGACTTTTTACATGTATTTTTTTAGATAAAATTGTAAAGTTGTGTATCTCTAAGTCCATAGGAATTACCACCCTGTTGCTGAATGCAGCTTTTTAACCTGCTTGGATATATGAAGATGTTTTCTGAGAGTGTTTTTTAACTTTTGACCATCACTTTACACAAGCAATCTGTAATGGAAAAGACTAAAATGTGTACCACAATGAAGAGAAATACAGTGAAACTGAAGATCCTCCACTAATCTGAAGTACATCTGGTAGATAGGAGTGAGCAAAAAAAAGTAAAATGGTGAAAAATTTCTGGATATGAATCCTAGAGAAGTTGTATAACTCCAACTAATCCTTCAAAGCGAGCAGTAAGTTGTAAGATGTTGTGTAAGAAGGCTCTTATGTGTACATCAGTCATATATTCTAATGGGGCCTGTTAGAATAATATGAAAATTTGCTGAGCAATTCGTTTTCTAGTTGCTTCTCCTTTCATTTAAACAATCTGCAGTTTGGAGAGTGGGTATGGCCACAGCGTGACTCCAATCTATACAAAATGTGCATCTGTTCTCAAAAAAAAGATGCCTGTAAAAACAAAAAACATTATTTCATTATAATTCTTCAAGACAGAGTCTCGCTTTATGAGGACAGTGCTTAAAATTGAACTGATTTTTATAATTTCAATTTCTTTTTACAGTTCCCAAAAAAGTTCTTGCCTCTTTCCACTCTGGCTATCAGTAACTCTGTGGGGAAAACAACAACAAAAAAAAATGGCCAAAACCCAGCAGTGTCATTTTGGTTTGGGCTTTTTCTTAATTTGTGTTTTTAAGACTCTGGAGTTAGGATTTCTTTTCTAAAGTTAGAAAGCATGAAGGAAAATTATAAAGCCTGGTGATTTTCTCCTGCATTTTCAGTCAGGAATTAAGGAAAGTGGTGAGAAATTCCCAAAAATGCAAACCTCAAAATTTAATAAAAATGTTTTTCTTAAAAAAATGTATTAAAATCTTTGGTTAAAATTATTTTATCCTGAAAAAAACACCAAACCAACACCAACCTTGTTTGTGCACCATTATATGGATATTTTTCAGCAAAAACATTTCCTACTGCTATTGATAATAAAGGGTTTCAACACTGAACAGATGCCTTCTCTTGCAGTAACAGGCAAGGTAATGTTCATATTCCACCCTAAAGAGTGGTCACTGTTGTTTGCCTGATGGATTCTTTTCAACAGCAATTACAAATTTAAACAATTCTACAAGCCCTGCACTGACAGTGAAGCCAATAAACAGAACTAGTGATGTAACACATAACTTAAAGAGCAAGAATATCTCACCAGTATGAAATGTTTCTGGTTATTTTATTGTTGCAAGGTTGAGTCTATTGTCCTAATACCACTGAAAAAGGAAGATTTTGAATCTAGAAAAGAGGTATATATGAAAGTGGATGTTAATTGTTCTGAAACCAAGATGCTGTAACTCTAAATTACAGATTAATCCTTTTAATTTTACAGTTTGAAGCAATAAATTACACTATCCTTATCTACTGCCTTGCTCCCACTAGCATTCATGTTTTCTTGGTTCTATACCAGCCTCCTAACACCAGCCAGGTTCCGTCATGGAGATCCTGAGAGTCTCTCTTAGTTTTGTTACACTTTTTCATCTTCAATTGTTAACACTGACATAAGCAGCCAGACAGCTTTCCAGCAGTGTTTGTTGTCATGACTTATTTTTCTTCCATATACAATGATGATATAATTTTAATAATCCATCTACTTTCTCTTTTTTAACGATATAAAAAAGCAGCTAAAATCCCCCAAATCCTAAACAAAACTAAACCCAAAATAGAATACGTTGTCTTCTCCTCAGCTTTTCCTTCTCTCTCTGTTATGATTGAGAACTATCTGTAGTCTGCATGCTGTGGCTTGTCCAGTAGAACAGCAGCCTATAATCAAAGCTGATAGCTGAACACCCAAACAACATTATTCTTTGTTTAAGCCTAGGAAAAATTGGAAAACATAGGGAGAAATATACAGCTAGTACAGAGACTAAAGAAATACTGTGTTATGTTCTCTCACTATCAAAAAGACATGTACTGTAAGAGACTCTCATAAAGAGAAGAACCTGCAATAAGGTTTTTTCTTTCAAAAAGTATCTAAAAGAAGGGGAAGTTCTTTCTTTTATTTTTTTTTCTCTGTTTTTTTGATCTCTTTCTCTCTCTCTCTCTTTTTTTTTTTTTTTCCTTTACCTTTTTCTTTGTTGTGACAGTATATATTTTGATCTGATTTGAAAGTTGTCAAGGGCAAGAACAGAAGGAAAAAGAACTTTTGATTTTAGGTCTACACCAAAGCTCAGTGACTATGCTAGAAGGCAACTCAGGCACCTAAAAGGATATCAGAGAAAGAGAAAATTGGCCACAACCAACATGTAAAACCCCACACAGACTTCTAAAACATCAAGAAAATCTAAAATAGAATTTGATTCCACTGTGCTTCCTCCTGCTGCTCTTACTGTTGAACTCAGTGGTACTGAGAAAACCAAAATTAGAATGGTGCGCTAACCCTTAAATCAAATGCCAAGACATCTTGATTTAGAAAAATTCCACAGAAAAATTGTGCTTTCTTAGCACACCTACCTACAATAACAACAACAGCATCAAAGGTACAAAATTATGTGGTAGTTGATTTTACACTGTATAAGGCGACTTTCCCATAAGGAAACAGGTAATCATTGTCATTTTCTATATAGTAGTATCCTACTGGCACAAGCCTGAAAGAATCTAATTCGAAAGGCTTTTGTTCATGTTACCTTAATTCAGTAAACCCATCTTTAAAGCAGTATCTACATAAATCTTGTAATAGCTTATAATGTCTTGATCCTCCCTACAAGAGGATCTCCTCTTAAAAGGGGTGCTGTTCTACCTCTGATACATGGAACTTAGTGACAACAACTTTGTTTCCACAGAAATTGAACTAAAAGAAATCTAACTTTAAAATTCTGGGAAAAAAAAAAAAGTCCTGTATGCTAACTGAAAGAGAGAATAGGTTTTTCTGTTTGTTTGTTTTACTTTTTTTTTTTTTCCCCCAGACTGACATATTCTTACTATATCTTTTGAACTGCTTCCACACCTACAGAAAAATATTCTGATTTTTTAATTTTATTTTTTTTTTACCAGCAACATACTTTTGTCTGTACGCATGAGCACGATTTTTTATTTATTCAGGGGCCCTGGGTGCTGGAAATTAATATTTTATGTTCTGATGAGAGAAAAATGCATGTTTAGCATTAAAACACAGATAAACAATAAAAACTGTGAGACTAGGTTTGTAAACAGATGACAATTAGGACAAGGTACTGCTGTCCTGCGCAGTTATGTCAGTATTTGAGGACACACTTTAGTTTTTTCACTACTGGAAGAATCAGAGGATAGCAATGAAGAAATCAGGAACTCAGTAATTAATTCCAGTTAGAGCCATGGGGTGTAATTCCCATTCACCTTCCTATTTGGTGAGAAAAAATTAATAGAACAGTTATTCAGTCCTGGGTTTAGGCTGATATTGTCCCTAGGTAAGACTGTCTATTCTGCAAAATTATAAAAGACCCCAGTAATCTTTATGTTTCATCTTTGTTTCCAAGGCTCATTTAAGAGGCTTGCATAGAGCTACTTCAAACAGCTATGACAAACCTGGAAAGATCATCTATTTCATAGCCCATCTTTCCTCCACTGTCTTGTAGAAATTATTACTTATTGCTCCCATATTGCAAAGATGAGATAGGTGCTTTTCTCAGATTCCTCTACTCTGCCTGTCTGAATATCACATAATCATAATTTCCTTTGCATTCTTAATATTTCTTTGTTCCAATGATAGAAAATTCTGCCAAGAAGAAACAAAAGTTTTCTTTCATTTAATCAAAATTTGTGTTAATTTAATTATAAAATATTATAGGTTTGTAAGAATTTAGGGATAGAATGTAGTGTCAACCTGGAAGTGTAATTTTTAAAGTGAAAAGATATGAGAGGCTGTAACAATATCCTGTGTATGTGAGGCTAAATTTCATCCTGGTCTGTGCTTCTATTCAGTAGTGGGAATCCCTAGGGAGGATTAAGAATGAAGCCCTTAATCTGGAGGGTTTCAACAACTCCAGAAAAACGAATTCCATTTCATAGTGAGGGTCTCCACATAGCCAATATAATACAGCTAAGTTGTTGTCTATGCCTGAAAACACATTGAATTCCCTTTCCACCCTTTTCCATGACAATAAGCCCAAGAGTTTTCATTTAAGAAAACAAAAAAGAAAATTCTACCAACAACTTTTTATAATTCACATCCAGATTAGGAAAAAGAGAGTGTATTCAATACAGTGGATGTGTGTCTAAAACAAATTATACAAGTAATGTGTAAAAGTCATCAACAAAATTGTAGGCTCAATACCATCTGTGACTTTGCATTCTGTGGCGCTTCTGCCCTGCAATTGGTATTAAACTGTACACAAAGAAGTAGAAGGACCTAACTCCTACATAGCTGCTTATTCTAGTGGTACAATGGATTCTATCTATTCATTAGGAAAAAAAAACCCAAAAACTTGAGAAAACTTTGCTCTTTGCTGATATTTTATTTTAATAGTGAATGCAAACTAATCCTCAGAACCAAGGGATAGTTGAGACTGGATGAGATCTTGGTAAGGGTGCCACGTCTGCAGCCAGACAGTCTGGTTTAATTCTTCAGGAACTGGTACTTTTCTTTTATCCAGCTCCCTTTCTTTTACTACCAATGTATTTGAAACTAAAGCTGAATAATTTAACTTGATATTTACTATGACACAGGTGAACGCTAGAATTTTTCTTCTAATTGTTCAAAAGGCAACATATCGTATCATATTTTTTGTATTTCCAATGTACATTTCAAGTGCTGAGACAGAACAATATGCAGATGCCTCTTAATTTTCCTTAAGATGGCATTAAAACCTACTGTCCAGTTCCCCACCCAAGACAATGTATACCGAAAACCCTGTGCATTTACTTTTAATTCCCCAGTACTAAAGACTGAGCTTCCCATTAATTTGTTGTTACCTAAGCTTCATGCTGAGAATTTGGACAAGGATCCAGCACAATTTGCTGCTCATCTGGGAAGAGACGAGCCCTCACAAGGCTTTTCTATCAAGTGAAATAAATTAAAACTTGCATAAGTTTTCTCTGAGTGATTTGCTTCAAGGTGGATTTTCCTCATTTGAAAATACAGCTGTGGAAGGGCAATCAATCAAAACAGAACATGTTCACTGCACAAGTGTAGATCATTTATACCTAAGATTTAGAACAGAGAGAGAAAGACATCAAGAACACGTTGGTTTTGGTTTTTTGTTTTGTTTTTTTTTTTTTTAGTTTCACTTACTGGAAATATTGTAGTGCCAACCTGCTATCAAAGAAGATTTATTCAGGCAACTGAAACATGAGTGAGACTAAAAGAAGTGTTTTTATGTCTTCTTTCTTGTCTCAATGGTGATACAACCTTGGAAGATAGCATTTTCTACAACATATATGTGCATAGAAGTATTATACTTCTTAAGTTTTCAGACAAATTTTTCTGGATTGAAAATTAATTTTATAGAAACCTCTGTTTCATGAAGTGTTGGAAAATACTTGTAAATATACCTGTTTGGAATCCCAAAACAGATTAGCTGAAGATACTGAAGCTAACCCATTGTAATGGTGATTTAAACAATCTGTACTATAGCAGCAGCAGCTGGAATAGATGCTTTTTACTATTTAGTCCTGTGAAAACAAGATCTTCAGATCTCTGCACACAAGTTGTCTAGACCTTGTTGAAAATCTGGCAGAAAGATCAGTCTTTACTATCTGATATTTTACTCTTCACAGCCTTCCCCATTCCAGTGTAGGGTCCCTGCAGATGGGCTGCCCACACCGTCACAGTCTGCTTTGGGAAAACAGTCCTCTGGAAAACCCCCTCTGGCATGGTATCCCCTGTGGTTTCAGATCAATGTCTGCCCCTCTCCATGATACTGCACGGGCTGCAGCTTCACATGTGTCCATCTGTGACACTTCAGGGGCTACAAATCCACGTTTACCCCACCATGGTCCTTCAGGGACTGCTCCACTGTGCTCCTCCATAGGCTTCTGGGGGGCAGCTTGCCATCACACCACGGGCTAAGGGGAAATCTCTGCTAAGGCACCTTCTCTCCCTTCTTCTTCACTGACTTTGATACCTTTGGTTTGGTGTTGTTCACATGGCCTCCTCTCTTCTGCTCTGTAGCTCCTTTTGTATGTCTTCACAATTTCATTTTCCCTTTCTTGAGTATGTTATCTGCAGAGGCTCACTCAGCTTCCCATATCTGCTCAGCCAGAAATGTGGGCCCTATGGGCCCCCCACTCTTAAACCACTGCACTAACTGATTTATGGGAAAATCAGTTATGTTTGAAATGAACTCATTCACTACAACTATAGTCTTTTAAAGATAATCTCTTTCCACATTGTTAACTTCTGTTTTATGAGTAGTGCTACTGCATTACTTGTCTTTTGCTTTTTTTTTTTTCCACTAGAGTTTTACATTTCCTCTCTTTCCCCTGTACTTGTTTTTACTGCTATTCAGTGATCACCTGTCACATTAAAGGTACAATTATGATTTTCTTTGCAACTTTGGATGGGGTAAATATTTCACTTACTGTGCAGATAGAGAAAGCACACTCAGAATTTTACAAACTGGTTTTCAAAGCCTACAGCACATTCCTCTACCAGAATCTTTTCCTGTTTCAGTATGGTATTTGTGACTAAAAGAGAACTTACTGCAAGATCAAGGAAACGATTTATTTGAACTTTACTAACAGGTTTAGCTGCAAGGCCCAAGCAGACAATTTATCCAAACTGACCCTACAGATTTAACATGTCACTAATGCAGGCTTTCATGAATACAATGGAAAAATGCACTATTACAACTTAAAAACAAGAAAACACAGTTAGAGCCTCTAAAGCTTCATGGAAAACCATGCTAAATATTTCAGATGTATTAGTTAATCACTCTCAGTTACAAACTTATGCAAGATGTTAACTTACCCTTCCAGGAAAGGGCTCTCAGCCCAAGGGACATGACCTTGGCTGTCACTCTGATCAAGGTGGCAGCGTCTCCACATAAATCAGCTGTACAGTTGGAGAAGCAACTCCCAGTTTCCAATACAGATCCTAGGGTTTTTATCCCCTGATTTACATGACTGTGGGCAAGACTATGACTGAGCAGATTATACTTTTAGCTTTCGGGATGTAATGGAGTTTTTCTTTATCTAACTATTCACCTCTGAGAGAAAGTTCATTTCCATATGCTCTGTTTTTATTTCTCTTTCTGATTTTGTGACTGTCAGCTAACTCTGGAACGAAAACCTGTTGCTGATAATCCTCTCCTGGACCTCAGTGTTTTGGGGCCCAGTAGGTGTTCTTGCCAAGATGCAAGGACAGCACTCCAAAAGTTGCCCTTAGAATCAGTTAGTCTATCTCAGTGCTAGTGCTCCAGAGTCAACTATCCTCTTCCTTAGGCTGCTCTAGAGTGAGCTCCTCATGGGTTTGGAAGCCCAACTTTTATTGGTCCCCCAGTTCTGCTCATGCGCAGTTGGGGCCAACCCTAATTGGGCACAGGTGGGCTTAACAGGAGCTCATGCCTTCCTCCTTGTGATTGGCAGGACCTGATTGTCTTTACCTGATTGCCTCTGCAAAAACCCCCACAGTTTCTCCTGCTCAGATAACTGGATGGAGGTCTTGATTGAGATTCAGGGAATATTATTTGTTATTTCAAGGCTCAATTCAGCTCCCCATGAGGCCCTTTGCTGAGGTATGGCCTCAAGGTGATCCAAGATCGGGTCACCCATGAGTCATCTGTGTGCACTACATGTCAGTGAAACTGCTTTACAAACAGCAAGCCAGACAATCCGTACAGTTTTAGAATTACAAACTCAAAAATTACCAGGAGTATTGTTACAAGGAAGATGTAGAAGATATTCTTGTGTTAAGAGAGAGTAAACTGAACCAGGTAGACGAGTGACAAATTTAACCAGACTTAACTGGATTTTTACTTTGTTTTGAGAGTGCTTATGTTTACTTTTTTTTAATTCTCTATGTTCTTAGTCCCACAGCCAAGCTGTCGTTGCTTGTTTGCATTTCCTCAAGTGTGAAAGAATTGCACCTCTGATGTGGCCCCAGCCTGGTTCAAACTCATTCTCTGTCTACAAAGCTGAGACAGTGAAAAAAAACCAAAAAGATGCATTTGCCATTGGATTCTGCCTAATTTCCAATTGCAAGGAGTAGGATCCTCTAGGCTGGAAGCAAAGTGGGGAACAATTTCAAATGCAAGGAAAAGAAGGGGTTTATTTTTCATGCTGAAACTTGGAAAGTCATTGAACATTTCAGAGGTTTAGCAATGTTGATACTTTTCTTTTTTCTCTTTCATTTTTATTGATGGCAAAATATTCTTGATTTTCTTAAATTTTGGAAAAATGTAAACATAATGGAAAGATACCTGTATGACCTGTACAGCAGACCACCTGTATGACCTCATAGCTTTCTACAAATAAAAGAAGACATACGGATAAGTTACTTAATTTTTTCACTATTTTGCTATTTTTACAAAATTGAGAAAACTTTGTGCTCTGTCAAACTCTAGCAATTCTGTATTGAAAAAGACATCTCTGGTAGATAACTAGACAATACATAATTGTCTAAAAATTACAGTAGTTGCAGATGAATTATTTATAAACAAGCAAAAGGCTAATATTTTTTAATGTGTTTCAAAAGTAGCTGATAAGTAGATTATTTTCTATTTTTCCTTTCTGGCAGTTACTCATTAGAGAATATCTTCTGCTATAGCTCATTTGTAATGAATTAGATTGAATGATAAAAGACGATTCAGAAAGTGTTAGTGTAGATGAAAGGATAAAGGACACCCAGCCTGCTCATTTTGTCTGGAAAGGTTAGACTATAAATAGATGTCTTTTGCTCTCCAATATACACATTCAGCTCACATTGAAGTCAGAAGCACTGATATCAACGAGAACTCTGTGTGTACGTATTAGAGCAGATTTTTTGTTCAACCAAATGCTTTGTACTTACTATAAGAAGATCTAGAAATTGTAAGAAATATGAAATTTTCAAAATAGTGATATAATCTATAATTCCACATAATGCTGTGATTTATATTTTACTGTCCTGGGGCATTCTTTACACTTGTATGAAATACACATTGACACAGATTTAAGATAAGCACAGCCTATTTCACCTATATTGTAAGATATACTTTATAGAAGGAAACAGAGGATGAGTTTCTACTATTCCTTTCTCGTATGATTATTTGCCATAGTTTTGAAATCTTGTACTTATATTATAGAGCATTATTCCTCTCACTTGTACTGTATTCTTGGTCCCTCATACTTTGATGATTAGATTCAATTGTGCAGTGACACAAGATTCAGCCTTATTTAGGTATGTTAGAATGTCTGGAAAATAGTCCTGTTACCACATCTGAAAATTTATCTGCCTTCATCACGTTAATCTTCAGAACACAGAAAGAATTTATGCAAGGATCTTTTTGGCAAGACATGAGTTGTACAAGAATAATCTGGTGCCAAATGACTGTATTTTGAACAAGCAGATTATTTAAACTGGAATAAAATCTTAGGCAATATGGGGGTTTTCCTTTATGGTTTCTGTTTGCTTCCAGTTTTCATGGTGAGAATTCACTCAGGAAATTTTCTAAAAGCAGAAATCCATGTCTGTATTGGTCTCTATGGAGCATCACTATCTGTAATTTTAAAGTCAGCCTGCAGTTTATTCAGGGTGTATGAAACAGTGTCAAAGTTTATTGGGGTAAAGATAAGGAGGTTGAGAGAGGAGTACCTGCTTTTATAGTTGAGAATAGCTATTCATAAGTTTTTGTGATAAAAATCTTGACCATTTTTTTCTACTTTTAGTGGTGGACTATTTTATATTTCCCTAACTGTCTTACCCAACTTTTATGACATTTAAAATATTACTGCAAAAAGGAATACAAGTTCTCAGCACAATAAACTAAAATAAAATAAAACAAAATAAAACAAAATAAACCCTTGATTTGTTTTGAAGCATTGCCTTTTTTTGGGGAGAAACAACTGAAACTTTAGGACAGCACAGGCTAAGACTGTCCCCTGGGATTTAAGACGAGGACTTTTGTATGTATGATATGCTACTTTGAAACACTGCACAGACCAGTGAAGGATACAGCTTAGTTTGTTAGAAATCAGTCTGTATACGTTCAGTTCTTTTTATCCTTATTTACAGTACACTGGGACTTCTGAGTGAATGAATGGAAAGCAGTTAATAAAACATTTGATGGATATTAATTACTTTCCACTTAATTACCTGCCATGTGGATCTTGTTGAGTTATTGATTACTGACAAACATACATCCCACTGGGGATAGTGTGATTTAACTTCATCCAATGAGTCAATTAGCCCAAGTAACACTAGGAGAGCTGGTGCTCTGCCTCAGTAGCTAGGGTTACTTGCCAAGAGCAGTAGATAAGCTATTTATTTGTTCATTAAAATACAGTACTAATGCCAAGAGGAGCCATTTACAAGGTGTTATTAGTATTGGTAAAATGTCCCTTTTTCATCTAAGATTAGTGGCAGTTTGTATCTGCGAAGTGGATGAAAGGAACCTCTCTGATTTGAGAGCACAGATGAATGGAGGAGGTCAGGATGTTAACTGCTGTTTACTTCTCATTTGTGGGAACTTCAGTTACAAATTTGAAGTAACAGCATCTCCCAAGGGCAAAAAACACCTTGTGCTGTCATTAATCAAAGGTTGTGGGACAAGAGAATCTGAGCTCTAGAATGTGACATTGAATAAATATCACCAGGAGTGAAACCCACATTGTGGCCACCAAATGACCAAAGCTAGATATTTTTCTGTTCCTCAGTGAAGATGATCTTCCCAGTTTCCTGCCTTGTGGCTTGAATTAAAGATAAAATAAAACATTATTCATATTAATAGATCCCCCAGGACATAACTGGAGGTATAAAAATCCCTTCTTGGTTAGAAACCAAAGTTCTATTGAAGAAAAACAAGTGAGGAATTAAGTTTGTTCAAGGAATTCTACAAGCATACCTTACAAGGATGTGTCCAAATAGAAGAAATTGTATATTGTACATGGAAGGTATCTAGAAAAATTACTTTTATTTTAATCTGAACATTGGATTAAATACATTTCAGAGATGATATATATTATGCAAGAAAAAACTGTATTGATTATCTTGGTGGTGGGTTACAAGTTCATTTATAAATGAGAATCTTCTAGAAAAACAAAAACAAAAAAATTGGTATTTTATTACATTAGATTATATACATGCAAATGTGTAAGTCAGACAGTTTACATGGGGACACAACCTTAAGTTTTTATTTCGAAAGAGTCATGAGCCTGTCTTATGAGACAGTGACATGCAAAAGAATTTGTATTTTCCAAATCCACAGAAAACATTAAGGAAGACATTAAAGTTCTATCATCTTCCATAAATGATTTATATGACTTAACTATGTTAGGTTTTATTTTTCTTAATAGTATGCATTATTTTCCATTTTACATTTCCATTTATTACCATAAGAACAGATAAAAATTTTTAAATAGTACTTCAGGTACCACCAAGAGAGTTTACCCAGAATTAATCTTCAAAAACTAAGTTTTTCATATGTTCTGTAAGGAAGGGGGACTGGGTTTTCATGTTGTGACTATATTGGTATTGAACATTAGGAAACCAAATAAATTAATCAGATATTATATTGGTATAAGAAAAAATGTTTTTAAGCCTGGATCAACTATAAAACTGAAAAATAGAACAGAAATAACTAATAGGTTTTCAAAGATTTTGGTTTCTGAAAAGCAAAGTACACTTTATGAAGACGTTGTATTCCATGAAAACAAAATGGTTCACTAAAATTACATTTACATTCACAACTGAGAAAATAACTGAAAGAATGGAAACAGAAAGGAAAATTTCTGAATGCTGTTGAGAACACCTTTTAGATGTGAGTTTCCATTTTACTGCCTTGTAAATAATTTTCATTTTTTAAAAAATATTTTTTAAAGTGTGTTTTGGAAGATAGTTGCAAGTTTGTAGCAACTAATTGTTTAAGTTACATTATGCTCTTATAAGTTACCTTAGTTGCACATGCTTATATATAACCTCATTAATGTCAGCAGAATAATTTTGCATTGTTACAAGCAGATGAGAAGGATCAAATCACTACCAAAAAGAACCATAACTTGTGATGCAAATAAAAGCATACTGGATCTGGCTAGGATGGAGTTAACTTTCCGAGTAGCAGCCGATAGGCTGCTGTGCTTTGTGTTGGTGGATAGAATGCAACTGATAAGAGTCCAGTGTTTTGGCTATTGCTAAGCCGTGTTCATATAGCTTCAAGGCAGGGTGACCAAACACTCACTCTTTCCCCTACAAGTCTAATAGGCTTCAGGGTCGGTAAGGGGCCAGGAGAACCCCAGCTCCTCCTGGATAACCAAAGGGATATCCCAATGTCACATGACATCATGCTCAGCGGTAAAACCTGATGGGAAGGGAGGAGGCAGAGGAGGAGTTTTTCTTCCCAAGAAACTGCTAGGCATGTTGAGGTTCTGCTTACCAGGAAGTGGAGGGAAATCTACCTGAAGATAAGAATTAAATTTCCTCTTTTTGCTTTGATTCCACAGGGGGTTTTGCTTTTTTTACTAAACTGCCCTTATCTCAACCAAGGAGCTTGTCCATCTTAGTGTCTCTCCCTGTGGTTCTGAAGGGAGAAAGTGAGAGAGAGAGCCTTGGTAAGGGGTCTGGCAGCCAGCTGAGGTCAAACCACAGCAAATAATTACAAGTGTAATTGCCTTTTGGAAAGTTTGCACACCTGGTGTGATTGCACAGTGTACATATTTATGTACACACCTTTTACATTCTCTTTGAAGCTATTGGGGCACATTAGGATGTGCTGTTTAATTCAGTCATGGCTTTCATGACACTAAAACAGAGAGCAAATCTCAAAAGAAAGACACGATCAATAAAATATTGGATTAAGTCACTATAAGTCTCTCTGATGTATTCAAAGCATGAGGGCAAGAGAGGAAGTTATTAAAATTCCTATCTTTATGTAATTTTTTAAATGCAATATTTCTGTCACTATATCTTACCATAAAGTTCTGAGAAGCTGTGAAATGACACAGGTGAACAGCAGGAGATGTGGCAGAAAATACTGTAAAACATTCTTGTCTCTCCCAGTATCAAGTTTCTGTAGTGGTAAATTAGCATGCTAAAATGAAAGCGATTGACCTATTTTAGATGGTGGTGAAGTCTGTGTGTATGTTATGGAGGAATTATTTAGTAGAGTGCTGTGCTTTAATGTGGTTAATGGTAGTACAAAAGGGGAAAGGGACCTTGTTTTTCTGCTTATGCTGTAAACAAGGTTTCAGGGGAAATTCTTTGAAGTACAGAGATCTAAGCTGGCCGGTTTTGAATCCCCCCTGAGGTACTACAGAGGAACAGTAGGTATCTGATAATGTTTGCATTGCGAGTAAATCTTTTTGGGCATCAAACACAGTGTTGACAAACAAGATAAAAAGTGGATTACTTAAAAGCACTGCTTAAGATAAATAGGATACTCATATGATTTGTGGTGTTGAAGTTTTTACTGTGTCTTTCCAGACTTTGAAAAAATAATGTAAAGCAGTAAAAGACTATCTTTTCAAAGGATCTTTTCTCAGCTTATGTTTTTACACAATGATCCTTAGCTGAGTTTTCAAAGAGGGTAGGACCAAGTCCACAGGAATCTGGAGGTGTACTGCTGACATCATCATAAGAAAAAAGGTATATGAGAAGTACAGTGACATCACCTTGAGTATTTCCAAGATCTTGTATAAATGACAGATTTTCTTCCTGCAGTCATGACATCTTCCTTTGTTGGACTGGTTCTATCTGTCTATTTAAACTCAGAGAAATATTTGAGCCACAGCACTGAGGTGTTGAGTTAAAAAGGTATACTAAGATGTAAGCAGTGCTGGCAGAAACCAGCAGGGAGCACTGGGATTTAAATATAGCATCTCAAGACCTCAGAACAGGTTACAAATTCTGCAACAAAGATAACTTGCACCATGTTATGATAAGCCCATTATGTTTTTGTGTTTAAGTATGGTTTTATGTTCTTTGACATTAGCTCTGAAAAATTTTGAGTCTGGTGAAGCCACCAATCCTCAAGATTCTGGGGTTTGTTTCTGTATTTTTACAGCTTTTGTTTCTCATCTGCAGCACACTCCATCACAAGTCCCGTGAGGAAGGGCTGAGGGAGCTGGGGCTGTTCAGCCTGGAGAAGAGGAGGCTCAGGGGAGACCTCATCACTCTCTACAGCTCCCTGAAAGGAGGTTGTAGCCAGATGGGGGTTGGTCTCTTTTCCCAGGCACCTCTCAGCAAGACAAGAGGGCATGGTCTTAAGTTGTGCCGGGGGAGGTTTAGGTTACATATTAGAAAGAATTTCTTTACGGAGAGGATGGTCAGATATTGGAATGGGCTGCCCCAGGAAGTAGTGGATTCTCTGTGCCTGGAGATATTTAAAAAGAGACTGGATGTGGCACTCAGTGCCATGGTCCAGTGGTAGTGGATCAAGGGTTGGACTTGATGATCTCTGAGGTCCCTTCCAACCCAGCCAATTCTATGATTCTATGATTCTATGATTCTATGCCTCCTGTGGGAGAAGGTTAATGCAGTTCATGTTCATGGAAGAAAAGTATCATATATGGCACTAATATTTGATATTCCTTTTGCAGAAAGGCCATTAATTTTTACTGAATTTACATGTAATAGGAATTCCCTACACAATAGCCAATGGCTCTCCTCTTTGTAAATCACAGATGTTGTGCTGTACAATGTGCAAGTTTTGAAGGCCTCTTCACTGACTGAATCCCAAGGGTAAGGGAAAATTACCTGCCTCTGAAAAATAACCTGATCTGTTAATTATGCCCAACATTATGGATTGTTCAGTATCTGAGTTAATTACTTAATTAAGTCTGCCAGTGCCAGGTTTGCCAGCTAGAAGAATTTTTTAAGGAGAATTTTACTGTTCATGAAGGTTGCCAGATTGACAGTGAAAATGACTGAATTCAACTAATTATCCACAACACTTGTAGAACATGGATAGGAGAGGTCTCAGATTTTCTCCATATTGCCTGGCAAGACGCTTAATAATGCTCAAAGATCACTGTAGAAAAAGAATATTTTGATCCAAGACTTATCTTTTATCAACTAAAGTGAGTGAACTATAGGAAAAATCATAAGTAAACCTCTAACACGGAGACTGATGATGACTTGCAGAGGCAGACAGGCAGCCAGCAGCAACATTTCAAGCAGAAGCATTGACTGGTTCCAAAGAATCTTTCCCACATTATTGTTTAAGTGAAATTTTTAATACATATCAACAAAACTGATTATGATTTGTGGGAGAAGCGGACACATTTGCTGTTCTTTCACTTGCAGGACTTCAGAGTACCAGGTACTCAATCTTAAGGCCCTGAGAGAACAATCAGGCTTGGAGAACAAGATGCTGTATATGGGGCTGAGGTCATCCATTCGCCAAGGCTAGTAAAGTGGAAATGTCTTGACAAAAAGATCAAGTATTAACAAGTGGAAGGAAGACAAGCATTGAATGTAGGAAGACTTCCTCAAGAGTAATCAGAGGAATAGAAAGAAAACTGTCTGGCAAAGAAGAGGAGTTGGTACAGATTGGTGGTTTTCATAGATCAGCATCCCACCCATCCTTTTTCCAGCAACACAGGTCACAAAATAATCTTTGAATATAATTATTTGTATGAGATTAAGAGTAGTCTCTAAAGCCATGGGAGAACGAGAAGGGCTAAGAGAAAAACTGAGCTCAAAAATAAAAAACAAAAATAGTGTAAAGAAAAGAACGATTTGTACTAGTAAGATAGGCAACATCAGTAGTTTGAGGATCTGGATGCTTTTAAATGGAAAAATAATTTCTTTTAAACTCAAATAGATAGTGGAGATATCTCTGTCAGCACAGATAAATAATGGCAAGTCATTAAAAGTGGCATCAAAGAAGTCTTCCTGTGGGTGATTCACTAGAAGATTTAAAAGTGATCAAAGGTGTCTGTGTCCAGCTAATTATGTAGATAAGATGGCAGGAAAAAGATCTGTACTTTTTTCTCCTACATGAGGAAATGGAAGCAATGGCAAATGTGAAAGAGTCACAAACAAAGAAAAATTTACCAGTGTGGGAAACTAGAGAGCACAACCTGTACATATACAAAAATGTGAAATGTACTTGACATTGAAAACTTGAATTCTTTTTCTTTTAGCAAGCAACTTCTGAATTTTATTTACCATCTTCTGAATGCCTGAATATCAGTATAAATACAACCCAGTCACCATGAGAATCAAAATATATTCTCATTCGCAGTATGCTTCAGGACATTTTAGCACTTGAAATGAGACAAGAGGAAGAAATATCTGTTACATACACTGAAGAAGAGAAAATCATTTTTGCATATGTTTGTTTGACTCACTCTTTTTGGAAAAAGAAAAAATCAGTGTGAAATTAATACAGTTATAGGGTTTTTTTGCTTGTTTCTTGTTGGGTTTTTTTTGTTTTCATTTTAAGATTTAATTCTATACTACTATTGAGAGAAAGACTTCAGGAACATCAAATCGTTAGTATTAGGTTAAAAAAAGTTTATATACTATAGTCTTTTCAGGGAAAGATTTTAAAAATCCTAATCACTTTGACTTTCTCCCTTTGATGGTCCTTCATCAAGAAGCTGTTGATTCTTAGTCCTGTGAAACCATAAGAAGATAAATTTTTTGATAGAAAGAATTTTATCAGTATTATGAGGTCCAACTGTCCCTTTTCTTTTCTAGGAATTTTCCATTAGATTTATTATTTCATTGCTTCACTGGTGCTTGATGGCAACAAAGATGCGCAATCATTAAAGTATAGGCATGGAGGACAAGTCATCTAATCTGGCCACAACTACATTTATGTAATCCCTGAGAGACTTCCTGCTGTCCTATAGCACAGATTGTCATTAATGTCTTTCCAAAACCATTGGGGTCAAATCAATCTCATGTTCACCACTATTACAACCGAGAACAGGAAGTAGTCTGCCAAAAAAAAAAAAAAAGTCACCAACTCATGTAGCACTTGTAATCTCTATGCAATATCAAATCTAAACTGGTGATTAGGACTGAAAAACATAAGGGCAAAAACTCAACAAGCTCAGCCTGTGTTTTGTCACCACAGATTCTTCCATTTATTCTTTTTCCAAAATAGAGTTCAGAGTTAGTTTATTGATGAGTCACAATGCTGTCAGAAAATTTATTATTTTGCTTTAGGTTAATAATGATTACCTATTGTTTCAGTAACAATGGGAATGTGGGATGCTGTCAGACTCAGAAACAGGTATAGACTTCTGTCTTCTGCATTTCTGTCTCAATATGGTGGATATCAGTCTTGCTGGTTGTGTTCCTGGACCTCCAGAAAAATTAGCAGGCAATTCTAGGGTAATCACAAGCAGAAAAATCTCCTATATTAAGTCATTTTCATACATCTTTAAAAATGTTATTGAACTTTTTTAAAAAAGCATCATTCATTTATACTGTATTTCTTATTACTATTGAATCACAGTGTTAATACAAATGCTGCTGAAAGAAGGGAATATCCATTAGCTGTGTTTGCTACTACCCGTGAAGAGTTTTCAGAGCGTCCCTCAAACCTGATGTTTAGACCTAAAATTCTCAGCATGTTTGGCAGAATGTTCACAACACAACTATCTGTTTTTAGAATAAGTGTCTCTCCCTATTCCAGTTAATTGAAAACAATTCTCAATCACCCTCCTGTGTTTAAAGTATCTGGATTAAGATATAGTGGTGGAAAAGTATCAGGGTTTTAAAGATATATAAACAACATAGTTGTTTGAACAGTTGACAAATAAATTCAAGCTCCCCAGGATACTCTTGTTTAGGATTTTCCCAATTAGGCATTTTATTTGATCTCTGGGTCTGGGTGAGCCACAATTCTCAAGAATTGAAGAAGAGATTAATGGACTGGATACAATGGCTAATTCATCTCCAGGGTTTTGTTCATTGCTTGTCTTTGCTAATTTAATACCATTATATCCAAAGTCAAATAAATCAAAATGAGAATTAGGCTTAGTGCAGCCAGTCTTTGGAGGGAGCTTATGGCTTGCCAGATTGTAACAGAGTTTTTTAGAATTCTAAAAACATGCTTTACAGCTGAGATTTTTTTCCTATGTTATGTTTGCCAAGATAGGCTTGCAAGAAAGATGTTTGCAAGAAAACAATATATAAGTTGCTATTTTACATGAAAGACAGGCACCTTCTATTTTGAAAAAGGAAACTGGGAGCTGAAGTCCTAAAGAAAAAGTACTCATAAAATGCTTCGGAAGCTGGGAAAATAGCACCAGGAAAATATTTGAGGAAAAGCCAAAGCAATGTAGGGCACACACAACCAGTTTTGTGGAGTTTTGGGGTTTTTTTGGTTTTTTTTAACTTTAATGACAGCACTTGAATCTGAAATTAAGCACAGCAGGTAGGAAGATACTGCAGGGATTTTAAAAGGTACCACACATCTGTATGCTAACAGACTTTCATTTTCAGCCACAGAGATGTGGACCCCACAGTGTTTATGGTCACAAATGGGAACTGTATATTTCTTGCAAATATACTGTGTCCTGTTGACTGACTCTTTAGAGCAGATAACTTCTATCTGTTAGAACCACTTTTCTTTATTTTAAACAACAAGCTGTTTTTCTCAAAAGCTGAATTTTACACAGGCTGCTTTCCAATATACAGTATTTTTCAATTCTGTGGCTGTATCTGGACAGCTATGATTTATATACTGTGGGACAGTTACCTCTGCCAGGATCAGATGCATATGATAGAATGGTTGTCACTACAAAAATGGCACACCAGTCCCAGTTCTGACATGTTACACAACTGAACTACAAAAATTGTGGTGTGTCTGGTGCAAATTATTGCATATGAAAAAGCCAAAGTGCCCATACCACAGCTGTTTTCTTAGAGTTCTGCAAAATGTGGTGAGACCATTAGGGTATATCCTTTTCCAAACAGAATTGAAAGCTTTTTATCAAAGGGAGCAAGCCTGCTGTCATCTTGCCATCCCCTAATAAATTCCTGCTGAAAATGGCTGCTTTCTTTCAGGTTTTTGATTAAGGTACTAACTTGGAGCAGAATTTTTGTGGAAGACATAGCCAGGATTACTTCAATGGAAGCAGTTTGGCATCACCTCCTTTCCAAAAGTGGCAGTTGATATACAATTTTAATGAAGCGTCGTGTCATATTTAGCAAGCATTGTAACTTAGAGAAAGCTTCCTTGGACTATTGTGAAGCATCTTTGTTATAATTTTTTTGATTTGTGTAGTAAAGACAGGTCAGCTCATAATGGTAATGGAATATGGTTTTGGCAGGCAGAAAGATACGAAAAGAAGAATATATTGAAAGATTAACCACTGAGAAATTTCTGAAATAATTTGTCTTAAATACTAAGTATAATCAAATGTACTATGCATAATGTGTTAAAAGTCTATTGGTACTACATAGTGACTAAGCTTTGATAAAATGTGTCTCTCATTTAAAAGCCAAGCAAATAAAATCTTTATAGAATGACATGCCTCATTTACACTAATCACAATCTTTATATATTTTAAAGTAAATACAAAGCTAACTCTTAACAGATACTCTTTAGGATTTAAAATTTTATCTGTGTAACATGAAGAGTATTTAAATTAAAAATGATAAAAATATTTCAGCATTTATATTTTTTTTCAAATATCCAAAGCTTTAAATCTCAAATACTTGATTTTACAATAGTTTTATTTAACAAAACTGCTTTTAAATATATAAAAAAGCTTTTGAGAAATTTCGCTAAAGGCAATTTTTATTAGCTATTAAAACCTCCCTTTATTTACAGTATGCTTGTAAGCAAGCAAACAAGCAATAATCACCTTGATAAGACTTTTTCTCAGAGTGGCAAGAAGAAAGTAGCAGGGAGATTTTTGTCCTCTGTTTTTTTTAACACAACCATATTTTACCACTCCTGATCCATTAAAAAAATGGTATGGTTATAATTTGTAAAACTTCCTAATGGATTTAAATATTTCTGTTATTATTAAAAGCTCCTTCTAAGGATTTTGGTTTTCCATCAGATATGTAGTATTTCATGAAGGGTATTCATGAATATCATCCATTTTCTCTCACCCATTCAGTTCTCATCATTAAGGCCAAGCCAATGGCTATAAACTGACTCAAAGAGAAAAAATCTCAAAATCAAGAACAGTAAGGAGAGAGAAAAGAAATATGAGAAAAAAAAACACCAAACAGTAATATAGACAGTAATCAAGACCAGACAGAGCAGAGTAGAAGATCATGATCACTTCTTCATCTTATAGAAGCCAGAATATACACTTAGCTAAGCTGCAAAAAGTGAAAGTCAACATATTTAGGAGTGCTTGAACATGTTTGCAGTTTGCAAGAAAGAGAGGAGCTCTTCAGTAATTCCTAAAATTATACAACACCTGTGGCGGTGTACTCTTCCAAGTGATGTTTGGTGTTATATCTATACTGTCTTATCTGGTTTGAGTAATCTTATGATTGTACTTGATGACCTTAAAGGTTTTTCCAATCTAAATAATCCTATGAGTCTACCTTCTTTTCTTCCTTTACACTTTTTACAAGAATTGTAGAAGACTGGGAAATATTTCTCTTAAGCTGGGGCTTTGAAATGCCTTTGTCTTTGTAAATGTCTTTGAAAATCTAACCAGACTAAGGAGATACCAGCTCTTGATGCATCATCTTTTCTAGCATCCTAGATCACTTAACAGGTCTGAACTGCCGAGGCCACCTCTCATTCTTTCTTACATCTCTGGGAGCAGGTACGACAATAGCTCAGTCCATCTTCTTCAGAAATTGTCTTTTTGCTCAAGAAGCTCAGGGTAATTTTGAAAGCTGAGAAGAGCTGTCTGCCACAGCTTTGTCCCACCTCTCTGACTACTTCCACCTCCATTTCTGAGCTCTTATATCATATTGCTGCTTGTGAAGAAGGGCAAGGCCTAAACCCAAACCTTAGCTCACAGTCCCTTCCAGTTCCTGCACACTGTTACAAGCTGTCATATATTGGTTTCCACATGGTGAGAATTTGGTTGGTTTTAGCTTGCTAAGTACTTGTGTTCTTGCACGTGAGACCCTGTGTCTCACTGCAATCAAAAGAAGTGGAGAATATGCTCCCAGATTTCAAGGGCTTATGTTGTGTGGCACCACCAAAATTAAAAAACCAAACCAACCCAAAACAAAAAAATTGTATTATTTAAACAATGTGCACAGCTGGACCATTGTATCTAGCAGCCCTTATGACTAAGACAGTACTTACTATTTTGAACAATAAACCTATCCTCTAGAAGGCTTTTACATTTTTCAGTAGATCCAGTTTCCATGATTTTCAGGTCTCCAATAATTCTGATGGGGTAACACATCAAACGTGTTATCTTAGATCTGAGGCTAAATTTGAATCCCCTTCTATAACTTCTATATCGTTTTGTAATTTTAAAACTCTAAGTTTTTCTTTTTATCAAGGAACAAAAACCACAGTGCATGAGAAGTTAGACAGCTATACAGTGTCAGTCTACAAAGGGTCAGGCCACTTAGAAAAGAAGTTCACTGGAAATGGAAACTCTGCAGATACTCTAACGAAAAATTGAAAAAGATAATTTTTTAAGACTCTACTTAACAACTTAATCTGTCATGTCCAGTTAGCTTTCTCACAGCGCAGCATGATTTCTCCAATCATCCAAGCAATCCCAATCCTAGCAGTTTCGCCTTTTCAAGAAGTTTTAAAGGAAGAGTAAAACTAACATGTTAGATCATGTGTGACTATTACCTTCTATCCTCTCTTTTACTGCATCAGATCTGTCTTTTTATTTTCTTATGTATCTGCAAGTGATTTTAGAAAAAAAATATTACTTCCTTTTCCTACACCCTCAAATATTCATCAGCTAAAAAAAAACCTCAAAACATTGTCAAGCTTTAGGACAAATCTGTTTAGTTTGTCTAATCATAACTTTTTATTATACCATTTCATCATAGTAGTCACCACTTTGGTAGCATTACTTCCTTGTATAGTCCTTGACTGCACCTTGGAAGATTCAGATATTTGTCTCCACCTGACTTCTCTTTCCAATTTAGTCTTACTAACCCTGGATAGAGAATGTGTAGTCTAACTACATTTTTCTACCGCTACTATCACTGAAAATGGAAGTATTAATTACATCTGTTATAAATGTCAGTTCAGAGATAGTATTCATCATACTAGGTGGAAAAGTACCTTAAAGTTCATCTCAGGTGAATGCCTTAGGTCAGTGTCAATATTATTCCTTACAGCAGGGAGCAGAAATCTACCTCATTCTTCTCTGTCACCAATTTATTTTAAGTGTGCCAAGAAATAGGATATAGCTAGATAGGTAAAGCTGTCTGTCAAAATAATCTTTGTGAAGATTTCATTTTCAGTAGAAACAAACAAAAAACTCCACCAACCTCCTCCCTTAACCAAAACAAAAGCAGTGACAATCTAATGAACAAAACAAAGGAAAAAAGTAAAAGATAAAGCTATATCAAAGAGATAAAGAAAATTTATTTTTACATATTGTTCATTTAGACATCCAAAGTGAGTATTCAGTCTGGAGAGGAGAAGGCTCTAGAGGACCTTATTGTAGCCTTACAGTATCTGAAAGGGGCCTGCAAGAAAGCTGGTGAGGGACTTTTTAGGAAGCCAGGTAGTGATAGGACTAGGGGGAATGGATTCAGACTAGAGGAGGGTAGATTTACATTGGAAGTTAGGAAGAAGTTTTTCACCATGAGGATGGTGAGGCACTGGATCAGGTTGCCCAGAGAGGTGGTGGAAACCCCATCCCTGGAAGTTTTTAAGGTCAGGCTGGACAGGGCTCTGATCTAGTGGGAGGTATCCCTGACCACGGCAGGGGAACTGAACTAGATGATCGTAAAGGTCCCTTCCAACCCTGAAAATTCTATGATTCTATCACAGAGGTTAATAGAAAATGATAAAAGATATATCAGGTAACATATTTAAAAATCATAAAATTAAGAATTTTTTAATGCCATATATAATGAGACTGTAGAATACAGAGCCATGGGATGTTAAAGAGTTCAAAGAAGCCAAAAGTACATAAAATGAAATCACAAGGGTTAGAACTGGTGTTTTTGCCTCAGTAAATACTGCAAGGAGTAACAGATTTCATTGCACACTGAAACCTGAATAAGACTATTAGTTATTTAACTATATTTTGTATTGTCCTGTGTGATAAAAATCACTGGTTATGTTATTCTGTTACTCCTGAAAAAAATGAAGCATACTTCAAGTGTCACGATCTGCTTGTGAAAACAAACCCAAGTGTTTCTTAATACAAATAAAATTTACATTTTTTCTGCAGTCACTTCAGCAGCGTTTGATACTGACCTGTGTAAGTAGTTACTTCACCTATCAGACCTTGAATAATACTCCTAAATTTTCATTATTTTTCCTCACAAATATTTTTTCTTATGTATCTTAATTTGTCAGTGCACTTCATAGAATGAAAAAAGAGGAATACAATGATAATGCTAACATGTATAAACAGATGCCTAAAATTCATGTATTTCCAATCTGAATTTAAAAAAAAAAACAACAAAAAAACAAAAACAAAAACAAAAACAAAAACAAAAACAAAAAGAAACTAGTCCTTGTCAGCTTGCATGTTATTTAGTGAGAGAAATTTCACAAAGCAGGTCACATTGTAATGAAGAAAGCTCTAACAATAACAGTTGCAAAGATAACTCTGTATTGGCTTTTTCTGCTGCAGAAAAGACCCTGGTCTTACCCACAGCAATTGTTTCACTCTAAAATTTGATCTTGATAGGAGGATAATTACTGTTGTCATGGTTTAAGCCAGGACAGAATCAATTTTCTTTCTAGTAATTTCACTTTTCAGTTAAGACTTTTCTAATTAACTGCATTTGCTGAAATCAATGGCATAGTTTCCAGACAGTGCCTGTTTCTGGGACTGATAATGCTTGATGTTTATAGCTACTGCTGGGGAATGGTATGCAGAACCAAGGCCACTGCTAGGTTTTGCTGATTGTCTTATGCTCTGAAACAAAAGGGAGGAGTGGACCACACAGGTGACCCAAATTGACAAAAAAAAAGTATTAACTCCCATATGTGTAATACTCAGTATACACTTGTGGGATCATGATGATCTTTGTCCATGGACACCATCCTAGGAGGACTTAGTCCATTTGGCTGTCTTTGATTCTGATCCATGCCCTCCTGAATCTATATTGTTCCTGCCTCCAGCTCCCAGCTGTTGCTGACACCCAGAGCTCAGTCCAGGACTTTTCTAGGCCCTGCAGCCTTGGGGGTGACTTGAGTGTTATTGAAGGGGAACACGGTATCACTTTGGTATCTATTTGTATGTATTTGTTTATGTTTCACCATTTTCTTCTGCATCACTACTGTTTCATCAAGGCTGTGTAGTTTCGCACCCATGAGTCTCTCTCTCTTTTATTGTCTCTCCTTTCCCTATAGGGGAAAGAAGAGGGGTTAACAGAGAACACCTGTCATTTGTTTAATTTCTGTCCCAGTGTTAAACCATGACAACTGTGGAAGTACTTTGCCAACACCCGCATCCAATCCAATCTATTTGAGTTTGTGCATTGTCAAGCAGAAGTTGGGTCAATTTTAAAATAAGACAAGTCCAACTATATAATTACAACTATACTTATTTTACATAAAGAAGGGAAACTTCAAAATTACATAATTTGGTTGCCAATACTAGTGTTTCCCTGGGAAAGCTGGCTGTGCATATTGTGAGATCATGGAAAAATGTGACTATCAAGGTACAACAGTGGCTGGAGGCAGGGACAAGGGAAAGACATTCAAATTAAAAGCAGCTTCCAGGGCAGGAGCAGGGCCATGTGAAGTCTGTCCCAGGTCCTGCACCTCTACTGTTCTCACTAGCAGCTGTTGAGGTGCCTGATGGGTCCACAGCCTGGAGATCAAACTGCCTATTCCCCAGGAGACTTTCTCGGGGTCCTGACTGGTGTTCTAATATTGCTAGGAAGTCAAATATTTTTTTTTAATATTGTTTTAATTGGAAACACTGTCTTGAAGAGATTTAGAGCAGTATTTTCTGGTGTCTATGAACAGAAATTAAGTGGATCAACTAACCTGTCTAAATGGCATAACTGTATTGTCCTGAAGCTATTTACAGTACTTTTCAAATAGTATTTTTTAAAACATGCATCCTGCTGTGTGCCCTTTGCTCTTTAGGAGCTAAATGCTCTTTATGAGATCTTTATGATTACTAAATGAGATCTTTTCTTAATATGGAAAAAAATCCTTCATTTGTCTCCTTCTTCCATGCCTTGCTCAAAAAACAAAATCCAGTGATTTGTTGTTTAACATATTGTTTATAATCAAGATCTACTTTTAAAATCAAGAATTAACAAGTGTATGATGATCTATATGATTACTTCCTGAACACATTTGTTTTTAGCATATTGTAATAAAAAGAAATTATATATCTGGTTTTACACCCAGATTCACCTCAAAGCCATAATAACTGAAGAGCTCTCTGTCTGATTATGTTGAGCTTACATTCAAGACAAGAAGCTTCACTGAGATATGAATTTTCCTCAAGGTCAGTAGTGGGACGGGTGCTGTTTAACATCTTTGTTGGCAACATGGACAGTAGGATTGAGTGCACCCTCAGCAAGTTTGCCAATAACATCAAGCTATGTGGCATGTTCAGCATTATAGAGGGAAGGGATGCCATCCAGAGGGACCTGGACAGGCTTGAGAGAAGGATCCATGCAAACTGCATGAAGTTCAAGAAGACCAAGTGCAAGGTCCAGAACTTCAGATGGGGCAATCCCAAACCCAAATACAGGGTGGGCCGGGAATGGAATAATGTGCAGCCCTGAGGAAAAGGAGTTGGGAGAGCTGGTTAATGAGAAGCTCAACATGAGTCAGTGATGTGTTTTTTCAACCCAGAAAGCCAACTGTGCCCTGGACTGTATCAAAAGAAGGGTGGTCAGCAGGTCAAGGGAGGTGGTTGTCCCTCTCTACCCCACTCTCATGAGACCCTACCTGGAGTACCCTGTCCAGCTCTGATGCCCCAAACATAAGAAAGACAGAAGAGGGCCACAAAGATTATCAGAGATCTGGAGCATCTGTCCAAAAAGAAAGGATGAGAGAGTTGGGGTTATTCAGTCTGGAGAACAGAATGCTCTGAGACGACCTTAAAGCATCCTTCCAGTATCGGAAGGGGGCCTACAGGAAAGATGGAGAGGGACATTTTAAAGGGCCATATAATGATAGGATGAGGGGTAAAAGTATTAAGCTGAAAGGGGATAGGGTTAGATAAGAAAGTAGGAAGAAATTCTTTACTGTGATGGTGGTGATACAATGGAAGAGATTGCCCAGAGAAGCTGTGGATTACTCATCCATGAAAGTGCTAAAGGCCACCTTGGATGGTGCTTTGATCAGCCGGGTTTGGTAGGAGGTGTCCCTGATCATGCAGGGCGGTTAGAACTAGATGATCTTTAAAGTCCTTTCCAACCCAAACAATGCTATGATTCTATGAACAGAATTACTTCCTTCCCTCCTTCTGTAAAAAAAAGAGGAAAAAAATAATGAATGCAGATTTCTGGATGTAAATACAAAAATTTTGGAAATTCAAATTCCATAGTAAAGCATGCTGAATAGCTTTTTTTAAATTATGCTTTCAAATTATTCAAAAAAAACTGTAATTTATCTGGAGTAGGACAGAAAACTGACACTTACTGCAGATTCACAATTTTCTCATGAGCCTTCCTGAAGAATACTTGGCTGCTGTGGAATCTGAGAAGTGCCCTTATGAGCAAATAAATATCCTGTCACAAAGTTGGAACGCAGACAAGAACAGTGACTGGCTTACTAGAATCAGCAACTCAAATTGTTAAGGACATTGAATGTTTTGAAAAGTTCTCACTTATATATATATGTATATATAAGTGATATATGTACATATATATATATAAGGAGATTGTGAAACAGTCAGAGTGAGGTGGAGAGCTACTTTGCTGAGAGGATGTAGAGACTGTCCTCTCAACAATGGATTTCTGTGAATGGTAATCTGTATATGCCAGGGTCACTCTGAAAGTTAGTTTTCCCAAATCAAAAGCAGCATCCTGTCTCAAAGTACATTTGTAATTTTAGACTTTCATGAGTCACCTTTATCTGAAGCCATCTATTTTGGCCTGTGAGAATGCAATTTATATTAAATTGCATTACTCATCAGTGTAACTCAACTAAAATATCTCTAATTTTCTGAGGTTTGTGAAAGTGCTAGAACAGCTCCTTATCAAAACTAATCTTCAATCTCTTGTCTAGAATCAGATGTTCCTGTTTTAAAACTTTGACGTATTTCTCACTCATCTGACATTTCTCACCTTAATTAAATGTATAGGGAGGGACTATTGTCCTGGCCTACTCTAAAGTATATGAAGGACTGAACTTTTTAAGCAATAGAAAATCCAAATAAGACATGCAGCAAACTAATTTGAAAGGAAATTCTCTGACTTCCAGACATATTCATGCTGATTCTTTTGTCTGAAGATTTTCCACTCTGGAGTTGTCAATTAACCAACCCTTTTAACTACAGAAACATCAAAAGAAATAATGTCAAGATTGTGTGTTGATGAAAAAAAATCTACAGAAAAGGAATGGACAACTGAATGGCTCTTCAAAGCCCTTAATGCACAATCTCACAATCGCTTCCTGCCTGTCCTACTCAGAGGGTCATGAAGTCGGTCTATTGGTAACATATTCCTTTGCCATCCTTTCACTTTTAGGACTTATCTCCACGTTTCTCACCTTTTACTTTGTGTTATATGCTGACAAAACATGGTGAGTAAAAATTTCTCTGTCTTTGTCACAAAATCCTGGCCATATTAGTTGCCCTTGGAATCCTTTTATTGACTATTGACATCAAATAAAGCTCATTGTTACGAGCTTTTATTCCTGCATTCTTGTTTTCTTTCTATTCGCCCCCTTCTCCATTCATCCCCAATTCCCATTTTGTAAGATACTCATAATATTTGTTACCTTCTGTAGTTATTTTGGCTACTCTATTTTAAACAATTTCTTCTTTTCTCCACTCAGCCTCTTAAGCCACTGGATCTCTTCTGCCAGACTTTTCTTCTCTAAATTTTGTTTTAGCAAAATTGTGTCACCTATTGATTTCACAATATCCAAGCAGAAACTGCATTTCTAAGAAAGGCTGCAGAGGCACAACAGGAATTCTAGGAGCTGCCAGTGTCAGGAAATTTGCTCTGATCATTCAGTTTTATGTTTATTTTGCCTGCCAGGACTGTGAATTTGCTAAGACCTGTGTTCATCTGTATAAAAGAACATTATTGATACACAGGTTTTGTTATGTGTTCTTAAAAGAGACCAGGCTAGTGACTGTGAAAACTGAGTAAGCCTTGAGCAAAGTTCAACAGACAAACAAGTGAGTGGTTTATCACCATCACAGGACTGAAGTGGGAGCCCCTGTTTTCTTGTGGGCTATCTATATCATGACAAACAAGTTTTTACACTCCAGTAATTGTTCTATAAAGGAATTATTTTGTCACTAGGGAAAAAAAGTCAGAAGCTGCACACTCAGTGGATAGGGTAAAAAATAATCTCAGGGAAACAAAAGCAGACAGAGAAATTAAGGAGGTGGGGAACATATGTTAACAAGAAAAAGAATAAATGTCAAGGTAGTAATCCCCTCAGGCTATTGTTTCATATTTGTTCATATTTGTGAGTGATAGTAACTTTTATGTATGTGCAACTGGACAAAAGATACAGTTGAATGAAAGAGATGTCCTAATGTGAGCAATGGCACAGATGGCAGTGGAAAGCAAAATGAAAATCCATTTAATGAGTAGGAGAAAGGTCTATGTCTAATGCATTCAAGAGCTTCACAGCTCCAGTGATAGTGAAAAGCAAAAAGAAGTAAAGATCACACCAAATTATACATAATTTAGCAATATGATGATGTTTATAGAACTATACTTTGCTGGGTTTTTTTATATGTTGTATATGGTTCAAGGTGCGCTGCTCCAGAGAATTGTTTTAGTGCTAGCCAGTTAATTCTAGCTGGTGCCAGAGAGCCTTTCAATCAGGGGAAAGAAAATGTCTTTTTGATTATCTCTAAAGACAAAACACGCAGATAGATTTTTCTGTGTTGCCTTTTCCCTCTGTACTCACATCGGTAGTATCTGAACATCTGGCAGATCTACTTACAACAATAGTCATGCCCCATGACTTAGTTTATTATGTATTTCAGGTCTATTTTTTACTTTGTATTAAAAAAAACCAAAACACAAAACAACCCCAAAAACCACCAACCCTATATTAAAGCACAATTACAGGGCTATATTAAACCAAAATAAACCAGAGTAAAGGATTTGGTTCCATCCTCAGCCCATCCTACCATGTTTGGATCTATATATTGCATACTTCCATGCTATCTAGTATTGGCAGTAAAAAAATTTTACTTAGACACAAACACTTTTTATGTTTCTGCTTACATTGTGTTTTTGGAGTGTCTTAATTATTCACTGCATACTCTAAGTACTGCAGATGGGAGGGTTTTTGGAGGTGGGGGGAGGTTTCTTATGCACGGGAGATTTGTAACATCTTCTTGGTGCCTTTAATCTTGTTGAATTTATTTTATTCATTTTTTTCACTTCATCTCCCCAGAAAGAGGAGGGAAGAGGCATCTACAGACACAAGGTTAATCAGACTCTACTGGAGCACTGATGCTTGTATTTTGAATGTCTGCATTTCCTTTCCAGCTTGTCCTTTGCAGGCAAAGAATGCAGATGGGCTTGGAAAAGAAAAGTAGGGTCATGCTATGATGGGATTAAGTTATTTTACAAGAGCAAAGGTCAAGGATTCTAAATCAGAGAGAAAACATGAGTTGAATACAATTTGCAGGATAAAATTTAATAATGGCATTCAATGCTTAGAAATTTTATCACTTCACTCTATTTGCATTCAGAAAAAAATGCTCAAAATATAGAGGGAATACAAGTTTCTATTCAAGGCAAAGCTTCTGAATTCTTTGTCATGTAAGAAAAAGAATGTTGGAAGATTGGAAGCTCACTGGTCAGTGTCAATACCCAGGTTTTAAACTGGCAGGTTTTAAAAGCCACATGTGCCAAGGGGGAAAAGCACATTAAGTCAGAATGACAAGATCCAAAGCTTCTCCTTAAAGGAAGCCAGTTAAGAGATAAATTAATAAATCTAGTACATCATGTTATATGATAACATAATAAAAAATGCTACCCACTTGCAAAACCAGAAAATTCTCATATTCCTGGGATCACCCTGGTCTAATTTTGTTATGCATGCTCTGAGAAACTCATATGAGCTCACTTCTCACTATGACTAAAGCAAAACCAGCTGTAACTGTGGCTGACATAACACTGAGAGGAGAAAGCAACATAGACAAGGGAACCTTACGTTGCTTGTGCCTAAACAGTAGGGCTGGCTGAAAGGACTGCAAGGGGTAATTTGTTCATTCCCTTGCCTAATACTGAATCATTTCTACTTGGAAAAGACCTGAAAGGTAGCTATGTGATATTCAGTCTACTAGAACACTTGCTGGATTTTTACAATTTCTCTAGACATTCTATTTCCATTTAAGTTTGTCCTCAAACACCATCAGGTCATTACTGTCACAAGGATTTTTTTTATCTAGTCTACCACATCTACAGACAGTTCCCATTCTCTTTTGGTAGTTTTTGCTTGTCTGTTGATGCCTCCCCAGATGACACTGAACATCCTCAGAGCCCTGGGAAGTATAGTTTAACACTGAACTAGAAATATGGCCTGTATTTCTTCCTCATCAGTTGGACTGTATGCCTGGGTAAGGACTAAGTTTTCTTTGCAGGTCAGCCCATCTAGGAAAAACCAGTTGCTAAAGAAATATCTCGTTCCTTGAAGGCTTACTGAAAATATCCTAAGCAAGCTTTGCCCTCTGCTGGTCTTGTTCTCCTGCATAGCTCTTTTTTCTGTAAACAGACTAGCAGATTCCTGTCTCTATCTTCCCCATTTTGTTAGTCCCATCCAAACACATTTCCTAGAATTGCTGTTATTTTGATGTGTAACTCTGTATTAGCCAGTGTTAAACTGCAAAAAAGGTACAGCAATTTTCAGTGTCATACATAGCCAGTGGCTACAGATCCAATGGATGACATGACAGGCAAAAGAAACAGAAATAGGTAAGGGTAGACTTGCTGCAGAAGCCTGGGAGAGACTTCTAGAGAGAAACTGCTGCATAAGATAAGAGATAAGCCCATTATTTTCAAATTTTCAATAGTTTCACATTTTTGGAACATGTAGGCAGTATTATGTGAGCTCTCTTATATAACACACTTTAATAAAACCATTTTCCTTTCTCTGACAATATTCTCTCCACTCTTATTTTCTTATATTTCTCATCTCAATTTGCTATAATTTAATATATTTTTTTTTCTTTCTCTCCAGGTGTAGCTTCACTTCTCTATCCTCTCCCTGGCCTTTACACATAATTTGTGGTATTTTTCTGACCTCTTTCCTGTTCCTCTAACCTGGATGCTGTCTCCCCAGTTCTCCTGATAGCTTTCCTTGGACAATCATTTTTCCAGCCTTTTCTATTGAAGCTGAGAATAGACAATGTTGTTCTTTGAAGAAATTTAATGTAGGCAGTGGTTTATGAGCAGTGGTGACGAAGAATGTGTTTCAAATGGAGCAATCAGTCAATATATTTTTTAGATTCAGCTCATTAAGAATACTGTTATGATTAGAAATGGAAAGAAAATTGGTTAATTGTAATTAACCTTTTCCTACCTTTATTCCTACACTTACTTTATGCCTTATACTGAAGGAAAGGAAGGGACCCCCAGGGAGGAAGGGAGAAAAAAAAGGTTTGTGAAATCCATTATCCTTATTTTGAGCAAGCTAATTGGGGAAATAACTCCATTGAAAACGTTTTTTTCTTATTTTACTTAGACTTCTTCCCATCACAACAATACTTACAGATTCTGGTCTCTGCTGCTATAGAAGTGCATGAAATGAGAAGCAGAGACACACATCGAACTACATAGAAAATAGAACTTGTATTCTAGATTTGTCTTCTAATATTCCACAAATCCTTCTTCTTTTCTTTCTCATGTTTTCTTCTATAGTTCTTGAATCAGAAAATACTATGACTCCTAAAGCCTAGCAATTAGATGTCCATAACTAATACTTAGGTATGGATTTACTACCCACATGTGCCATAGTTGTGACATAACAGTGATGAAAAGCTAACAGATACTTTTTTTCATTTGGTTTCCCTTGGGACATTGTGCTACTCCTTATTGATTCTGGCAGTTAGAAGCCTCTTCTTCATTAGAAGCCTCTTGGTTACCCTGGGAACAGCCACTCTCATCAAAGAAAGCTAAGCAGGTTAAACTGATGTCCAGGGTTTTCATTATATATTTGTCAGTATCTGCAACATGTAGTCAGCTGCAATGAGGTTAATGGTATATTTACACTTTCTAGTGCAATGCTAGGCAGATGTAGCTACAGAATAGACCAAAGTTTAAAAATTAGCTTAGTGGCTCTATTAATTCAACTTCATAGCTTTAAAAGCACCTGATTATTTGAAAATATTAAAACCATTATGAAGAATAATGATGTTAAATCTATATGATATAATGAATAATGAGAGCATTTCCTGATCTCATGCCTACACTCAGACTATTGCCCATTACTAATCATCCACATGGGTGTCAACGAAGCTAGAATGCACAGCCCAGGTCCCTCTGGATGACATCCTGTCCCTCAGGCATGTCAACCACACCACTCATCTTGGCATCATCTGCAAAGTTGCTGAGTATTCACTATTTATGTCACTGAGGAAGATATTAAGCAGTCCTAGTCTCAGTGAGAACCCATAAAGGACACACATCACTGTTCTCCATCTGGACAGAGAGCTGACCCAAGACCCTCTGGATGTGACCATCCAACAAATAATTCCTCACCCACCAAACAGTCAACCCATCAAATCTATATCTCTTGAGTTTAGAGAAAACAGTATAGTAGGGGAGTTTGTAAAAGGCATTAGAGACATCAATACATCCAGGAAGATGATATCCTTAGCTCTAAGTACGCCCATGTGAACTCCATGAAGCTGAACAAAGCCAAGTACCAGGCCCTGCATACGGGTTGATGCAATATCTGGTATCTATTAAATAATCTTGAGGAGAAGGGCTTGGGGGTACTGCTGGATGAAAACTGTACATGAGGTGGCAACATGTGCTCACAGCCTAGAAAGCCAATGCATCCTGGACTACATAGAAAGCATGGCAAAGAGATCAAGGGAGTTGATTATGCCCCTCTACTCCGCTCTTGTGAGACCCCACCTGGAGTATGGTGTCCCATTCTACATAGAGCCTTTGGAACAGGTCTAGAGGAGAGACACAAAGATGATCAGAGGGTTGGAGCAGCTCTTCTGTGAGGGAAGGCTGTGAGACTTGGTGTTGTTTAGCCTGTCTCCTGTTAGGGACAGAAGAGGCTTCATTGTGTCCTTTCAGTTCTTAAATGGGGCCTATAAGAAAGATGGGGACAAATATTTTAGTAGGGAGTGTAGTGGTAGAATAGGCCTATTGGTTTTAAACTAAAAGAGGATAGATTTAGACTAGATAAAATGAAGATATTTTTTATGATGGGGGTGGGGAAACATTGGAACAAGTTGCTCAGAGTGGTGGTAGATGCCCCATTCCTAGGAATATTCAAGGCCTTTCTATTCAGATTGGATGGAGCTCTATCAGCCTGATCAAATTGAAGATGTCCCTGCTCACTGCAGGGGGCAATTGGACTAGATGGTCTTTAAATGTCATTTCCAACCCAAACCAATCTGTGACTCTATGGCTCCCAGCCAGTATCCTTATATTCTTCCCAGGATGTGTCCCTGCTTCAACTACATTTTCATCTTGTGTTTCAGCTTGACCAAGAGGTCCTACGCATCCATGCTGCTCTCCTGACTCCCTTGCCCAATTTCTTGCACATGTGAATTGACATTTCTTGTGCTCTAAGAAAAATGTCTTTAAATATCTCTCAGTTCTCTTCTGCTTCTTTACCTCTAACGGCAGTTTTGCAAGTCCTTCATACAACTGAAATTTCATTGTCCTAAGGGTTAGGGTATTGACCATACTTTTTGCCTTATCTGTATCATATCCCTTGAGTTAAAGAGTTCCACAAAGGTATTATCACCTCAGCAAAGCTGCTATAAATAATGAGTTCTCCAGTAAGTTCATGACAACAATCTTTGAGAACAGCTACAGATGTAATAATCTTTCTTGCAGAAGACTTGTGTTTGTATCAAATTAGAATGACAGGACAAAGAAATAAATCTGAACACGACTGATACCTTGTATTGAGTCAGTGCAGTGGTGCTTTGGAATTAAGGTGCACTGCAGTGGTGGCTCCTGTGAGAAGGTTCTGGAAGTTCCCTCAGTTCCAAAAGCTGCCCCACCTCTGCCCAAGGAAGAGCAGATATGGGAAGCTGGATGTGCCTCTGCAAGTAACATAGTCAAGAAAGAGAAAATGAAACTGCGGAGATAGAAGAAAAGGACCTGCATGTTGGAGTAGAGGATTAAGTGAGAGAGAAATGCACTGTATGTAACAGCAAGAGTTATGCACTATGTGCAGAGCTCCTGTAAGCCAAAGAGCCTTCGTGCACAGCATAAGCATGTGGAAGTAAAGCAGTCTAAAATGGTGATTATGTTTTTAGTATTGTGATAATCTCAGAACTTTCAAATCAGTATTTGTTTCATTAGAGGATGGCGAAAGACAACAATAGTTTACTTAGATATACTTGCCAGGAAAATGAATTGAGCCAATTTTATGAATTGGTGCTGTAAATTACAATTCTTCATTAATTTGTGGAAGCCACAGAGCATTTCCTACATCCAGACTTTTTGCTACTTCTGCAATACAAGTACTTTTTACTTTACACTGAAGATTTTTATGTGACTTCTAAGTCTCCTCCAGGGGGTGTGGTTATCATAAGATAATCACACCCTTGGGGGATTAAAAACACTTATCTCTGGATCATGACTTGTAATACCCCAGGGGTGTGATTATCTCAGGAAACTCACACGCTCTGTCATGCCTAATTGCTTAATTATTACAGTAGCAAGTTCACACTACCATACAGGAGTGAAACTTGTGTCAGCATTTCTCCTAGAATTTTCTGTTTTCAGAGATCTGCCATGGAAGTCTGCTGCAGGCTGAAATGTAGCAAAAAAAATATTTTGCCTGGGAGCAAGTATCTCTACTACATTTCTAAAAATTAGCTTGATTCTATTTTACCAATGTCAGTCAGAAAAGTTAACTCTATGTGTTTATGTAACAGATGACCTTCAGCCAGAATTCTGACATTGGATTAAGTGGAGTCAAATATAGTAACATTTGTTTTAAAATATTTATAAATATGTATGCATTCAAATAGTGAAATGACTCGCAGAGTATTTTGGGCAAAGGTACACAGTGTTCAAATATCTGTCTGAACCTTTTTTACAGATTCAAAGAAAATGTGAAACGGATTATGTTTTAGTACAAATTAATATAATCCTTTTTCTTAGAAATAAGAATTAAAGTTGATATCAAAATTATTCAGTTAATGAAGCAATTTGTATAATTCAAAAAGTATGTAGGAAAAACAGTGTCTTTATGTTTTTATAATTCCTGTCACTACATGACCTGAACTGATTGGAAGGACAAGATATAAACTGTAATTTAAAGAATTTAAAGTTAATATTTGCACATATTAATTTTTTTATTTATTGAAAGCAAAAAGAGCAGGTGTGTTACTTATTTTTCTTTAAAATGGATATGGCTAGAGTGACTATACCATTTGCAATGGAATCTCTTGAAAGCCACAGACCATAATCCACGCTGACATACATTGTAATAGTCTAGCCATCAGGTGATCAGTATGCATTTTTATAATGTACTGTGTGTCACAGGATGTTACTCACAGCACCTGACACATATAAGGAAAAATGAAAATCTGTGAGTAGGTTATACATGACTAGAATAACTCATCTGGAAACCCAAGTGGTGGTCTCAGAAGAGAAGATTGTTCCCCAGAGAGAAACATGAAGAGGTAGATGGATTATATAGATGGGCTACAGATTGCCCAGGTGTGCTGCAAGCCTTCAGCTCATGGTTGAGAGATAGCCAATGATAAATAGCAAACTCTCTGAAGCCTAAAAAATTGTCTTAGCAGCATGGAGGAGTAGGTAGAAATACAAAGAACGTGGTGACTGAATAAAAATTTTACGTATTATCATATATTTTTTGCATTTGGGGAGGTTAATTAAAACATAATTTTAAAAGGACAATTTTAGCAATTTACAGAAGGTGTCTCTGTGCCATTGAAATGGGGAATTCATAGTAAAAGAACTTATTTCTATTACAGTAGTGCACTCGTTTTCAAAGGACAAGTTTGTGTCTAACCATATGAAATACTGGCATACTTTCCTTCAAATAAATAATGCATTGTATATAGATTCTACCACATGTTAAGAATTTAATCTTTCTTGCCTGCACATACACAGTCCTGGAAAGAAGGCTGAATGCTCTATATGACTGACAGTGCATTACTCGTTTGATACTGTGAGCAAAGACAATTTAATCTGACTTTCTTGTCGGTTTTGTCCTCTTTTCTGCTTTATTATTTCACACCTGGCATTCTTATTTTTACACTATCTCCCACCTGGCAGTATTACAGAATTATACAGATGTATTTACAGCCAATAGGTGTTGAATGGTGGGGAAAACCAGCTGGTATTTTTTATTATGCAGTTCATGATGGTTTATAGGAAAAAAAAACCTTAATGAACATGAACAGGTGCTAAGTGAAATGATGGCAGGTGTAAGATCCAAGATATATTTTTTTTCTACCATAAGGGTTTTTGTTATATACCACTAGAGTGGGAGATTAGAACATATGATCCAGAAGAGAAGATAAAATGGATATCTCATATGAATTAAGGAATGGTCCATATGAAGATAAGTGAATGATATAAGCAAAGAGGAATAAAGGAACTTGACATTTTATACAATGTACGTTATAAATAGATACCATAGGGTGCCACTGTAGAATGAAAGATGATTTCTTGCCCACTAGCTCATGATTACAGTTAAAGTACCTTTGGATTATGCCCTTTCAATAAGAAATTCTGTTTATATTGCTTACCATTAATTCTTGATATCTGGTTAGATGAAAGATAACATGAAAACCTTCTGACAGCAATCCTGTAATGTTTTGGGGTGGTGCTTAGAGGAAAAAAAGTGTTAGAAAGCATGGTAATAATAGAGCTGTGAAACACAGCAAGAAAAATGCAAAAAGTGGGAGAAACAGAAATAGAAGAGAGGGACAGAAATCAAGACAAAACAAAAATTTCTCTCTTCTTGTGTGGAGAGAGTAGAAAAAAGGAACAAAACCCCCAATTAAACTTTTCAATGTGACCAGCACTGGTGACCTCACTTTTTAAACAACTTCTTCTACTTGACTTTTAATCGACTTTGGCAACACATAGGGATGAGATGAGAGGTCATGAATAGTAAGAGAGACAAAGCAGGAATGAATGAAGTGAGGAGAAATAAAGGATAAGTTTGCTATAACTTGCCAACCACATTTATGGTATAAGTGATGAAATTTGTGTGTACATTCATGCAATATTATGGTTTGGTTGACTGGTATGTTTTTCTGGAGCAATTTACAAGTACCCATTTCAAATATAAAAATACACTGATAGTTTTGTGGAATTCCCATTAATTCAACATTCAGATCATGGCCTACAAATAATTTTTTTCTTTTGTATTTTATTTTCTAGCTTTTCCAGTTAAGTGGTAACTTAGCATTTAAAAATATTTAACAATACTTAAAAAAAAAAAAGACTGAAGTTTGTTTGTTTTGTCCAATGTAAATACTTAGATTTCCTTGTTTGCATAATCACTTTCAGAGCCTAATTTTTTTGACAGCAGTGGCTGTCATTCACTACTGTGTGGCTGTAGAATGCTAGCATTAAAAATGGCTTTGAATAATGTTTCACGGGTTTTTTTTATGTTTTCTATGTTTTCTTTTGTTTTGTTTCTTTTGGGTTGGTTGGTTGGTTTCTTTTTTTATGTTTTTGGTTTTTGTTTGTTTGTTTGGTTTGGTTTGGTTTTGGTTTTGGTTTGGTTTTTTGTGCTTTTTTCCAATGGAAATTATTATTGCAATGTAAAAATAATAATCATAGAATCATCGGATGGCTAGGCTTGGAAGAGACCTTAAAGATCATATAGTTCCAACACCTCTGCAGGTGGCAGTGGCACCTTCCATAATTTTAAAAACTAAATTGTGGAGAGACCATTTTCCTCTACAGGCAGTGGTTTGCAGAACAATAACATTTTAAAAAATATGCACTTAATTTTGGGTATGGTTTTGATTTTTGTATCCCTGGACACATTTTAAGTTCCCAGATATTTGTTAATCTTGTCTTCCTGCCATAAAAATTTGCAGATTTCACAGTCATTGATGTTTTCAGAAAGCTAGTTTCCACATCCTTTATGTATACATTCAGATGTACTTCTAAGTCTTCTCTTTCTGAGTATCACCTGATGCAGGAAGAAAGAATAGGCTGGTTATTCCTTAAGCATTCTGCATGATCATAGTTTAATAACAGAATTGACATAGAGAATATAGTGAGTTGGTCATGATAATTAAAAAGAGTCTGAAGAAGATAAGAAATACAGAAATTACATTAAGTACATTAAATACAGAAACACCAGAAAGTACTATTTAGTAGAAATGAAGGTCATATTTAAATGTCAATTTTCTTCCCAAGCATTAAACTTTCAATTCTACTAAAGGAAATGGTCAAAACATACCTAGATAGATGTTTCTCAGACCTGACATTTAGCCTCATTACTGTGAGCTGGCCAGACTTGTTCTGTAGATTCACTTTCTGCTGTGTCTAGTATATTCTCCTCTAAAATAATTCATTTGTTTTTAAACAAATCTCTGGGATACAAAATGTACAAATACATGTTATAAGGGATGTTCAGGTGCCAGGGTATAGTATTCCACTCCTTAGAATTAATTGGGTCTGACTCATTGGAAAAGGTTGAGCTGTGCCACTCATTTAATGACTGAAGCTGGCAGTATGTGTTCTTACTGACATGTGGCCCAGCAGAAAGAGCTTTAAACCCAGCAGATAATAAATAAAAGTTCCTACACATTTCTGAATATTTACCAATTGAAATTGAAATTTTCTAGTTAAAAATAATAAAAAATGTTATCCAGAAGCAACTGTCCAGGAAATTCAAGAACATATGTCGGCAATGTTTTCTACCTTCCATCGATAACACATTCTGAAAAAAAACCAACCCCAAAACAAAGAAAAAAGCAAAATGTATAGATGGCAATTCAAATGGTTCTGACCATTATTTCCAGAATAGCTTCCTATCCTCTAACTACTGGAAAATAGAGTAAGATGAGGTTAACCTTTCCATAGGACAGGAAGACAGGGAACCGGTGAGTTTCTGAAATATTGGCAAATGTAGCCTCTGAGTTTTATTGTATTCCAGTAGAGTGTGCTCAACACAATATATGAAAAATGTGTTGGTGTATTAAAAAGTTTGCTGAATTCAAGGAGTTGTCAGTAGATGACACCATTCACTTTTGTCAGTACAACAAGAAATAAATAAAATCATAGTGTTGACAACATTCTCTTTCTACTACCTTTTACTAAACAGAATATGTCAAAACTTAGTAAGAGTATTTGCTTTTCCACCTAATCACAGCATGTCTGTATTTCTTGAATTTTATTGTTCCAAAAAGTCTCAAAAGTAAAGGCAAATATGACAAAGATTGTGGTACTTACAGAGAGTCTAAGGTGAGTTTCTACTATGTCAAATAGACCCATGATTTTTTGCATACCTTATTTAGGAACTTTCTTTTTCAAGTGGTGGCTAGAGTAAGAACAAAAAAACTTACAGGTTGTCTATTGTCTATGGCAGTCTTTATATAATAATTTATATTTCATGGCAGGAAGGAACTCCGAAAGTACCACTATTTATTACAATTGTCACAGTTCGCAGAGCTTACACTTGGAAGGAGCCTCTGGGTCATCTGATGCAAGACTCAACCTACACATTAGATTTCCTGATCTAATTTCTACAGTCCCTTAGGGTACCTCCAATGGAGTTTTAGTGACTTCCTTGTTGAATAGTGCATTCAACCACTGATACCTAACTTTAATTTCTACTGTCAAGCTACTTCCTTTTAGCATAAATTGAATTTAAACTTCCATCTTCCTTAGGAATCCCCCTTTTTATTTTCTTTCATTTTTTTTCTGTGCTTCCTAAGTCAGACATATCAAGCCTAGATGAAAATAATCAGATAGCTTTGTAGAAATGGAATTCTAGAACCTTTTGAGACTGTAGCTTCTTGAAATTCAATATATCGTCTACTATTTTCTTTTGCAGCAACTGTGAAGACAATGTCAGTTGGCAACAAACACAAGTTTGATCAAGTTATTCTACAACTGGCATAAGCAAAAAAGTCTTGCTTAGAGAACTGGAATTCACAATGAGTTTTTCTTCTGCCTTAGAGGATCAGAGCCTTTCTTCATTTTTACATCGTTTCTAATTTGTTTGCCTGCCTTCCTTCCCTTCTTCCTTTCTTCCTTCCTTCATTCCTCTCTTCCTCAATTCTCTTCTCTCTTCCTTCCTCACTTCCTTCCTTTGCTGGAGAAATCACCAGGGAAGATCTTTTTTCCCTAATTGCTAACATGAGGGGTTTCAATTACAAAGTGAGACCAAAGTGTGGTGAAGATATTACCATATTTTAACTTGCTTAATAGGCATAAAAAGTAGTATGTGTCTGGTGAACTGCTCCTTAGAGTCTCTCAAAGGACAGTTGAGCCCTTTCTAAAGCATGAGTCTTTTACTGTTTCCAAACAAATCTAAAATTGCTTAAACTGGGAGGTATACCTTGCAAATTTTTTTTATAAATGGTTGATTCAGTTCTGCTGACATGGAGAAAAGGTCATCCCGAGGAAGACATTCAACATTTTAGCCAAACATCTAAAGTCTGACTAAGATATATAAACCAGTATACTTTAATAGAAAGCATTGGACAGCGTCAGTTATATCAGATTATGAATAAAAATTAATCCATTGGTCAGTGCTGACAATGTTTTGACATCTAGTAAAACATAGGTTTGACAGATGTACCACTCAGTGGATTAAGAACTGGCTTGTTGTGGCTGTCAATGGGTCTGTGACCAAGAGGAGGCCAGTGACAAGTGTAGTCTCTTAAGGATCACTGTTGGGACCGGTCCTGTTTAACATCTTTTTTGTGACATGGATGGTGGCATCAAGTGCACCCTCAGCAAGTTCACTGATGACACCAAACTGTGTGGTGCAGCTGACACATTGGAGGGAAGGGATGACAACCAAAGTGAACTTGAAAGGTTGGAGAGGTGGGCCCATGCCAACCTCATGAAGTTCAACAAGACCATGTGCAAGGTCCTGCATCTGGGTCAAGACAATCCCAAGCACCAATATAGGCTGGGCAGTGAGTGGCTTGAGAGCAGCCCTGAAGAAAAGGACTTGGGAGTGCTGGTGGATAAGTTCAACATGAGCCTTCTGTGCACACTTGCAGCCCAGAAAGCCAACCACATCCTTGGCTGCATCAAGAGAAGCATGGCCAGCAGGTCGAGGGAAGTGAAGTGATTCTCTCCCTCTACTCTGCTCTTGTGAGACCTCACCTGGAGTACGGTGTCCAGTTCTGGAGCCCCCATTACAAGAAAGACATGGATGTGCTGGAGTGTGTCCAGAGAAGGCTACAAGGATGATCAGAGGGCTGGAGCACCTCTGCTATGAAGACAGACTGAGAGAGTTGGGGTTATTCAGTCTGGAGAGGAGAAGGCTTCAAGGAGACCTCATTGTAGCCTTACAGTATTTGAAAGGGGCCTGCAAGAAAGCTGGTGAGGGACTTGTTAGGAAGCCAGGTAGTGATAGGACTAGGGGGAATGGATTCAGACTAGAGGAGGGTAGATTTACGTTGGAATTTAGGAAGATGTTTTTCAGCATGAGGATGATGAGACAATGGATCAGGTTGCCCAGAGGGGTGGTGAAAGCCCCATCCCTGGAAATTATTAAGGCTGGACAGTGATCTGAGTAACCTAATCTAGCAGGAGGTGTCCCTGCCCATGGCAGGGGAACTGAACTAGATGATCTTAAAAGTCCCTCCCAACCCTGAAAATCCTATGATTCTATCCTACCAATATAAACATTTGTTCTTGAAGATTCATCAGTAACTCAATAGCAGAATGGCTTGGTAAGTAAATTTTTTTAAATATGATTTTTAAAGTAGATGACATTCCTTTAGAAATGCTGCTGCAAGAAAATATATGGAAAATGATATGTTAACTTAAGGAAAAACAAATGCCTCTTGATTGAGTCCTAACATTTCTATCAGAAGAAGAGATGATTTAATTAATGTACTTTATTAAGTGAAGTGAAATATAGCTGGTTTAGTGTATTGAGACAGCACTAGGAAGATGTGTACTGCATAGGCATGAAGTTTTAAGGATCGAGATTAGATTATCTTTCTGCCAAGATAATATATTAGTGATCAAAGTCGACACTGACAGCTATGGGAAAGTGATAACATACTTAAACATCTTACAGCAAAAGATGTGAGCAACTCTCTTGCCTGACAGTTTCTGCTGAAGGGCATTTAAAGTCTTTTCCCCTGTTACACTTGCTGGTGGAAAGGAATTCCAAACACAGGCTCTCTGGTCTTTCTCCCTCAGTTTCCAGACTGTAAAGAAATTCTTCATTCAGCCTTCTCAGTCATTGTACTTTTGTTTGAAAATAAGCTGAAGTACTATCTACTATCATGTGTAAATCCCACAGGATTTCTTCAGTTAGGCTGGTCATATATTGAATTTGAAAGCAGGAAATTAGGCTGGAGAAAATCAGGCAATAAATACTGATTAGTCACTCTGTGATACCTTTCTGAAATATCAGAGAAGAAAGTGATAACAATACTTTTGACAAACAGTTACAAGGGACGTTGCCAAACAGCTTCCTTGAAGTGAGAGGGAAAATGAATTTTGCCCCTCTGTGGAAAATCATTTAAATGTCACATAGTCAGTTTAATTTGGGGACATTTTTATCCATGAGTCTTAAATAAGATATATCCATGAAAAACAGAGAGCAAAAATGTATGTCAATATATTTCTATAAGTGTATGTGTATTGGTGTTCAAATTAATAAACAGTATATTCTGGGTTTAATTTTTACTGCACACATGGGAACCTCGAGAGAGAATTCAAGTTTTACAGAACAAGATTAATACGGTACTAAACAGTGTAAAGACTTTTTTGCTGATGGAAATGGAAATAAAGGTTTTTTTCTTGTAGAGGGGAAGGAGGTGCGAAAAGATTATGAAAAGGTAAATACCACATATAGCAGTCAAAACTCAAGTCTACATCTTAAGCAGTACTCAGAAAAGGTACAAAGAAGTAGAGATGAGGTGGGAGTCCAAAGCACAAATTTAGTCCAATTCAGAGCAGGGTTTCAGACCAAGTCTGTTTATTTGAGCAAATTCTGTCTGTTCTGGATTGCTGAGTAGCCTCAGGGAGAAATCCTTTAACCTTTGCTATCAAGTAATCCCTGTTTGAGAACTCTGAGCAGGGGACAGAGTTTTGTCACGTCTTCAGCTTAATTGCTAGGATGGTGACTTAGGAATGGAAATCACTGTAGTCAAAGATCATTATCAAGATTATAACAGTACTTTACACAGAACAGTGCAATTCTGAGAGTACATACTACAAGTATCTACACCAGAATAGCCTAGTGTGTGGTGGGTAGGACACTCTTGGGAAATGGTGTTCTAAATAGTTTATTAGTTAGATGTCAAACAGCACTTATAGTTTGTAACTCTGTGCATTCAAAGAGCTATCTTGCAGCTGAAGCTGCAAATTCTGATCACATTTGTCAAGAGGAAACCAGAGAAATGTTTTTCAAGATGTACCAAATGAATATATATTAAAAAATTATGTGGTTTCTTCTCTCAAAGAAAACAAAACAAAACAAACCCTCAAAACACACACACAAAACTCCCCAAAACAAAACAACAAAAACCACAATCAAAACAAAAGAACAACAAAAAAACAAACAAACAAACAAACAAATAACACAAACAAAAACCAACCAACCAAAAAAACAGACAATAAGAAGCAACCACACCACCTTCATTTTCAACAAGACTGAGTGCTTGTGACTTCCAGTCACCAGTCTTTGTCACGGTTTTTTCTAGGTCTGTGGAGAAAGTCACAGATGGCATGGGAGACTGTCAGACTAGTCTCTGGCTTGAGAAAGAAATAGATTTTTTTTTTTTCTTGAGAGAATGGCATACAAAAGTGAATTTAACGATCTTGAACAATGGGGAACCTTTCAAGTGAAGCTAGCTGATATTCAGAACCTGTGCAGTTACTAAATGTACGATTTGCCACAGAGACCTAAATAGTTGCTTTTCAGTGTGTTGTTTGTTTTTTTGTTTGAATATACTATTGTCTCTTGCTACACAGGTGTATCTCAGATACACAATTCCCCTTCAGATACACAGATGGTGAGCCCAGAGATGTAGTCCAGTTTCACTCTTCCTTGCTTATTGATGCAACAGCTGTATCTCAGTGCAGAAGTTTCCCATCACACTAGAGTTCTGGTCTACTTACAGGGTTCACTCTGTAGTCTGAGGTATGGGGCTGGCTGGAGCTCTGCAGCTCCAATGGGACAGGGCTTCACTCCTAGATGTATCTGGAGGAATTGAAAACTGTTCCTGCCAGATCTGTATGTCTATATCTTACATAAAGAAGATATGGACTTTTGGCAGTATTAGAAAAGGAACACAATGTTATTAGCTGCAGACACGTCATTATTAGCACAATGATTTCAAGAGTGCTAGCTTATATGTGACATATAACCTGGATACAGGGGCCCTACTTGTAGAGCCCCTTCAGTTCATGGCTGTTTCCTCCTTTATGCACCTCTGCCCTCAAAGGCAGCATTATCAGAAATGCATTAATGAGAAATTTTCTTAAATCACTGGCAGAGGGACTAAGATGCAGTGAGAGCCTGGTTAGGTTGGCTTCACTGCTCAGGAGCATGCTAGTATCATTTCAGTTACGTTCTGGCATTCACTCAGCATTTTGCTGCCACTGGCATAGTGTGAAAAAGAGTGCAAACCACTGAAGAACAGTAATAAGTAACTCTCCTGGAAAAAACTTCTGCAAGTTCTGTATCATAGGAAGCCTGTATATTTTTTCAGTGAGAAGATATGTCACATCATCTCTAAGAATTTTCTTCAGTCCTGTTATATCAAAATCAATGTATTTGATGGTGTGTTTTTCGTTTATTTGTTTGGGTTTTTGCTTTTTTGTTGGTTATTTGTTGTTTGGGCATTTGTTGGGGTTTTTTGGGGTTTTTTGGTTTGGGTTTTTTTGTGGGAGGCATTTTGTTTGGTGTTTTGGTTTTTTTTCACTGTCATCTTTCTCCAGCTGAAAAATCTGTTTTGTTGTCAAAATATAGTTCTTGTAGACTGAAATGATGAGGAACAAATGAAACCTTTATATCCTAGCAAAAGAAAGTTACAATGGAGATTTAAATTTCCAAAGAAAATTTTTACTTTCATAGATAGTTCCTGGTTGCTTGTGGGCAACCAAGCTACAGTCAGGCAGTGTTGTCCCAGAGATGAGGACAACAGTGAGTCAAGAGAGCAGATGATTCAAGACAGCTGTCCCCACAGTCAGATCTCCAGATGGCTGGGTGTGTTCCTATGAGACTCACTGGTATTATTCCTACCTGTGTGGGCACCTAATCTCTTCCTCTTGACTAGAGCAAATCATCTAAACACTGCCCTGTTCAAAGTTTTTTGGGTTTGTTTTTTTTTTTTTTTGTGTTGTTTTGTTTTGGTTTTTTTGTTTGTTTTTCTAAGTCTTTGGTTGGACAGGACCAAAGAACTCCAGTATCTGGCATGTTCAGTTCTGATTCCCACTTTCTGGTCCGTGCTCTCAAAACTCTCAATTTTTTATGACTACTGTGCTTCCAAGCATAAGTGTACTTTTAGACAACATTCTTATCTTTTTGCCCAGTCTACTGTTTCCTTTGCCCGGTACAGTGTATCCTTTATGACTTTATCCTTAACCACTGGTCATGAATTACCACATCTTGATCAGGAGCCCCAGTCACTGCCTTAGCAGTGAGACCAGACAGTAATTGGGGGCTTTTGAATTAATTTGTTTCAAGGTCTCAGAAAAAACTAAAACATAAGAAAACATACCTCCAGACCACAATGTCAATGCAGAGCTAAAGTTTATCCCCAGACATTTGATTTTTAAATTTTCCTAAGAAATAACTCCTATTTTAATATAAATAATAACGTTCTTACTAAACCATTAATATAGCTTTTAAAGAGCAGACAGATGCAGAGAGATACTTAATACAATCCATATAAAAAGCAGAGGTAAAGATTGAAAGTTAATTATGTTTCCAGAGTAGTTTTCAGTACCATCTGAGAAGTTTTTCTTCATGTTTCATTAATTATGCTTAAACCGCTTACCTTTCTGTTGTGTTGCCTTTATGCAAGAAGAAAACAGGATTCTGTAAGAAGAGTTCCAGCATTATTGTACTTCTGAAACTATTGAGATTTCTCCTGTATTTTATCATCTTACCAGGATTGAAGCTGACAGTTTAAAACCTTTTATAAACACTAGCTTAGCCGTTGCTTTATGGAGGTGAAGTTCAATGTCCATATGCATTGTTATCTGTGAGCAACCTCTGTAAAAAAGTTCTGGAACCTCAACATAAGTAATTTTTTAGGCTGCAGAAGAGTATGGATCTTTGGGATTTGCAATACAGTCTTCCATATAGTGGCTGTATTTTTAAAGTTAAGAATCAGAGAGGGAAGGAAAAAAAAAGGAAAATCTAATTTATTAGATAGAAATACATAGGTATGTGGAAAGCTATGCTGATATAAAGTTTTAATTTTTTAATTATTATAAAAAGAAATTTAAAAAGGCTCACACTGTCAAGAAGTCAATCCTAATAAGTTGGTCTTAATTTTACAGTGGTCAGTTTATTTGTCTCTTCTTTTTTCCTCTTGTTTAACATTGGTATTGAGTGAAGATATACGATAAAGTAATTTTGAGCTCTAGTATTTTCTGTGACTTCATGTAAAAATCTCACGTCAGTCATTATGAATTTGCAGACTTTCTTGACTCATCTGTGGTAAGCAGACACATTTTCACCCACATACACTCTGAAGTTTCTGTTTATTGAGGGTCAAAGACAATTGAAGCATTTTAAATTCAAAATCATTCTTTCCCTTGATAATTTTAGAAAAGAACTTTTCAATTAGATGTACAAAAGTGATAAAATATGTCAGTCTTCTTCAGTCTCATAACTTTGCTCTGTAATCTTCTAACTACTTCATTAGTAGATACTAATTTAGATATTTATGCAAATAAAATCTCCTGCAACTATGAAACTTCATGTCAGAACTGTGCTCTTAACAGGTTATCTGTATGTCTTGTTCATCCCCTTTATACTTCTAGAATATGTGCTTGGCACAGTAAGTCACAAATTAAAGATGTTCTTTGTTGTCAGCCCTAAATTGTGATAGGTGGAAGTACAACTCCTCAGTTCATATGTGCCCAATCTGAATGTACAAAACCTGGTTTGTGAAGGCACAAAGTAAGAGCACTGCCTCTCAGCTGTGCCACTGACATAAACTGCAGCAGTAATTGTGGAAACTACTTGGAAATAATATCCCTATTGGACTGCATGCAAACAGTCATGTTATTGCTTGGTTTTTTACAGATTCAAGAGTAGCATATGCTGCAGCTACCTTCTGCATGATTATGGAAGCAATCTGAATGCATAGCCCTGGAAACACAGCCTTTAGTGGGAACAGGACAGGACACTAGATGACACTACTACACCACAGATCAGCCAGTTAAACATTATTTATCCAGCAGGCAAAAAATATGCCTGAGCAGTAATACCTTATGGCTGATCATATATATCAGACATATTTTTAAATATAAAGATTAGAATTGGAATTCTTTTGGTTTTTTTTCTTGGTTGGTTTTTGTTTTTCAAAAGTGTTCTATGAGGTGAACATTCAGTTAGATTTAAAAAAAAAAAAGACCAAAAACTAAAAAGTGATAACTGAGCTCAGGTTCATGTGAAAGGCCCCCATAATTGATACAGTTATAAATGATAAAGTAAACTTAACAGTGGTTCTGTCCAATTTGCACCACAGCAGTTATTATTGTTAGCAGGTTTTTTTTTACTTTTCTTTTTTTCTTTTTCTTTCTCTCTTTCTCTCTTTCTCTCTTTCTCTCTTTCTCTCTTTCTTTTTCTCTCCCTTCCTTCCTTCCTTCCTTCCTTCCTTCCTTCCTTCCTTCCTTCCTTCCTTCCTTCCTTCCTTTCCTTCCTTTCCTTCCTTTCCTCCTTTCCTTCCTTCCTCCTTTCCTTCCTTCCTCCTTTCCTTCCTTCCTTCTTTTTTCTTTTTTAACCCTTCTGATTTACTCATTGGGTTTTCCCAGAAGAATCTGAGGCTAACATTTTTTGATGGATGATAGCAACTTCATTTTCCAACAGCCACATTCTTCATGTAGGAACAACGTGCTTTATTTAGGGAGGTTGAAGTGAAAATGAAGAAGTGCTATTCCCAGGCAATACTAAGCCTCCAACTGTAAACTGTAATATTGAACTGTCCACTATGCAGTGTAGATAGAAATCGTATTTTGTTTTTAGACTGCAAGTTTTGCATCCATTAGCTACATGGTTTGTAATTAGTGTTTGGGCCAAACAAAGAGTCAATATGATGTCATGTCTAGACAACATGTAAATTAATATGAAAGCAATTGAGTTACAAATTCTATACTAATACAAATTAATCTGAATTAAGTTTAATCCACAGTTATTAACTGATTAAATGTGGCTGTTGGTAGCTACAGGGTGCTGACTTCCATCTGTGATTATTAGGGGGACAGCTTAATCACTGATTCTGCACTGAGAAATATTTAAAGCAAATGTCATATACGGTGACTCTTCATACTTGTTCACTGAATGTATCATCTAAGAATGGAAATCATAAATCTACATTTTAAAAATATGTAGAAAGTCAACCTTGATTTTCATAATTAGCTTCTGGTTAAAGACAGCTTAGTTCTTGTTCTGTTGCCTCTGACTCACTTTGTGTTTTCTCCTTTGAGAAGTGCACATCTCTAGGTGAAATGCATATTGCATTTAAATTGTTTCATATTCCTTGTAGATTTTCAGTACTTGTAATAGGTAAAATTAATCTTTAAAAAATATAATAGAGATGGAAATTACCTCATTACAGAAAGCTGCACTGTCTGTGATTTATCAACAAAGGGAAACTGCAAACAATTTCTGTTGGATATTTTCTGTGAGACTTTTTGTTTTGTAGGTTCTGTTTTCTGTTTTTACTGGAAAAAAAAAAACAGCTAAAAATAATAGGGAAATAATTTTATCTCTTCTTTCATTGTGATTCAACAACTAGTTCACCAGAAAATTGTCTCAAAGCTTTGGTATCTATTATGAATCTATCGTATAGTGTATATGTAGCTGATAATTACAAACTATGTGATATCAAAACCAGGGTCATTCTCTTCTATAGACTCTTTTATAGACATCCTACTCATTGCCATAATAACTGAAGCTGTCATGACAGTGGTCTGTGCCTAGCGTGAAGCCTTAAACAATTCTGACAAGCTGCAGCTCATTAAGGGACAGTCATTTTGTTGAAATGTCTATCAGCTCTCAGGGATGCACCAAGATGAATGGACCCAAAACAATAGCTCCATTTGTTAGAGCAGTAGCTTCTCTAATACATGATGAGACAATCAAGCCAAGCCGCCTTCAGCACAAAGACATAATTAATCAAATGGACAAATGGTTCAAAAATTGTTCTAGTATATTCTGTGGTGGACAGGGGTTTCCATGGAAACATTGGCGTTTGCATCACAGTTAATGACCATTCTGTACAATGCAGTTGCGAAAAAGATAGCCATGGAGGGGGGAAAGAAAATTCAAAATAAATAAATAAATAAATGGCAAACAACAGGTAAAAATGAAGAGTCATAGAGTATAACTTTGTCATCACAGAGAAACTAATGACCGTATTTTCATATATCTGTAGAATGCAAGGCTCAAACAAGCCATCATGATCATCCTGTTTTGCCTCCTGTGTAGCATGGACCAAGAAACTTTACCTGGTAAGCTTCACATCATGTCTATAGATTCCTCTAGAGATAAGCAAATGATTTAAAAAGACATGTATCTTTAACTGTTTCTGTTGATTATTTCATGTTTCTGCTTCAACTATTCCAGTGGTTAAATATGCTGTGAAGAATTTACACTTTATTTTGCATTTTGCTTCTGCTTGTCTAACCTTGCCTCTCAAGCAATGCCTCATGCTTTTCTGAGAGATTCTGCCATATTACGTTTTTTCTGGAATATGTTTGTGTTACAATTAAGTCAGTCTTGACTCTCTCAGTACAATATGTAATTTCTAGGCAGTCACAACATTTTGTCAGCTCTTTCTGGAACTTCTTCTAAAACGGAGTCATTATATGAGGAGCTTATTCTCTCAATCTGACAAATGCTTTCTACATAGAGATAATAATACTTTCTATATAATACTTAATATTTGTTAATGTGGTAGAGGAAAAACAAGTCTCCAGACTGATAAGACATGGTTTTGACAGATGGACCACTTGCTGGAAAAGTAATTGGCTGGATGCCCATATCCAGAGAGAGTTCTGGTCAATGGTTCTGTGTCCAAGTGGAGGCAAGTTATGAGTTGTGTTCCTCAGAGGCCAGTATTAGGATGCTTACTGTTTAACATCTATTTTTTGAGACTTGGACAGTGGGATAGAGTGTATCCTCAGAAAGTTTACTGACAGTAACAATCTGTGTGGTGCAGCTGACGCCTTAGAGGGAAGGCAGGCCATCCAGAGAGACCTCGACAGGCTGGAGAAGTGGGCCCATGGCAACATAATGAAGTTCAACATGGCCAAGTGCAAGATCCTGCATCTTGGTCAGTGCAACCCCAGGCACAACTACAGGCTGGGGATAGAACAGATGAAGAGCAAGCCCTGAGGAAAAGGACTTTGGAGTCATAGTAGATGAGAAGCTTGACATGAGCCAAAAATGTGTGCTTCCATCCCATGAGGCCAACCATATCCTGGGCTGCATCAAAAGAAGTGTGGCCAGCAAGGAGAGGGAGATGATTCTGCCCCTCTGCTCTGCTCCTGTGGGACCATACCTGGAATACTGTGTACAGCTCTGGTGCCAAGGGCCACAAAGAGGATCAAAAGGATGAAGCACCTCTGCTATGAAGATATACTTCCCTTGCCCCTTCCCATTCCTTTCCTATATTATTCCCTGAAGACAAATGTAATATAAAACTATTTAGGTGAAAACAGAACTATTTTAAGAGAAGACTTAAATTTTGTGACAATAAGATGAAGCAGATCCATTAAAAAAATTGTTTAAATGAAATGTTGGAAAAAAAGTGCATTTCATTGCCTTTTTCCAAGTCAAGGGAATGAACTAGCTGAATTTTTGTTTCATCCATTACATTGAGAACGCAGTTCAGTGTAAAAATATATCTTTTTCTGAAAATGCTCAACTTAATTTCTTCATATTAGAAAAATATGCTTTTATCTGAAGCTAATTATTCATTATTAATAAAATTTTTCTCAAATTCACATTTTTCTGTAAATTCTCACTAGAGCTTTTATTTGTATGAGTCCCTGGCATTGTGAATATCAGAGTGATTTTCACAAGACATTATTCCAATCTGTAATTTTTTTCCAGTTTTCCTGTGATGCAGCCAAGTATTTTGCTGTATATTTTAATAAATTTATCATGGTCTATTTATTAATGATTTCATCAACTGGAGCACTATTCTTGAGAGTCATTTACAGGTTCTAGATATTTATTACAAATGTCTTTTTCACACAATATTCTTAAAATAATTTTCACAATAATACAAAAAAAGTCTTTTGGGCTTTGTTACAGTTCAGGATTTCAGAGCTCCCTTATATCATTTGTGGAGGAAGACTTCATTGTAGTTGTCATTTTTAATATGCATATTTTTTTCTGATGCACAAAGATATTTTTAAATACATCCTGATCCATAGCTGTCCTTAACCACACAGAGCTCTCCTGGTTTCTTTCTGAAATTGCAGACAACAAAAATAATCTTTAAGACTGTCCTGAATTCTAAAGTACACAGGTAGTGCAGTGGTGCATCTGTTATCAAGGACTGGTGATCTCTGTGCTTTCTGCAGCCTGATGGCATGGGGCTATGACTCTGTCCAAGGAGACACATTAGGAAGCCTCTGTGACAATGTCAACAAGAGAGCTTCTAAAGGATACAGTCATGATAGCAATCTTCAAGGCTTCTAAAGGAAGAAAACAAAATGTGTTCAAAATCAGGAAAAAAAGTGAGTTTTGCTTTCTCTCTTCATGCCAGGTTGCTACAGTATCTTTTCCTAAATCTCTCTCTGGAGTTTTCATCCAGGAGTTTCAGGATCTGTATGTAATGTGTCCCTTGGGTGTCATTCACAGGAGATCTCTGTCACTGCAGGCTTCCATGTCAGTCCAGATCACTAAACAGTTGCAGGTCTGTAATCCACTCAGTACTGACCTGACCAGCAGTAGCATCTGTAAGGAGGAGGTGAAACCTCTATGGCTCCAGAAAAAAAAAATTCCGTAGATCAGCTTATATCTGTTATTTTTATGCTTATCAATAGTCCTGTGCCACAAAATAGAGTAACTGATTTAAGGCATGAACAATGCAAAAGTTATTTAGAGTAGATCAACAAAATCCCAAAATAAAATAAGATAATAATAATAAAAAAAGAAGATGCAGTCTTGTAGCAAAAGAATAGAAGAATACACAGGCTGAGTTCCTACTCTTCAATAGAGATCATTAGACAGACTTCAGTAAGAAAAGTTATGGCTCTTCAGAGGGGACTTCAGATTTACCATTTTTGTTCAGAGGAGAAAGATAAAGCCTAGAACTTGCCAGTTCTTATTGCAGCAAGAGGCATGCTGTGTCAAATGAAGGAAAATGTTACTTCACTTGATGGGACAAATCCAGAAGCCTTTTACAAATAAAGATTCCCATTTTCATTCTATACCCTTTATCAGAATGTGTTACAGAGTATTTCATTGCCTGTGTTTTTTTTCTCATCTGGTGCTTTCTACAGTTATACAAATAAACATTAGCGTTAGCAATCTACAGCCTCTCTAAGTGCATTATTTACAGTGCTTAATGCACTTCAGCGATTTCGTCTTACTTAATAGAGTGCCACAGAGAAAATTACAAGTGCACATCCTTCTTTGCTGACAAAAAATAAGTCCTTTAAGATCTGATTCTGTTTGCTTGTTGTAATAATTAAAAAAACACAAATTACAACAAAAACAACAAAGCAAACAAATAAAAAAACAAAAAACGCAAAACAAAACAAAAAACAACCAAACAAAAAATCACAAACCAGTTGAAATTTTTCCCTTGCAAACAGTCACTTAAAGTAAATCATATGGTCCTTTATATACTGATATTTTTTATAATATTTCTGTAACTTTTAAATCTATTTATTTAATTTACGTCTTCTTCTAAACGTGCCTGAAGTGTTCTCTGTTTTCTTTCTTATTATTTCACTTGGATAAAATAGTATATTACACTAACTAATCTGGATCAGCAAACTCTGCTTTTGGCTACACATTTGGCTTACAGCAGCCTTTCTTCTTTGTCACCTTAGAAGTTTATTTATCATACTTTGGCATGTCCCATGTCAGCTATTACTATGGGGAAAGAAACTGGGTGTGAGGAAAGGAGGAAGACTAAGAGAGAGAAAAAGAAAAAAAACAAAAAAGGAAATCGCGTAAAGCATGTTCTTTAGCACATAATTGAGACAAAAGCCCCTCAGCTTCTCAGCATCTCAGATCATATTTTTTTTCTTGGACTGACATTTTCATATTTCTGTCTCAGAATGCAGATTGCTGTACAGCATAGCAAACTGATGTTCTTACTGTCCTCTCACTATTTTATTGAAGCTCTCAGTTAAATACAAGAGTTTTTCTATGTTGTATTTTTAGTCATGACTACTAAAACATTTTCAGAAATTATATTAATTGCAAAAAATGCAAAAATTTTGTCTGATAATAATACATCGGAAACCAACAAACCAAGTATATCTGTATTTCTCATAGTTTTCTATATCTTCTACCTGTATTACATGAACAGACACATACCTGCATGTGTTTTTACTGTCCAGAGATTTAAAGAGTTGCCACAAATTAGTATTGTAGCATATGAGAATAATATCTGCTAAAACCCACTGTAAACGAAAAGAACATGATGTGTGAGCTTGAGAATATTCCTCCAGTTAATAAGGAAGTATCAACATCTAAATATTCTTCCATTTATTTATGCACTAGGAAGGCCAATATCAACTGCACTTGGCCTTTTAGGTTTTCCACTCTAGCTCCACCAACACGGGCATATAATTGGACTGTTCTTTCAGTGCAGACAGGGCCTTAACATAAAAATAGCTGACTTTGCTGTGCATGATGACACTCAGACCTCTTAAGAAGATACTAATGCTGTATTTGATCATACTGGAATAGACACTGGGTACCGCTGAATACACCAATGCATTTGCTTGCATAATCAGTACGTAAACCAGTGAGAGCGCTTTAATCCTTACCTGTTCTGTGTAGGTAAACTGATAATCTTTCTAAGGGCTCAGAAGTAAGACTTCTGATGCTAGACATTACTTGTTTTAAGAGTCAATTATTTTATTTTACATTTGGTATCAATCAGATTGATGTTTCTTAAAAATTAGCATGTTTTTTTTCAAAATCTCTTTAGAAGTGTGAATGTGCTTGCTTTTCGTGACCAGTATATAAAGAATATTTTAAAAGATTTGCATGAAAAATATGACATGATGTTTATGTTGTTTTTTTTTTTTTTTAAGCAAACTCCATCTTTAAACCATGATGAAATTAAAATTATGGGGTTTACCTTCATGTGACAAACTTTCCTAATTTCCTCCTATCTTTTTTTACTACGTATACTTTAATTGTTACTGGTTTGACCCCAAAAGTATGATTTTTATTTTTTACCACATTCATTGCTGTCAGTTCAGGAACTTCATTTGCCACTTTCTGGTGCCTGAACAAGATAAATGAGTGGATGCAATTGTCTTTTCTGCTTTTACCTCCTTTTGCCTCTATCCTTCTATTTACAAAAACCTCACAAGTAAATGTGTTGTATAGACTACAATAAACAGTATAAATTCTGGGGCTATAGAAGTTGATTTAGAACTGTTGTAATACATGGAATAGCTGGGACACCTCATTGGGAAACAGAAAAATCAAATGTGCAGCTAATACAATTACAGGATGCATGAGATTCAGATGGTATGCTGGTGACCAGTGTCTTCCCTTTCTGAAGATAAAAAAGAAAACAAAATGTATGAAAAAAATGTTAATAGCTTGCCACTTGGGATCATACACTTTCTGTTCTACTTCTAGATAAAAGAGCCTCACACCTATAACAAAATAAGGCAGTAAAAATTTTAAAAGGAGGCTGGAAAATCTAGAGCATGTATAGTGGTGTTACTCAGCCTATGACCAGTTGGCCACTAACAGCCCAGCAAACATCGAGGTGTAAAAGGAATCACTACTATGAGACAAAATTCCACAAGGCATCTTCATTTTTCAAAGGCTGACAAAGTCTGTTTGGAAAGAACAAGAGGAGTTTGATGAGATTTCCACCTAATAATAAACTATAATATTGACATTAATATTGACATAATAATAATAATATTGACATTAGAGACTGCACTCAGCTTTTTCTCTGCCTGAATTTAGATTATGCCATATTTTAGATTAAACCATGACTAACAAAGGTAACTGAATGGTTAATTATCTAAATTTTTAATAAACTATTTGATATGAGGTCAACAAGCCTACAAAGAAAACAGTCACAGACTGGACAGGTTGCAGCCTATAAAAAGGTCGTAGGTAAGTGAGAGGTCCAGTGATTTCTCTGTTTGTGTTTTAAAGAAAAAATCCATGTCACAACACTTTGGACTGTAAGTGAATGTAAAACTAACTGCCTAATACTGAATTTGCCTATAACTGGATTAATACTTTTTGTTGAAAATTTACAGTCAGGACATTCAGGTCCTTACCCAAATCAGACAAAAAACTAAAAACAGCAACAAAAAGCCCAAACAAAAAAATAAATGCCCCCCACCCCCCAAAAAAAAAGCAAATTAAAGAAAACAAACACCAAAAGAAACAAAAACAAACAAACAAAAGACCCCTCCCAAAGCCCCCCAAAATGACAAACAAACAAACCAACCAACCCCAAATGAACAAACAAACAAACAAGAAAACCTGGAAGAACTCCTATTATCTGGCTGACTGGAAGAGAGATTGCAGAAGGGAGTGAAGACGAAATTAAATCAAGAACACTCCTATACAATGCCTTCGCGTTTAGCATACAAGTGCATATTCAGTGCTGCTGCAAGATTTAGTTAAAAATGCTGGATGGCATTTTTAAACTATTCTGTAAACTTTTAAGAACTCCATATGCATATATGCCTTTTAGAAGAGACAATACAGAAAATGGTCTGGGGTTTTCCATAGTGAAAACACTTTAGATGCTATAAGTGGAACTGAACTTCTGAACATTATTAAAACTTTAACAATTAAAAATATTAGCCTTATCTGATGGCCAGATGACATAGGATTGTGTATAACTTCTGCACAAATCATTGAAATTAATGACAGTAAAGTGCAGCGATTCATCCACCCACATGTTTATCAGTGCTCTTTAAAAAAAGCACCAATTTCAGATGTCTTGAAGGAAGTTTATTACAGAAGAGTCTAATTATCAGTTAGATTCCTTTAAAGAATCTCAATTATCAGAGATAGAATTTAGCTAATGAAGGATGTGATTGTAAAATTTTGTTATATTTTTAACAGTCTTGGAAGCCAGAGTACAAAAAGGATAACTTTTTGCACTTAGCACTTAATAAGATTTGTTTATTCACATATTCATATGAAAAATTCAATAAGTGTGTGTTAAATGAGTTACTATTTTGGGCAGTTCAGTCAAGAAATTGATTCCTAGGCAAAAACTTGAAGTAGGGTTCAAATAAGAATTTGTAAGAGATGTAAAAAATGTAGTCTGCATGCTCTTTTTAAAGAATTTTACTTCCTTAACTGAGCTTAAGTGCCATATGAACGAGTATGTTTAAATTACTTCCAAGTTTTTTTTTAACCTTTCACAGCATAAGTTCAAGTGTTGTAACTGAGTGCATACTATTGGCTTTAGTGTTTCATCATTTATCTTGTGTTTCTGTGAAGGTATGAATTACCCACAGGTGCTTTCTACCTGTATGAATGCCAGCCACTTGTGACTGGCTTGTAAGGGCTCTAGCACATGTAATTTCTTAGTACATTATAACCAAAAAACCAGAAAAAATGAGAGTATAAATCAGTTCTAAATGATAGATGTAGGAAATAGAGATGATATTTGATTTTGCTAGTAAATTAATTTATCCTGACCTAACTGGTTCATGGTACAGCTCTCCCATAACTGAAAGCATCCAAGCTTACACCAGGGCTACACATATACCAGATTTTGCAAGTGTACCAGTAATATTTTTTATCTTCTATACAGATTCCATCTTGAATCCTCAGCATACTTCACATCCTTTGCCTACATGTTAAGGAGTTAGAAAAGAAGACTGCAGTAGACTAACGTACTGTCCAACTGGTTCCCTGATCATGCACCCAAACTACTATGCAATCTGGAAGTGGTGTAGGATTTGAACATGGATGGAGACATCCAAGTTCAGACATTAACCATATGCTACCAAAGTTAATGATGTTCTTCATTATTACTCTCTGCATGGCAGCTATCCTTCGGATATTGTATGCCAAGGAAAAATAATAATTTATGGGTTTTAACAGGGGCCAACAGGAATAACTTTAAGCCACAAAGACCCAAGTTGAAGTGCATGGAAGCTCATTGGTACTCTCCCATTGATATGGGAAGAATAATCTGGGATTCACACTAATCAGGAAGAACTGAAAGAAAACCCAACCACTCTCATTTCAGCCAATCCCACACACAATGAACACATATTACTGGGGTTATCCTTGGTTTCTAAGAAGTACATTTCATCTAAAAGGAGCTTTTTTAAAAAATTTATTTTATTTTTTTTAGTCCTGGTTGCAATATCTTGAAGAACCAGAGAAAGCATCTGCAATGTTGGCATTATAATCTGGATAATTTTAGCAATGTCAAAATTATTACTGAACATTTACTTTTAGGACTAAGTTACTAAAAAAACATTGTAGAGTTTGAGATTAAAAATTAGAAGGTATTGATATCCACATCTGATGCGCAGCAAAGCATAAATGTTCATTATTACATCATATATTTTTTAATCAGATCTTGTAGATGTCCCCCCATACATACAGGAAAATATGTAGGCTGATGAAGTTAAATTAATAGATTAAATCACAGAAAGGCAAAATACAGATGAAATATTTAAGTCATCACTGCTGTTCTACTTTGATTAGTTCACTCTACATTAACTAGCTTTGAGTAACTAAACGATGGATTGTAGGTCTGCTTGCTGACTTCTGTGGTTACATAGAACCTGTTTATGCTTGATCCTTGCCTTCACATGGACCCTTGACCTGCCACAAGTTCTCTGTGCTTTTCCCAAGTTTCCCTTCAGGTGTACTCTTTCTCAGCTTTATCTTCTAGGTAGAGGTCTATGCTATTTATAGTAATAACTAATTTTTTTCAGTTTGATATTTCACACTGACATCATCTATTTTTATATTGTGCTTATAGGTCATCAGAGAACATTTCAAAAGCAGCAGTAGTTAGGTCCTGTAACTTGAAAGGCTACCTAAATGTCTTATGACAACTTTTATAATACTAGCAAATTTTCGCACTGGTGGTTATTTGTAGCATTTTCTGAAGAGAAAGTATGAAAGTGTGTAACAACTTTTCTTTATCACCATCTGTACCTTACAAAAATGAAGGAATAAAAGGAACTTCACAGTGAAATGATAGCAGCAAAAAACTATTTTTTTTTCCTGACTTAATAGTTCCTCTTGATAACAACACCCTTCATAGTCAGACTCCCAAGAATGTACCTGGAGAATGGAAGTATCTGGGTTTCAGAACACTTTTTCCATATTTACTTACAGGCAAAGTTCTGAATTTAAAAAAACCTCAAACATTTAAAGCAAATTTTGCATGAAATTTTATCATAAAAATACTACAAAAATTTAGTAATTTGCAAAAAAGATACATTAACGGTCACTGCAGATGCATAAGACATGAGACATGAATTAGTAGCAAAAAGAACTTAAAAATGTGTCAGATCTCTGAGATGACATTAGAACATCTGACATTTTCTGTGTGGGATTTCATTACAACCAAGAAAGAAGGTGGAAAAGTAAGCTAGTTTGTCTCACTGACAGACCTAGACTCTCACTTCAGCTTCAGAGTTTTCATGTGGGTAATGCCTATTAAATACCAAGAAGTGAATATAAACTAGAGGGGGGAATAGAGGTTCCATTAATGGCTGTCTATCACATACCTAACTAACTTCTAAGTCAAATTTTTATGATCAGGTTGTGTATTTAGGTCTGATAAGGCCTCTTATTAAACTCCTCTTTCCAAGAACATTCTTTTCAACAGTTAGGTTTCTGTGTAGGTCCAAAAACCCCAATGAAAATAATAAGCTATTAAGATAACTTTGGAAATAATGAGTTCCACGGAAGAATTCATGCAACAAAGACAAAATTGAAACAAAAATGAAGTTGAGCTAAGGTAAATAAAAAAATAGCAATGCAAATTCTCTTTTCTATAACCAAAAAAAAAAAAAAAAAAAAAAAGAAAGAAAAGTCTTTTGGCAGAAGTTAAGTAGATAAATTGTATAAATCATACAGGAACATAATTTATTTCATTAAACCATCTTGTCTAAAACTTAATACATGACAGATTAATTGTAAAGTGTTGCCTTTTTTTTTTTTTTTTAAGCTGCATTCATTTCTCACCTTAAACAAGCTACTTGCTTGTCATATGAAATATAATTATCTATATCCCTTTCTGCATTAATGAGAATGAGAGCCCAGCAAGGTTTTTGGCTTCTGCAGTATTGATATCAAGGAGGACAAAAACAGTATTTCAGTATTTCTGAAATACTGAAATTTCCAGGTAGCCAGGAGTTAGACACTTAAAAAAAAAAAAAACAAAAAACATAACAAACAAACAAACAAACAAAAAAACCAAAAAACAAAAAAACCTAAAAACTATTAACCAGCAACTTCTTTCCTAGGATTATGTCAAGCATAGAACATCAACTATGATTTTTTTTATATATAAGTGGAGCACACCAGATCCCTGTTGCACTGTGCAGTTGCAAACTGCAGAGTTAATATGAAATTTGCCAGTGCCATTTTTTGTCTGATAGCAAAAATGAACATATGTTTTATCCAAAGCAAATAAAAATGTGAAAATGTGCATACTGAGTCTGTTGGCTACACAAAATTCCTTCAAGCGTTTTTGGTAGTTTACGAATTTCTATTTGAAATTAAGGGTGTCACTGCCAGATGAGGCATGCAACACAGAAGAGAAAATATACCTTTCCTGTCTGTGTTTTTCCTTATGAGTAAGAAATAAGTGAGGGCAACAGTCATAGCTGATTGAAGTTTTTAACATTAATTGAAAGATGCACATTTAAGCAAAGTCATAGAATCATACAATCATGGAATGGTTTTGGTTAGAAATGACCTTAAGGATTATCTTGTTCCAACCACCCCACGTGGGCAGGGACATCTCTTGATAGACTACATTGCTCAAACCCCCATCCAACCTGGCCTTGAACAATTCCAGGGAGGGGGCATTCACTGCCCCCTGGGCAACCTCTTCCAGTGCCTCACTGCTCTGATAGTAAAGAATTTCTTCCTAATGTCTAATCTAAATCTCTCCCAGTTTAAAACCATTACCCCTTCCCCTATCACCATACTCCCCACTGTGGTAAGTCCCTCTCCAGATCTCCTGCAGGCCCGTTTAAGGTACTGGAAGGCTGCAATAAGGTCTTCATGGAGACCTCTCTTCTCCAGGTTGAACAAAATCAACAATCCCACCTTGTCTCTTATGGGAGAAGTGCTCCAGCCCTCTGATCATCTTCATGGTCCTCTTCTAGACCTGGTCCAAAAGCTCCATGTCCTTCCTGTCCCCCCATATTGGGGGGTTCCAGGACCAAAGCCAGTACTCCAGTTGGAGTAGATGGGAAGAATCCCTCACCCAATGGCCATGCTTCTTTTAATGCAACCCAAGACATGGTTGGCCTTCTGGACTGCAAACATACTTTGTCTGTTCATGTTGAGCTTCTCATAAACCAACACCTCCATGACCTTCTCCTCAGGGCTGTTCTCAAGCCATTCTCTGCTCAGGATTGTCCCAGACCAGGTGCAAGATAGCAAAAACTAGCCAGAAAACATAGTATGTACACCTGAATGAATATACACATACTAAGAGAAAGAGCAATGACTACCATTTATGACAATACTTTACCCAATCTTTCCCTTGTATCTGTATACTGAAATCAGAGAATTGGGCTAAAAGAGTATTAAGGCTAAAAATTCAAACACTTAGTTTAGGGTAGTTCACCTTTTAAATAGCCCAATGAAGATTTCAGCTAGATTTCTGTTGAGCTCCATTACAATTTTAAAATGAAAGGAATGAAAATATATCTTTTTTCTGAGAGCTGGATATTTGGCTGTGTCCAGAGATAAAATGAAGGAATTACATTTTAAATTCTATTAGAGCACATGCTTTTAAACTTAAACATGACAAGTCCCAAGAAAAAAAAATAAGCAGCAAATCAAAATGGTAGGTTTTAACAGCGTGACGTGTTTATTATTCTTACAGTGCCTGCAAAATTCAATCAATTGTTAAAGGACCTTCAAATTTTACTACATTGCCAATGCTACACAGTGAAATTCAGATGAATTTCTCATCAGTGTAAATACTAGAAGACCTCTGTGAGATAGTAGGGGTGATAGTAAACCACTGAAGAACTCAATTATGCTGTGTCTAAGCCAAGCAGTCACCTAACAAGGTGTGCAACAAGCAATCACTCAAAAAGTTCATGGTCAGCCACCTTGTGCTCCTCATTTTCTTGGCGCCAAGTGGAAGATCTGTGATCTGACATTCAAAGGTGCTGTAGCATGACAAAGGAGCACACTAAGCACTTACTTTCACTACACATTCCAAACAGCCAAATTATAAATTTCTTATCTTGGTGACTAATTCCATCTGTTCTAGGCTCTGAAACACATAGATTCTTCGACTTCATTCACCTTTCCATGCAATATCTTTCTATTTACTTGAAAAAATATCTCTTTAATACCTATTCGGGGGTTTTGTTCTGTTTTTGTTTTAGTGGTGGCTTTTCTTTTTTTTTGTTTTGTTTTTTGGTTTGGATTTTTTTTTGTGAAGACGCTATTCTGTAGAACACAAAGCAGAAACCACTAGTATATCTGTAGTGGTAAATATCTGTGTAACTAGAGAAAACAATTAAAATAGTAAGTAACAATGTTTATTCATTGTTTATTCAACAAATATCTACAAAGTATTTGCTTGACAATATTTCAAACAGAAACAGTCTTATTTTGACTAGTTGACATTTAAAGAACACAGATAAAGAGAAAATGTAGTATTTCATATAATTATTTTTAAATAAATGCATTTAACTTACCTAAAGTAATTGATGCTTCTCTCTAGTTTTGCTTGTGTAGATTAACAACCCATTCTGGAGAAATGGGATACTGACATATTAACTCAAGCATCAAACACAACAAAACTTTAAGTATTTGTTCCCCATTGCCATCTCCAGAATAGTGTTCTTCTTTGACCTGTCAGGTAAAACGACACTCTACTCACTTATCTTAATGTAAATAAGGTCTATATTTAACTACAGAATTGTAATTAGATCTGCCAGCAATTATTAATGACAGTACCCATGTTTTATGAGCCTATTGAAACATAAATCATTATAGTTCTATGCCAAAAATTCCTCCTGGCAGAACACATTTTAGAAGAGACTAGACATTTCTCTCTAACCGCTCCTATAGATACCATTACCCGGATTTGTAGTTTATCCCTTGGTCTCAGCTTTAGGATGCATGCAAGGAATAAATTTGTTTCTGCCTTCAACATTAATACAACTTTTTCATGCTTAAACGCCCAGACTTAGTGAAACTAAGTGCTAGTCAAAGGGCATTAAAACAGCAAAAAATAACATAAATTCCAGTGTCCTAAAAAGAGGGCTTTTAAGCAATTTTCTTTTGGTTTCTTTATAACTTATACAATTACTTTGATGACCAATTAGCATAATTGGTCCTTTCCTCACCCTAATTGTTGTTAAGCAGATTTTATATAAACAACTATGAGAAATCAGTTGCATGGGACTCTACGTCTCAGAGATTTATATCTGTCATTAGCATGTCTTAGCACTTAAGCAGGCATGACTTTCTGAATCCCCATGTTTGTATTCAGCTTCCACATTCAGTTACAAGAGATGCTTTCTCCATCTATCTTCTCTTCTTCCCTGAATTGCTTGATTTCAATTTCTAGGCACTCCAGCATTTAGTGAACTAATTTTTTCACCCTCCTTTACTTTTCCTACTGTTCTATATGCTTTTAGATAAAAATACTTCAGTTAGTCATTTCAGCTTGTCTTCAGTGTGCTGGATTTCTAGTAATTCAACTATGATTTTATGAATCAAATCACTTGTTGATCAAATATTTGCTCCATGCTGATCTGTGAAAATAATTTTCTTTCAAAGTTTTCAAAATTTAAAATTTATATCTGTACTGCTAAATTAATTTTTTTCTTCCTTTACACACAGCTGCCAAAAAGTTCTGATATTTTCATATAAGGTCAGTTTGACACCCAATACTAGTTGGTTTAATAAAAAATGTAAAAGAGTGGAGAATGCGCTAGCACAGCAGAACTGTTGCTTCTGAGCAGTGAAGACAAAATACTGTCAGCTAGGGTTTAGAGCTTTGAAAGTACAGGATAGAAATAGGTATGAATGCCCAGAAGGAATATGGGTAAGAATAGCAGAGTCAGGATATTTCAGCTTTTGGGAACCTCTATAGCTGCCTTCCACCTTGGAGTAGGAATATATAATTAATGCTGTCTTGTGGGCAGTTGTTTATTTCAGGCCACTGTAACTGATTAGACGTGTTGCCTTATTGTCATGAAGACACTGAATAATATGCTGCAGCGTAAACCTGATGTACATCACAAGTTTAGGATGTGGTAAAGCTAGTTGTCTCCCTCAAATGGCATAGGACAGAGATGTGTTTAACCAGAATGTGAATTTTGCTTAAATTTACATTTTCAATGTCACGCACTGTTATGCTATCCTAAGCAGCCTGGGTTTGAAGTCTGACTGCTTAAAGTTTATGAAAATTAAGTGCTGGTTATTTGTAGAGAACATTTTGTGTGGCTGGAGGACATACAGCAAGTGATCAGGATATGAGTCAGGAAGGAAGTACAAATTACTCTTACAATAGCCAGTCACAGTCACTGGAGAAAAAAATCTTAGTTTACATTCAAGCCCACCAGTCAAATGATATTTAGAAAAGATGCTGAAACCTGAGATTCCAATCAGAATCCCGGCAAAGTCTTGCAAGAAAAAGGATAAGATACATAGCTCTAACTAGCTGTATATTTACACAACTGGACACAGGGAAGCAATCTGCTTCCTTTTCAAATGCCTCTGCTATGTTTGTGTTGAGAAAAGGTGCAAGATCAAGAGAGTCCTTCAGAAAAGGACTCACTCCCCTTGTATAACAGGGGATAGATAGCTGGAAGTTATTGCTTATCCTTAGCTGTTTGTTAGTTTTTACATTGTCAGCTAGGGAAATTCTTTTGGGTCAGTATGTATTTTTGTGTAAAGAAGCTGGGCACTAAAGGAAAGCCCTAGAAATTACTAATATATTGCTGTTTTTTTTTGTAGACTGGGGAAGGAACTTGTTAGTCTACTTAAAAACTTATTGCCAGTTAAGCTTTCCTGGGTACAGCAGTTCTTTGTGTGTGTCTAAACACAAAAGGCTTTTATCACTTTGTAGAGGTGGATTTAAGTATGTACATTTAATACTCCACATTAAACATTGTTTTCCTCTTTTAGATTTTTGTATGTCTGTTTATTTTTGTCATTTCAATTCAGTAAGCTGTTAGCTGTTAGCAGTACCAGCTATCAACACTTCATAATTCCTTCACTCAAGTGCATCTTCCAGTTTCCCTACATTACAATACTTATAAAGCAATGTAAGACCTCCACTTCAACATATCATCCAGGTGCTTTATTAGTCCTACCAGGTGCAGTAACAATTGTGCAATAGCAAAACAGTACATCTGGATTCTTCAGTTATCATATGCTTTGTTCTGGATTGTTACCTTATATAAAATAGTGTTTTATTAAAAGTAGATTTGATATGGAGAATAGAATGGGAATTTCTTTGATGTACTTAGGTTACTAAACCACCACAATGCAGACTATGGGTCAGATCCATAGTATGAGAACTGCTAAATAAACACAGTTGTCATGGCTTAACACTGAACTGGCAATTAGCCACATGGCAGACACTCTTTATTAATGTGCTTCCCCTCCCTGATAAAGGAGAGAGAATAAGAGAGAGAGACTTACATGTTGAAAACTAAACTAGTCAGCTTTAATGAAACAGTAATTATAAAAAAGGAAAAATTATTAAAGATATGCAAATATTTATAAAAAAAAAACCATGTTCCTTCCCCCTTGTCCCCCTAGTAACGCTCCTGTCGCCACCGAGCGACAGTTCTGGAAAGTCCTGGAAAGTCCAGAATGGACTCCTGGAGTCAACAGCAGTCAGGAGCTGGAGGCAAGAGTACATGGATTCAGGATGGCATGGATTGGGACTACAGCTATACACAAATAGAAGGAACTCTCCCAGGATACTGAAAAAAAGCAAGAAGAAGGACAAAAGGACTTGACCGTCATGATGTCTCAAATTTTTACTGAGTACAATGCATATGTGATGGAATACTCCATTGGGTGGATTTTGGTCACCTGTCTTATCTGCTCCTCCCCAAAGGAGAGTTGCAAGTGTGGCTCCTTTACTGCCTTTGTCTTTCTGAAAAATAAGATGTTCCTCAGAACTGAGGAGTGGCCTTGGTTCTGCATACCATTCTCTATCCATAACTATAAACTTTGGGCATTACCAGTCTTAGAAACAGACACTGGCTGGGACATTTGCTGTTAATTTCAGCAACTACTTAGGAGAGACTTAGATGAAATCAAAATTACAAGACAGGAAATTGGCCCTATCCTGGCCAAAACCAGGACAACGGTTATTTATCCTGCTCTATGAGTCCTTTGTTAGAACTGCTTAGCCTTCGTGGCAGCTTGTTTTAACTAGCATCAATTCAACATTCAACTAACAAAAGTAGGCATTGAGGTATGTATCTTATAACAGATACAATTTTTTGAGACAATCTAGAAATCAAAACAAGTTCAAACACACTGTTCTGGAAATTTCATTACCATAGACATTTCTATATTTTAGCCAGATCAACATTTTCAAGCATGTATCATTCTAACAGAGATTCTGTTCAATCATACAGAATGGAAGGTGAGAAAGCTATCTGTTCATGTGTATCTCCTGAAGACAGGAAGTTTCCTTTCTGCTCATTTCCTCTCTTGAAAATTAGATTATGATATTGTCTAGACAGAGAATAGATAATTGTTGTCCCACATGAGGAAAGAAAAAATGACTGAGAAGTAGACAGAATGTCTGAATTCTGCTTCTACTGTAAAAGTTCTCCTGAGGGAGCTCAAAATTTGAATGTGAACATAACCAGAACTTCTTCACTTTTCCTAAATTCTTCCTACCCACTTTCTGTTCCACAGAATAGAGCTACAATGTCTATTTTTAAGACATTGGGAATAGAATTTAAATCTACATACCTGCTTTGATTCAACTTAATCAAGCTTTCATTTTATTTTACTGATTGATTGCAAAAAGCCAGCGTTGCACTTGGAATGCACAATGGTTTCCTCAGACCAACTAGAAGCTATAAAGTACTACTCTTCCTATGGATGAAAGAATCTGCATGTCAGTGAAAAAAATGAGTGGGTCAGAACTTTCTTCGGTTTAACAAGGTCTTCTGTGTAGCAGCAAAGGTAATTCACGACTGTGACTGTCTGCCTAACTCATGCTCTGATTTTATCTAACACAACTCACACAAGGCCTGACATTTTCTGGGAGAGTTTGCATTAGATCTAAGCAGGAGCACCATGCAGATAGCTGTCCAGAAAGAGCTAGAAGGCCGCTATGCAGCCATTATGACCTGCATATTGACGTCTCCTGCTGCTATCCTTTTTGCATACTGATTGTCTGGCAGTTTTATCAGAATCTTCAAATTCTTTGAAAAGATGTAGACCATACTTCCATTCTGGAAGGTACAAAAAGATCAGCTTGTCCAAAAAGCTTTTGAAGTGGATGGAACAGCAGCTGGACATCTGAGGCTTTTGTGCTTCCCAGTGTGTTACAGGGGACATCAGCATCAGGACTTATGAGATAGCATGAGCACTCTCATAGAATTGTTTTGATTGAAAAAGACCTTTAAGATCATAGCGTCTAGTCTGTAACCTAACTTTGTGCTGGTTCTAAACACCACTTTTACACATCTTTAAACACCTCCAGGGATGGTGATTCAGCCACCTCCCTGGGAAGCATTTTCCAGTGTTTAGATTCTCTGTCAGTAAAGAAGTTGCTTCTAATACCCAATCTAAACCTTCCCTGTCACAAATTGAGAAAATTTCCACTCATCCTATCACTTTTTACTGGGGGGAAGAGGCCAACAAACAACTCTCTATGGCCTCCTTCTGGATATTTGTAGTGAGCAATAAGGTCTGCCCTCAGCCTCCTTTTCTCCAGACTAAACAAGGTCAGTTCCCTCAACCTCTCCTCATAACACTTGTGCTCTAGATCCTTCACCAGATTTGTTGCCTTTCATTGGCTTTGCTCCAGTACCTCCACGTCCTTCTTGTAGTGAGGGGCCCAAAACTGAACACAGTATCAGAGGTGTAGCCTCACCTGTGCCTACTACAGGGGGAAAATCGCTTCCCTTCTTCTGCTGTCCACACTATTGCTGATTCAAGCCATGCTGTTGGCCTTGGCCACCTGGGCACACTGATGGCTCACTTTGGGGCTGTTGTGAATCAACACACTCAGATCCTTTTCCATGGGGCAGCTTTCCGGGTAATCTTCCCCATGGCTGTGGCATTTGACTCAAATGCAGAACCTGGCACTTGGCATTGTTGAACTGTGGTCCAGCTGGCCTCAGCCCATCAATCCAGCCTGTCTAGGTCCTTCTGTAGAGCCTTCCAACTCTCAAGCAGATCAACACTCCTCTGCTTGGTGCCATCTGCAAACTTACTGAGAGTGCAATTGATCCCTTCTTCCAGATTGTGGATAAAGATAGGAAACTGGCCCTGACACTGAGATCTGGAGAACACCACTTGTGACAGCCACCAGCTGGTTCTATCTCCATTCACTGCAATTGTTTGGGCCTGGCCAGACAGAGAGTTTTTCACCCAACAAAGAGTACATTAATCCAAGCAATGAGCAGCTACTTGTGGGAAACAATGTCAAAGGCTTTACTAAAGTCCAGGTAAACAGCATCCTTAGACTTTCTCTCTTCCACTAAGTGGGTGATAGGAGGAGATCAGGTTCATCATGAACCCATGCTGACTGGGCCTGATCACCTGGTTGTCCTGCACATGCTGTGAAATGGCACTCAAAATGATCTGCTCCATAATTTTGCTCATAGGCGCAAGAGTTAATTGTTATGGGTGATAAGTGATGAAACCTCATGACCTAAGCTGTGAATAAATCAACTCATATGAAAGATTAGTCTGTGCAAAGGAAATTAAGCCCTTGCTTGTTGTGTTTGTTGTATTTCTATTGTGCTCATATAATAAATTATAATTTACAGATTACATTGTTCGGTAAATTTCAGAGATCCAGAAAGAATGACTGTGAACAAAAAGAAACTAAATAGATAGGTTGTCCCCTAAAAGCTGCTCTTCTGTCTCCTCTGTTTCTTCCATCAGTTACTGTTCTCACTTCCTTTGGGCTCCCAGCTGTGTTTAACTGGCACAGTAGGCAAGTGAATTTCCCTCAGATGTAAACAGAAACATTGAAGGTGAGTTGTTCTGCACCTAAACATGCCTGATAGTTTACAGCCACAGTGTGAGGTAATCCAGCTGAGATCAGAGTACTGCAGAGGAATAATTTTTAGAACCCCTGAAGGTCTTTAGTCTTATTAACTTTTTCATTGAGCAATTTAGACTTCAGGCATTTTTCTATTTTAAAAAGTTTTAGGGATCTCCACTCAGATTACAGTGTTTTCACTCTCCAACTACCACTGTGGTGCTTTCACTAAGGGACCTGCACAGGCTTGAAAGCAGCAGGAAAATAAGCAGCAATGTCTAATCAGCTCATGGAAACAGTTTTTTTTCAAGCTAGAAACTGGACAACTGAGCTCTCTGAAAATGTCTTCTGTCTCCAGGAGATTTCAAGGTAGACCTGGCTGAAGTGCCTACAATTATCTAAGTTGCTGTTTTAATGAGGGGAAAGAAATACAGACAGAAGCAACAAAGTGTAAACACATGAAAACCAAAAGTCAAAGTAGGTTAGCAAAGCTATAAAATGAAGAAAAATCTGCCAGCTCTTAAATATAAGATTTTAGATTTTTAACATCTGTGCAATACTTCATAAGGAATTACTACTACATTCAAGACAGGTGAGAAAACAAATCACAGACTGATTATGAGAAAAGTAAAGTTTCATACATCACCTTACATTTTCTTTCTAATTGAAGCCCCTTATGCTACCTATAGGTTTTTATCAGTTAAATATTAAGCAACTATAGCATGTTGAATAGAAAAAATTAGAATGCTACAATCAGTGCAACTGTGAACCGGTCATTTGACCGGTTGTGTGATAGAAACTTGGAAGATGAAAAAAGTTGATGTTGGGCAGACCAAGAATACATTTTAGGGCTACATAGATCTTTGGTATTTCCATGGGAAAGAACAGTATTTTTCTCTTGGCCTCATGGGAATTGTATGGACTTTAAATGGGATAGTTGAATTGCACAAAGTTACTCCCCTAGGGTGCTTTTGACTCTTTCTTGCTTGATTTTGAATGTTCTCAGATTCAATGGACACTTAGTTCAATACAGCAAAGAATATGTCACCAAAACAGACAAAGATTTTGCATGCGCACATACTCCCTTTCTTTGGGAGGTGCAGACATGGAATGCCTGCTTTGGGCCTGAAGAACAGTGCAACACTTAGGAAAGATAACAGACATTGGGGTTCATATATACTCTTCTCCTAACCATATTCTTATGCTCACTATAAATGATTTTTAGCAAGACAGAGGTTCTGCAGGACATTATTTCCTCAGAAATGAGGCAAGTCTATGAAGGGAAAAAAATTCAGTATGTTCTTCCCAGGGAGCTCCTCTGTAGGAGATTCTCTGCAGAAGCCATACAATCATTTTATGCATTTTGATTCACCTTCCAGTCCTGGTTATTTACTTAGATTTTTGAAGAAGCATGTTTCTGTGATAATGTTTCCATCACACATTTTGTGTTTGCAAGGCTCACTGATTTGATCAACAAAAAACCCTACTCATTGGAACATGAAAGAAAACAACATACCTGAGCATACTATTTTTTTCGGCCCAAATGAGTGAAAAGTAGTTTTTTAGCATATCTGGGCCCCTCGGTTCAAGAAGGACAGGGAACTGCTTGAAAGAGTCCAGCACAGAGCCACAAAGATGATGAAGGGAGTGGAATATCTCCCTTATGAGGGAACCTTGAGGTATCTGGGTCTCTTCAGCTTGGAGGAGAATGAGGGGTGAGTGACCTCATCAATGTTTATAAATACATAAAGGGAGAGAGCCAGGAGGATGATGTCAGGCTCTTCCCAATTTCGCCTAATGACAGGACAGGAGGCAATGGATATAAGCTTGAGCATAAGAGGCTCCATATTAACACAAAGAAAAATTTTTTTCACTGTGAGGGTGACAGAGCACTGGAACAGGTTATCCAGGGAGTTTGTAGAGTCTTCTTCCCTGGACACATTCAAAACCCATCGGGATGCGTTCCTACGTGACCTCCTGTAGGTGATCCTGCTCTGGCAGGGGGGTGGGACTCAGTGATCTTTCAAAGTCCCTTCCAACCCCTAACTTGCTGTGATGCTGTGATTGTATACTAAAATTGGTTCTGTAAAATGAAAAATACACAGCTGAAAGAAAACCCAACAAAACTCTAACCCATTATGTTTGTTTAAAAAATATCATTAATATAACTTACATAATTGTTTATCTCCTTTGCTTACTCATATAATTATACTGATCTCACCGAGGACTTATATTTTTGAAAGTATTTATAAGCCCAGATGCTACTGGAGAAGTGACTTTCTGCTTTCTGTTTTTCTCTTTGGTATTTCACTTGGAGGTAGCATTTGTTGAGATATTAGACATGCAATTAATCAGCAAAATGGTGAGTTGCTTTGCAAGGTCTGAAGTACCTGCAGCACTCTGAGAGTAAAAGGTGAACTGTAGTAAGATTATACACAGAAGTACCTTGTAGGGCACAGCCCTGTTTTTCTTGAAAGCCTGCCAAAATAATAATAACAAAACTTATCTTTCCTGTACAACATATAATCTCTGAACATATATGGCTATAGCTTCAGAGCTAATTCATGGCATGAATATTTCAAATTTTTTTTTTCTTTTTTTGGTTTCTTGAGCCTCATGTTGTGAGGGAGCAATGATTTAAACCTGCCAGTTTGTCATGGTTATTCAAGGATAAAAGCTATTTTTTATAATAATCCTAAAGGCCTGACAAACTCGGTATATAATGAAATGCAGAGGTTAGCCTGGATGATCACATCTTACACCACTAGACTTTTCCTGTATTTTCAAAGCAGTGATCTAGGTATTAAAATATGTAGCTTAGCTACCCAGTTGTTTCTCACTGTTGCAAGGTCACATAGAACAGTATGAAATGTTCCATTTCACACGGCACACACAGACACTTCAGTTTAGACTGCTAAACCATTTTTATATAATCTTCCTGAACTTTTAATTTTAAAGAAGTTCAATACAACGACAATAGAAAATCTTCCCAGAAACTGCTGAGATTTAAATAAAGCAGAGCTGTTACTGTATCTTTTGTATAGTGAGAAGAAAGCATGACAGTATTTCCCAATCTTCCTAATTTTTGTTCCTTGCCAGCAACTGTGCTGAGCAATAAAATTTTAGACACCATTCTTTGGCTTGAATTTATTTGATACAGTACCCATCAAAATTTATTTGAAAATGGTTTGATCAAAGCATGCATGATATTATACAATCAACTCTTAGAAGAGAGGATAAAGATTTTCAAGATATTTTTGCTATTTTTTCCCCCAGTTGACATAGCCTTTGACATACTAGTGTGTGAATTCTTCATACTCTGGATACTCCACATCAAATTTTTTAATACAACAAGGAACAATCCAAGGGAAAGGGTACAAAATGTACTTCAGGCCCGTGGGAACAGTAATACCCAACTTTCTCCCCTTGGGTTCATGTTCCATCATGCAAATTTACTAGCGGTTTACATCAAAGTGTGGAAGTAGATTTTGGTTACTTATTTGTTGATCTAAGAAATGGTCTGGCTTTCTAGTGAGCTGAATTCATAATTTTCTCCACCCAAATATATCCTGCCAAAGACATTTATAAAATCCCAGACATCCTCAGTGGTTTTCTGGAAAATAATAGGTGGAATTAATAGTACATTGTGCTGTTCTCAGTAGTGTATTTTCTCTCCATTTGCTGATGTCACACTGAGGTGTCAATTAAAGATGATATGTGCAAATCATTTAGGGTTATAAAGAAATAAAAGAAAAGGTCACAAACCACAAGGTCATAGCTTGGCAATTAAGGAGGCAATAAATGACAATGATATATGGAGGGAAATTAGAGCAGATAGAAATGGAAAGAAATGTTTAATACACTCATTAAACACATTCTGCTTCAATGCAACCGAGTAGTCCCTCTGTAGAGTTGAACAGTACACTTTTATGAACATTAGGTGACTTTGGCAACAAATTGTTTAGCTGAAAACAACATAGCTCAAACTAAATGTTAATGTACTCCTAAGTATCTGAGGTCTCATATAATGAAAAAGGCCAAGATAATGTAATGCCTGAGCATGTGCAAAACATAGTGTCAGAATGGTCAATTACCAAGGAGCTGTTTGTACCACCTCTCATAAACGGGGGATTAAGAAACACCACCCAGTCATCAGAAACCAGAGAAAACCAGTGGGATTGAGAAAAGGAGTCAAATTTCTTTCATCTAAAATCCAAGAGAATTTGCTAAATAAGACAGTATTTTTTAATCCCTGTTCACTGTCAGTTGGGTAGACTGGAAGATATGGTCTATTCCCCTAGACAAAACTCTGTTCACGATAAAGAAATGTAGCTTAGATTTGACTTGTCAGACATTCAATCAGAATTGTAGGATGTTTTATATTGGATCATCTAGTCCAGCCACCCTGCAGTGAGCACGGGCATCTTTAGCTAGATCAAGTTGCTCACAGCCCTATCTAACCTAACCTTGAATGTTTCCAAGGATGGGACTTCTATCAATTCGCTGGGTAACACCTGCGTTACCCAGTGTTTTAATATCACCCTAGAGAGAACTGATTTCCCCCCTGCTGTTGTCCCAGTCCATTTCCATTTCAGTATCAACTGGCTAGAGATGGAAAAGGGCCCATAAAGCTATTCCCTGCAGCTTGTTCCTGGATCTGAGTCCTGCCAAGGAATCTGTATTCTTTACTCCCTTCCTCTGCCCTCAGTCCCCTTCCTGCTGACAGGCTGCTCTTCTCAACTGTAAAGGAAAATTAAGTAAATAATCCATTAACCAAAGCAACACAAATGGAGCCAGAAGTAATGTTTATTTATTATTATTAAGCTAGTCTGGCTAAGATAATTAGTGAAAAAGTTTTTGGTGTAGCATCTTCTTGATATCCAAAATTTCTCTTTTATCTGATCCAAAGACAGCTATTTCCCCTACATGAAAACTTTTTCTTGATGACATTTTTAGGCTTTGTTGCCTGCAACAATATCATTAATTGGAAGGAAAGAAACATTTCTGGGTAAAAAAGACACTCTAACTGAAAGTAACTGGTTTTGCCACAAGTAAATACCTGGCTCTAAAATTAAGTAAACACTGGGCTCCAACACATGTTTAATTGCCAATGAGAGGCCCCTTTGACTTCACCATCCTACACATTAACATATCAACCAATTTTAGTTTAAATGCTATATGCAGTCATGATTATACAGCAATCCTAGATCTTCCCAGTCAATTTAATAACACTTTGATAGAACCTGATGCAATTATGGAAGTTTGCCAGAGGTGAGGTCCTCAGAAGATACGCACAGAAACCATTCTAGAACCCATAAGAGAAATGCAAGATGATCTGTCTCAAGATTTTAAAAAAAAAAAAAATCACCAAAACAAAAACCACACACAACCCGCCCCTAATATTCACTTATATTAAAATCAATGCAAGGTATAGATATGTAAATAAGAATGCATGTATATGTGTCTTTATATAGACATATAATATGCATATACACATTAAAATATATGGGATATTTCTCCTTTTCCACATAAAACCCACTTCTTCTATTCAATAGTAGTAAAAGGGGGAAAGGTTTTCAGAGGCCCTTAAGCTTGAGATTTTTCTTTTTCCTCCCTCCAGCTCTTCTGCTATAGATAACAAGCCATGAACATGCCTTTAAGAACTCTCCAGGTAGCTGGCAGTAAGAGCTTTCGAGCTGCCCTGTTCATGTCCTAGAGCTGGTGTGTGACTTTTCCTGTCTCTCTTGTCACCTGAACACCAATTTTGCTTTTTCATTCCAATGAATTTCAACCACTTGTATATAGGACCTTGACCTTCTGGGATCTTCCTAATTACCCCCCTCACTCTACCCCTCCCATTTTATAGCAAAACTTACCACAGTATTTGAAGCCATTGACATACTGTTTCAGTGCATATTCACTTCTCTTCACAGAAAATCCCTTTGGGTCAAGAGTAAAGCCCACTGCTTCCTTTTTATACCAAAGAGAATTCTTAAACTCTGCAGAAACTCTGCAATTTCTAAACTCAGGGAAGAAAAAAAAATCACTGCCTTCTGTAGAAAGTCAAAATGTAAAAGAATAGGACTCTCTTGGATGTGCTGAACACAGTTTCCCTACATGTTTTAAAATCGTGTCATATGTAATAAAGCAGAATACAGGGTGTATATATTCACCATTATTCCAAAGAAACCTTTACTTTTTGCAAGGATAGAATGAAATATGAAAGAACTTAGAGTTTGCAGTAGCTGACCATAGGAATTATATTATCATTTCAATTTGTACAGTTTTTGTTTTATTTCTTGTGGGAGGAGTGACTAGAACAAGACTCTATTTTGTTCAGGATCTATTATTTTCTCTTTCTGAAAGAGAAAGAGCAACAAAGTTATTTGCTTGTGATAATTAACTGTAGAATTGGAATTATAGCAAATATATGTTAGATGCATCACTAAATGGAATATAAAGTGACAATAATAATGTGTATTGTATTTCTCTTTCTTTGTATTAAGTAAGTGATAAACTAATTCTAGTTACTGAAGTAAGTAACACTATCAAAGTCAGTTTATGAACTTCCATAAGTTTCTCTTACATATATAATATTATATATTATTTACATAATAAATATATATATATAATAATATATATAAATAAATAACTGACATCTATCACCTTGAAACTTTCCTCTATACATGGTAAAAATTGTCACATGACAGTCAAAATGTATGACTATAGCAATATTTTTGTCAAAGATGATGAAAAGCACTGCAAGTGAGGGTGGCAGCAACTGGCACATACAATGGAATTCTGAGGAAGGCCAGTCAGGATTAAGTTTGCTGAATTTTTACTCCTTTCTATTGAACATAAGGAAAATAACATTTCTTTCTATTGCGACTTTCAAAGGCATTGGCTAACATTTTCAACCTGACATCCTTAGTGCGCTTTACATTCTAGCCCATCTATTTAAGCAAGTACTAAAGGCATCATACTACCATCACGGTTAGCTTGACTTGTATTCATAAAGAGAAAATGGTCAGTTAACCAAAGTTTTCCAAGTTATTTGTAGAGTCTGCTAATTATGGATCTAGAGAGACTGGATTTCTTGAGATAAAAAGAACCATGAAAGTGAAAGAGAAACAAAGTGTCTCACCAAATAAATTAGTTTTGACTGTTTTTTTCTGATCTTGATATTCATAAAACACATGAGATTGGGAGCTGTAAATTCTGGATTAGTTCCTGGTCTGGTCTGTGAACTCTGGTTCTCCAACAGCACCTTCAGTCTTCTGCTTGGATTCCACAAGTGTAGATCAAGCAGCCTTCCTTTGAGATGAGTGTTTAGTGTCCTCAAGTTTTTGCTGAAACTACTATCACTGAAATAAACTCATTTAGATAAATTTACATCCAAGTGTACATGTATGTTCAATTGTTCTGAGTTTCCTAATCTAAGCTGAATGTGCAGATGAATACATAGCTTCCCACCAGTCAATATTTTCAGTGAAAGGCATGTCTACATCTTTTGCATTAGACTTCTCTCTGGAGGACTGATACCAGGATTTGTGGTGAAGAAATGTACAGAATATACAATGTGCATTATGCATTAAATAAGTGGGAAAGGAAAGGTTATTCTTCAAGGACGAAATGTTCTCCTGAAATCCATGAGTCATTTTGTATTGAGCTAGAAGTGCTGAGCATTTACGATAAAGCACAGGGATGTTCATCCTTGTTTTTACCATAGGTGATCTTGATCTTTCCTTTAGTTTGTCTCTGATAAGACATCCCGCAGGAGTTTTACCATTTCTAGACTAACAGCAAAGGAAATAGAAATATTGCAATTGCTGCTCTGCATGTGGTAGTCAATTTGAAATACTGTATTTCAGATTCCCACATTGAGCTTTCAATTGCTATCCCCACTATGTCAAACAATAAGAATATCCACGGGGTTATATTAGCTTTAGAAAAGGGAAAAAAACAATGAACCAACCAAACAAAACAACAGTGTAGACAGTTTTGGGGGTAGAGGAATAAATGCTATGATTCATATGTTTTTTTGTAAAATCTTTGAAATTGATGGGCTTTGTATTTGTGAAGCAGAAAAGTTTTCTTGCTTATTTGATACATTTTAGTGTTATCATGTTTCCTAAAGTTGTTCATATGGGAGTCTTCCTGTGCTTTAGAAGATTCTTTTCCTTCCACTTTTCAGTAGGACACCTATGCTTGGTAGAGTGGTCTAGTATCAATATCCTTGACAAAAGCTCGGCCAAGGAGCACCTGTAGTGTTGGTCTACCAGTTTCCCTTTTTCACTCTTCTCTGAAGGGTCATCCTTACAAAAAACTATTTTATTATGTGTTGTTGCATTGTTAATATTTTCACACTGGAGACTATACCAGAGATAAAGGTTTTTCTAATATGTTTTAAAAGAAAAACGAGTCTCTGTAAGCTACAAAAGAATGAAACAAAATGGTTCAAAAACAACAACAAAAAAAAAATAAGGGTGAAGTGGATGGTTTAACATAGCAAAAGATCTCACATTTTAGACACAAGAGTCATCACAGCACTCTAAAAAGGTTTATGAATAATGCAGCATTCAGTTTGAAATCCTTAGTACTCCCGATGCTTAGTACATCTTTAAAATATAAATTATAAGAATGCTTCTTTAGATATTTAACACATATTTACGTTACATTTTGTGAGAATTAATGTTATAGCATGATTGGACTTGTTAAGGAAGAGAGGTTGGGGATGTGAAAAACACAGACAGCAGGACAAATTGAATAGAGAGTAACCTGAGCAAAGGAATAGTCTATCCGGTAAAGTGTGACTAACTGTGAGAGGAAGAAATGGAAGACAGATTGACTGAAACTACACCACCAGGGAGGAAAATTCACATTACCTTTTTGGTTTGGTGTGCATTTTGTTTTTGTGTTAGCTTATCTTTTTTGTTTGGTTTGGGGTTTTTTGTCGTTTTGTTTCGGTTTTGTTTCTGTTTTTTTTTAAGAGAGCAGGGCTAGCTATAAGAAATGTTTGAGAAGAATGTTTGAACATTTGGTTTTGCCATTGATAACGGTCAGCATAAAGAGAAAGGGAGGTGAAAACATGACAGTTGAGAAGTTTTAGGGTGGAAAAATAAAGAATAAAATAAAGACATAAAGAAAGTAGAGAGAAACTGGAACTAAGAATTTTGAAAAGGGTAGACTTGTACAGGAGAGAACTTAGAGATGTACTGGTACTAGTGTATCTTAGCTGACAGACTAGAGCTAAATAAAAGCAGAGTATTTGGAATTATTTACATGCCCTCAATGTGCTTTCTAGCCCAGACTAAGTTTTAAAATCTTTTACAGGTTTCTGTAGCAACTGCTTAAGTGGTAGATGCACTGGATGAAAACCTGTCTGAATGTCAGTGAGAGGTACTCCAGGTCCTGAGCTTTGGAAACAGCCATAGATGTCAATAAAATAAAATCTAGTGCTTGTGGAATGAAGGATTAAAGGACTCTCACAGTGAGAAGAGCAATGAGGGGATATCCAAATAGAAGCATTTACAGAGACCATAGTTTTGTTATATGCTGTGAGGATTTCAGTACTGCCCACTTGAGCTGGCTTGGATGAGTAGGGAAGCAATTAATGAATACCTTTTAGCAGGCCCTTTGTCCTTCATAACTATACGAAGTATTTTAAAAGTCATCCTGGAAGCAATGTTGCAGCCTTGTACTTGGGGAGGGCATAATTTATTTCTGCTATGTTTAATCTCTGATTTCACTCAAAACCATTTCCTAACGAAATTAAAAAAATGGTCACAGTTGTTACATCAAAATACCTAATTTTAAATACTACTCGTTAAATTATGGAGTCAAGAAACAAAGTTGTGGAAAAGACAGATAAAAGAATGTGGTTGGAAACTTAATTTGGCTCCCAAATAACTATTCAAAAATGTATTATTTAATTTTGTGATCCTCTGCTCTCATGCATTTTTGAACTTCCCACACATAAAGAGTTTGCTATGGTATCAGGCAAGTCGGTTGAGTTGTTTCAAATTGTTTCTGAACAATTTGAAATATTCAGGATCTTAGGGAGAGGTTCCAAGATTTTTATCACTATCTTCATCCTTCCAAGAATGAATTTTGAAACAGTTATACCTACTTCATTTTTATATCTGTTCACATAAATCTGACCTGTATATGTAGAGGGATTTGAAAGAATATTTAAATATTTAAAATGCTTTTAATAAACCTAATATTACGGGCTTGATGTATAAGTGATACCAGGTTTTCAGGGCTTTGTTGGAGGAATGAATGTGGATGCTAATATCTGTAAAGGTTTTTAGAGTTTGTATGGAAAAGCTGGGATATGTTCAGTGTTGTTAGATGTTTCTGTTAGAAATATGAGGAAAAAAAAATTCCAGAGCAATATGGTGAATATTGGATGATTTTTCAAGTACATTCCTGCATAGGTTTAAGTTTTCAGACTTAAGTGGCTTATTTATCTGCAGAAAACATATCTTCAAAAATAATTATAAAGCCTTGTAAGAAAATAACAGACAATAAATTGACACTGAAACCTTTGCTGGGGCTGGCTAGTGCAAGTTATTTGATATAATGTCATTTATTTTCCTGAGTATTCTTCGATTTCTTGGTCTGGTGAATATATTTGAATAATATGTTTCTGAGATAGCTTGGTAGCGTCTAAATTTCTTTTGTGAAAGAAGGACATCTTCAGATACTTTGATCATCTAAACATGAGTGCAAAGTGAAACCATAGAATTAAGTTGAAAGCACAATTTTTGTAGATGTCAAGGTGTACAACAGGACCACCCATGGTTCCAATCAAAGTTAATTGAGAGTTTGCCTTTTTCTTGAATGAGACCAGAATTCATCTGGGTATTGTTTATAAATGTAAATGTTTTACAAGAGAATAGTTTTGCATCTTTTGAAATCTCCAATGCTTTCGTCTTTCAAGAACTCAGTCATATGTCTTTTAAAAAACAATAACAAATAGCAAGTTGTCCTTTGAAGGATAACAGAATAATTCAAAATATATCTCCTGATAACAGTGTTTAAAATAGAACAGCAGTGTACTTTTTACCCCCTCAAAACCACATAATAACAAAAAATACAATTAAATACAAAAGTTTATTTCTCTTAAAGCTCCAACTACATCATCACTTTTCTGGGGATTAACTGCATGTAAAAGCCACTTTAACACAATGTTCTTTTTTCCTTCTAAACTTTCTTTTTGATAAAAAATGTCATGCTTGAGTATAGTTTAACATTGAATTCAACTTGAGCTATCCAATGTTAATCAAGAGTCCTAGGTTTTTAGCTTTTGACCTCTTTTGTTTATTTGATGTACTTTGAAAGGATGGTATAAACCGCAGAATGCACATTTGCTAATGATCATTATTTTAAGACTGGACCGTGGTTGTAACAGCACATTGTTGTAGCTATCTTATTTTGAAAAAATATACACCCTTGTTTACTGAAATTAGGATAGTGTTCAGACATTTCCTTGACATGCTGAACAAAATTTTGTTCATTCTACAAAAGAAGAGGCTCCAAGGTGTCCTTATAGTGGCTTTCCAGTATCTGAAAGGGTAGGGCTGGGGCAGGGCATTTTACATGGGTGTGCAGCACGAGGAAAGGAGAAAATGGGTTCAAACCTGAAGAGGGTGATTTAGGCCAGACATTAGGAAAAAATATTTCCAGTGAGTGTGGTGAGATGCTGGAACTGTCTTCCCAGAGAACTTGTGGCTGTCCTCTCCCTGGAAGTGTTCAAGGTGAGGTTGGATGGGACCTTGAGCAACCTGATATAATGGGAGGTGTCCCTGCCCATGCAGGGGGATCAGAACTAAATGATCTTTAAAGTCCCTTCCAACCCTAGCCATTCTGTGATTCTATGTTTCTAAATTGGCTGAAGCAAGATATTTCAACCATCTACCTACTACACAGTTTAATCAAGAACATCTGTAAATATTTTCATCATTACCTGATGAAGAAATAAGTGTGACTATGAGACTGGAGGTTAAGATGTGGGTTAAGTGCTGGGGACTTGTATTTGAAATTTGCAGCACAACTAATTCTGGTAGCACATAACTGAAGGGACTTGATGAAGTATAAAAACTTTGTGGCACTGTGTTAGAGTTGACAGGAAAATGTTTCTCTGAGAACCCTGATAATGAAGTTCCTTTCAACATTAATGTTTACAGTCCCTATTTTATTATTTATGGAATAACTTGCAAGAAGAACCCCATAGGGAAAATGCTTTTGAGCTGAATAATAATTCAACATGAAATCCCTATTAATTCTTAACACTTAGTGCTGTGGGTACAATAAACACGGTGTATCTATTATGTTGATTTGAAAATCATGCATGCTAGGGTAATGAAGAGAACATTTAATAACAATAAGTAGGTTAACAATAGCATTTACTCATAAGAAGGACTGTCATCATCTGAAACCATTATAAATTGTGCAAAGGAGAGATTGAACTGGATTTAGAATTCAACTCTGGGGCAATTCCATTGGCTTTAATGGTCCCTTGGGTGAAGTAATTATCAGTGAGGCAAGAGCAAATGAAAAATGTCCAGAGCACTGCAAAAGTCAGCACAGTTGAGAGTATTTATTATCTGTCATTCACCTGTAGGTGATTATACTGTAGAGACAAGCAATGGGTTTTGCTTTCTCTTCCCTTTCTCACAAATGTTTATGGACAGAATATCTTTGTTTTACTCCTTCTGAAAACCTGTTTTGATGTTCTTTAGATCAGTACAGAGATTTATTCAGTTTCATTATTCCAAGCGGAGTCCTTAAAAATGCATAGCTTTATGTATGTGTGTGTCTGTCTCTCTAGCTATTTATGCAATTATGTATCTTTCAAACACTGTAAGCACAGGTATCTCTGCCTTTTTCTAGTTGTCTTTTTCCTCTTCTCTAATAGTGAACTTGCCACCGGCTGCCACAACAGAGGAGCCCCAGAGAGGAGATACAAGGACTCCCTGAAACAATCCCTCAGCTTTGGCCATATTGACTGCCAGCAGTGTCCACTCTGGCCTCCAGTCAGGAGACATGGAGACACCATCCATAACGCTGCTGCCTCCTTTGGGAACACACACAGAATCAGCCTCGAGGAGAAAAGACAGCGCAGAAAGAACCGTGCCTTGGCTGTCCCCTCACAGGAGACTTTCTGCTGAGCCTTTTGCAACTGCACTGCCCGTCCCACATTGGCCTTATCAGCCATCAGTGTGCTTGCAGCAAGCATGGGGAGAGCCCTTCTGAAATCTTTGTTCCTGAAGCCAAGCCATGATTTATGCTCATACAGGAAGCCCATTCTAAACCTTTTGGCAAGGTTGTTTTGAACCGGATGCTGGCCATATGGAACATGGTCATAATTCAGACTAAAAAAGGATGTTACATATAGTCTGTTATGAACTCAACAGCCCTATTGACCATAGCATTCTATGAAAAATATCTCACAAACCTACACAACCTAGGTCATTCTGCACTTCAGATTTTTTTTTAACATCTCTTCTTTTTTTATTTTTTTTCTCAGTAGGTAGAGCAGTTTGGTCACCTGTTATAACAATTACAACATTCTCCAGAATTCTTAGTTAGCTTTTCTTCCTTTGTTGTCCTCACATACCAGGGAGTTCAAAATTATATATTAATATAAATTTAATATAATGTAAGTTATATGATATTAAACGAAGCAAACCAAACCAAGCTGATACACCCTGAATGTCAATAGGAACATCTGCAAAAACACAAACCATGTAATTTTTCATCAAGACATCTATCTACAGTAGGGTTATGTATCCTGGAGCCTAATGAGCTTGTTTTCTTGTACCCGGATGCCATCTAAGGATCTTTCTCTGAAACTCTATGTCTGAACCTGTCCACACACTCTTGCATCCTTTACACATGTGGTTCATGACAGACCTGCAGTCCCAAAAGAAAATCTGTAACCTCTTCAGCTGCTTTGCCCTCACTGCTCTTCAATGTTGTTCAATGGCTCCAGACGGGGGAAAAAATCACTTCACTTCCTCCAGCAGCCTCTGGAGAAATGCACGCTGCAATTTTCACAACTGTGGTGAGTTTGTAAAAGATTAGAGAGCTGTAGTTCCTCCAGGGAATACCCTTGTACTTAGCTGTACACATTCTCTGGGCTCCACACAACTTTTCCTACTATGCCTTCTGCTTTCTCCCAGCAGGCAAGTCCAGTGGAATGTGAAATGTGAAATGTGAAATATTCTTAAAAGAGAGAGAAGAAAACCACAAAACATTCCCCTCTTTAAGTTTTAGTGTGTTATCTTCTCAGAGCTGTTTCCTTCTGTCAGAAATTTGAGTCTGACAGTTCTGTTTGCTCAGTAATTAAAACCTCTTAGGTATCCTTATGATACAAAATCTTCTTTGTGTAAACAAGTCTATTTCTTTGTCAACTAGCACTTGCTGTTTTCCTCTTGCTATATGTTTTTAATCTAAGGCAAGATATTGATTTTATTCTCATTTAGCAATGGAGATTTCAGTGTGGGTTTTGATTGTTTTTGAATTATTTTTATTTAATAAAAATATTTGCTATCTGTTTAAATGTCCTCTCTTCAGAAATTAATTAATTGACAGACCTCATTCATTATACCATGGAAAGTACTTTTTTTCCAGATCTGTATAATTTTTTGCAGTTTCCTCTCTTGAAACGTAACATTTCAACTGCTCTTTTGATCTTGCTTACATCTTGGTTCTGAGGAGAAAAAAAAAAAAAAAAGAAAAACTGTGTTCACGTGATTGGGAATTTACATTTGCATTTTAATGGCCTCTTTTCTAGGGGGTATGCTTATGTTTCCCTGAAGTGGTACAAAAGAGAGCAATTGTTGTTCAGCTGTGGCTTTAAAGATACAGGGACCATTTAAAAAATATAATTTCAAACTAACAATAATTGTTTGCATACATGATTTTCCTACAGGCAGATTTCAAACCTTCTCCCTGCCAAGTTGAGCTCTATTTTATGCCTACTTGTGAATTATCCATACTGAGAATTATATTTCTGTTAATGTCTACTCCTGTAATAATTTGATATTTCATTTTGTGAGTTTGCTATAATTTTTTTTTTTTTTGTAGTTTTTTTATCAGTAAAATAGAATTTAACTCTTTGCACCTCTTGATTTGATGCCACAACATCTTATGAGCAGGAAATAGGAACAAAACCAAACTATTTTTTCTTTCTTAGAGATGCCAATTTTTTTTTCCCATGTGATCATTAGGATTTGCAAACAATAATGTGGTAAATCTTCAACCAGAACTCATTCCACAGAAAAAATGTGAATAGAGATGGATGGAAAAAAAAAAAAGCAATGAAAAACTTTGAGGACCTGATAGTTTCTAATACTAATTACTGAGCCCTAGCCATTGACTTCCCTATGCATGTTGTATTAATAGTAAAATACTCAGGGAATTTTTTCCATGGTAAACTGGGGTGCAAATTTACAGTACACTGATTACTCTGCATTAACTCCCTGTGAGGAAACAGCGTGAAGCAACTTATTCTACCTTAAAAGCACCTCTCATAAAGGTGCTCTTAGTAGGGAGGAGTTAGTGGACTGTAAATTCGAACACAAGCTTATTATCATTAAGCTGTCTGAATAGATAAGACCTTATTTGTCTGTCATTAATTTTCAAGCATCTCTGTGCTAAAGAGTCATCACTGTTGGTCTACAATCACAGTTATAAACTCCTGGAGTTTGGGTCTGTGTTTATACAAAGACTGATATATGTGTTGACGATTCATGGTCATTCTCATCCCTTATAGTGATCCTTATATACTATGCAATACAAACAGTAGGCTGCATATGCATAGTAAGTATAATGATAAATGGTACTCTTTCAAATGGGTTCAACTAAATCCAGAAAAAAATAGATACTTTGCATGTTCTTGATCTGGAAGTTTTGTAACTATCTCTGCTACAAGCTAAGCTCAAATCATGCACCCGAAGTCCTCCGAAGATGGCTAAAGTTGACGTTGCAGCTTGTGCCTGTCTCAAAATGCACACCATGCAGAGCACCCATGTGCTTCCAAAGAGGGGACATGATTGTGATGACAGTGATTACCTTTCTTCTGTTGTCTTCAAAAGAGATCTGGATCCTCAGTAGCTAGGAACTCCACTGAGAGTAACAGGGAAGCATTTACTACTGATTACCATGCCTTTTTCTTTTAGCAGATGACTAGTGTGAATGATAAACATCTGTACAGCATGTACAGTTGCCAGCACTGACATTCCTAGTACTCCTCCCTCTTCAGAGTTCAATGGATCATAAAATCACCACAGATTTTGTCAGTACACAGAAATAAAAAATAAGAATCTAGAAATGGTCTAGAAATTATTTCAGTTTGGATGTCTTCTAGCAAAGAACTTTTCCTCAAAGGGTTGTTTGGGTCTTTTTTTTCAAAACAGAACTGTTTTGGTTTTTATCAGAAATCTCACGTTCAGTAAAAAACATCTGGAAGACTGGAAGAAAACAGAACCATCTGAGTGGTTCATGATGGTTTTCATTTAAGGGAATGTTAATATTATGCAGAAAATAATAGAACAAAGAATTCCGTTTCTGAAGTTTTGTAATTTTTTTAACTAAAGTTTAATATAAGTATCAGTTGCTAAAATCTACTCAAATATTTATTGATTAACGGGCATATTCTTGCTTTCATTCTGATTAACTGTTCTATAAAGCTTTCTATATGAAATAGGAAGTGTTTTTAAAAAATAATCTGTTCCAGACCATTGTTTTAAAATCCAGGAATGATACATTCTTCAATACAGCATGGATCCTGATTCATTGTTTGTCACTGAAAAGAATCGAATCATATAGGCTTTGTGTCTTAGCAATATCCTAAGGAGATAACTAATCAGAAACAACATATATTGGTAACTTGCCCAGAATCACTTCAGTTTTCAGAGAGTGCCCTAGGTTTGACAGCTCAGAGAAAGGGCAAGAGCAGAGAAAGAGTGTAATATAAGTCTGAACACTGCTTTGCTGGCTCTTTTTCTTTCCTTCTCAGTATCTAAGTAAAAATACATTACCATAGATCTTTTAAACCCAGACCAGACATTTGAACTGTCATTTTCACCTCTGATTTCCATCAAGGTTCACAAACCTTTTTATAGGCACTCAGTAACGTATCAAGTATAACAAGAAAAAAAAAAAAAAAAAAAAAGACACCGCTCAGCTCTTCTGTTCTGTGGTGGTGAGAGGCAGCGCGCTGGCCTCTTTGTAGTCCACAACTAGGGAGTTCAAAAGCACTAACAAAGGAGTTATATGCAGCCAGTACTTTTTTCTATTACTTTTATTCTGAGCAAAATGTATTCAGTTAACAAAGAATGGGAAATAGTGGTCTTAAACCAATTTTCATGTCAGAAACTGGATTTTTGGTGGTATAATGAACTGGCATCCTGTAAAAGGCAGAAAATAATTAGATCAGGGAGAGCATTTGATAGTGAGGAGGAACGTAACTGATCTGTATTTATACATGCTTTTCCTCTAATAAGACTGCCTGGTAACTTTAATATAATCAATAGGAAAAGTCAGCTACATGATGAAAACTGGTTCCATTTCTATCCATGTATATGCCATGAAAATGGAGAACCGTAGTTTAGATGGACCATTAGAATACTGCAGTGAAACTCTACATTGAGTGAACAAGTATATGAAAATGCTCAAGCTCTTTATTTAGTTTTTGCACAAAAGCTTCATAGGAGAGATTTGAAGACTGCCTTCAGAACTAGCAGATCTCCCGATGATTTATTCTCCAATTTGAGGCCAAGACCAGGTGGTAAGTGAAAGATAACAGTAGTAAAGAGGCGACAATAACAAATAAAAAGCACCTGAATGTGAAATACATACAGCTTTTTTTTATTAGCAAATCTGACCATCCATAGAGACTCAATACAGTTCAGCCTACGCAGTTATGAAAATGTTGTGCACCTTGTCCTTACCTGGGCCATTTCTTGAAAAAAGGCTGTGGTCATTTACACAGATTTTCATCTAAGAGCCTTAAAATTCTGTCCCTTTGCTGCTCCATGTTTTCCCTGGTGTATCAAATGCCTGGTAGAAATACTCAAAAAGTAGCTTGAAAACTGGGGTCTTAGTGTCTCTGAACTACCATCCTTTAGAGCTAACTATATCTTTTTGCTACCTGTTTGTGGACTTGCTATTTCTTAGAAGATGATTCTCATACTACAATATGGGATAAAACTGGAGGTTCACAGTCTGGAGTTGGAAAGGGTTTGTGGATGCTGTTTCTAGGGAAAAAAAAAAAAAAAAAATTAATATTTATTGCTATCTGAAAAGGTTGTACATATTAATCATAGAACAAGTTCAGACATCTATATTGAAAATAATTAATGCTTTTCATCTTCACAGAAGTTTTTCATCCAGTATTTACCTGCCCATGGAGACCTGTCATTGGAATATACAGTTCTTGAGTCTTCAGTTCCAAAATCACAACCAGTAGAGGACGGTGTTTTCAAAAATATCAGAAGTAGAACTGACCACAGATTTCTGACCACCTGATGATACCATTTTTGGCAGTATTGGTTTTGGGTCAACATTTTTGAAAAGGGAAAAACTTTGCAGGGTGCCCACTGATCACAGACAACAAAGGTAAATGTTGTTGGCAAAACACGGTGGTTTAGAAAGTCTGCAAATACTTCCTCTTCTCATCCTTATACAAACAAAATATATAAAAGAGGGGATGCAGTTATGGATAAAACTATTTGTCATGGTTTATTGTATTTCAGTTATAGTTGTGTACTATCAATCTATTTTTTGCATTGCAGGGATTCTTGCTTCAGATCATTCTTTAGAAAGTGATAATGTGAACCTTAAAAAAAAGTGTATTTCTTCATTTTACTTTTTTTTTTATAGCTTAAAAAAATGAGTACATTTGCTTGTTTGATTTTTTGAGCTTGTTTTTGTTTTTGTTTTTGTTTTTCCCAGAAGAAACAGAGCTTACACATTAAAAAAAAAAAAATAAATAAAAATTATATATAGTAATGGCACTGCACAATGGAAACAAAAGATGAAATCTGGCAGTGAAAAAAAATGTAGGTGGAATGGAGATAAGGATCTGCAGTACTTTTTAGTAGATAAACTGCAGCTAGTAGATTAGAATTAAAATAAATGTATAGGATCAAAGAGGTCACAATTACGAACCTCTCTGATTAAAAGCTAAAGTAAATTAAACAGAAAACATTGTAACATGCTATTAAAATATCCACAAAAAGACTTCTGCTACATTGATCATTTTTAGAAACAATAAACTGTAACATATATCTCAAACTTTTATAGAAAACAAACAAAAAAATTCCTAGGAAGTACCAAAAACCTTTTGTGCTTTGATGCTCTTAATTCATCAAAGCATAAAAAAGACATTTGAACTGCATGACCCTAGTGAAATTAGGTTGGGCTTTTGTGTTTGAAAATTACTACTATTAATTTATTATGTTATCTGGAAAATTGGGTTGAAAGAACATGGGTTGATCATCTCTAATGCTTTTCACTGTTTAGAGACATGAGAGCAATTTACAGAAAAGGCTGTTTCTTCAGTATTTGAGAGTTAAATACGGACTTATATTTGTGAAAACAAGTAACATTTCCTACCTGCAGAATATTTTATTGTTTGAGTTGATGCTGACAATTTTAGACATTCAGTATGTTTAGAATTAATTTATTGCAATCATTAGAGAAGAAATATATTGTGTCCTCAGTTCAGTCTGTCCATTAACAACCAAGCTGAAGTAGTTAGAACTGTCTTTTCACTCACAGGATGTGGGAGCTAAAAATTATTCCTGTTCTTTATGGTCCTTAAAAGGAAACTCAGTTCATTTTGACAAGGTGTTGAAAGGGTCAGTTTTATTTTCAAGTAAAGCAAAGGAGAGATGCATGCTTATTAAGAAATAGAACTGGTCCTCCACTAATTTTGAAGAAATTCTGAAATTTAGACCACAAGTCCCATGCGATACAATAATATGGTTGTCATAGGAGCAATTGAGTAAATCTTTATTTCCTTAAGAACAAGGTTCAATAAGGAAGATATTGTACATAAGAGATGAAAACACTGGGGCTTGCTTCATGTTGACTTTAGACAGCAATGTCTTTCTTGGCTGATTTTCTTTTTCTTTCAACTTTTGTTTCTCGTTTTAGTTTGATGTTTATTATTCATTTATTATGCAGGTACAAGAAACATAACTCTTTCTAGATCTTAGATGCAGGACTTGATTTTAGAATAGAAATCCAATATAAAGAAATTAAATCACATGCTAAACTTTCTCCTGTGACCTGAAGAAATTTGTTTTCTTCCCTTAGCTTGTTGTTGTTTCTCAGTTTTTAGAAATTACTCAATTACATAGAAAACTACTGGATTCATGCCAAAGAATTTGCAAGATGTTTTGTGGTGGGAGTTGAATCTATTTTTTCTAAATAGGTTTAGAATTTTTTCCTTTTTCAAATGTATTCTGAAGCATGTACTTTTGCTATTTCCATCTAACTACAGTGACTTTTATGAGAAAATCAGAAAGTGTAGAGTGTTGAAAAAATTTATGTCCAAGCTATATAATTTTATTTTTTCATAACTGATAATAGAAAACATTGTAAATTAACATATCTCTTGTGTAACACCTTGCCACCACACAGAGAGATGAGAAGCACTAATGCTTATCACTGCAGCCCTGGTTATGACATCTGGCACTTCCATGCCAAGGACATGGCTACATGCAAGTAGACCCATGGATTTAAGAAGGATTATTTCCATGAGCAAATGCTGCCTGAAGTACAAGATGCCTATAGCAATTAGAAATAAGCCTCCCTAGTACATAATTGTTCCCTGAAAACTCTTCCTAATGGATGTTGTCCTAATGGAGGTTTATATTTTAATATTTCAACATAACTTTTATGCACTCTTAATGATGAACTTTCTCTATTTTATTATCTTTTTCTTCTCCAGATAAAAATGTTTTTTATATTTCCATCTCTATGTTGCTGGTCACGTAGTATTCCGTAATAATAAAATATAAGTAAAACACAGATCTCTACTCATATTTAGTGTATCATTCAGTTATTTAATTTCTTTCACGAGAGAAACTCTTTTATTGATCACGTACTCTTGGTGTTTCTAAGCACTTCAAAAATCACTGTGGCTGTATCCTTAGAAGATGGAGCCGTACAGCAATTCACAGTTCATAATTTCATATAATTTGGGTAGTATTCAATAAAATTTGCATTTTCATTTTGCACAGCAAGCTAACAATTATTTATAATATATTTTTCCCTATGCTGTTTGTGCAATTCTGTTATTCATAGAGGGTTACAACTGAGTTAGTTCTGAGAACGAATGATTTGAAAGAGGTCTTGAGTTTGGTTGTTTATTAACACATCCTTTTCTCTGATTTCTAATTAGTGTGAAATGGTTCCAAATAGGAATCAGCTCTGCAGAAGTCTGTGCTGCACAAAGCCAGCCTTGTTAACGGACACAGGGAACAGTTTGTTTTGCTGAATAAACAACTTTGTCATAGTGCTTTTCAAAAAGAATACAATCCAGTTTACCAGCTGCCCTCATGCTGAATGCTGTTGATGTGCATCTGGATGTCTTTCTTGAGGACTGGAAATCTTTATTCCTAGTTTGAATCACAGGTCCACATGGTGAGAGATTAGAGAATCAGTTATAAAACCGCTCACTTTTTTTTTTTTTTTTTTTAGCCTGCATATCTTTGTTCACACACTTGAACTGAAAAGCCATCATTGGTGGTTTTTTTTTTTTCTTAAACTGTCTGTCGTGTCTTGCATAGTCAGATAGAACTGCATTCTGGCATATACTGATTCTCAGTAGCTGCAGAAATTACATTAGCAGAGATCTAGCTCCAGCACAAAGTTTCACACTACAGGAAACAAAGTTTCTCTCTCAAGATAAGTAGTTCAGGTGCTCTTTTGAAGCTTCTATACTGAAGCAGGTTCTATGAATTTTAATTGTCCAAGAATGAGAAACCTGATTAAATATTTTACTGACAGTATGGCTAGTGTTACATCCAGGAATGTATATTTTCAGCAGGCAAAGAAGGGAAAAAATGGACATACTGCTGCCTTTGGTATTGACATCAGTATAGTTATCACAAGGTAAAATAAGGCATTCTTGTATGGTTTCTTATTTGCACGGTATCTTTCCTCAGAAAGTTAAAGAGGCAGTAACTTCAGATTACAGTTCGTGGTTTTGGTTATCTAACCTTGACAGCTAGCTTATAACCACCGTGTAGCATAAAATGTGTACAAGATCAAAGACATACATTTATGCTAGATAAAGATCTGAGCACTTTACTGATAACCTCTAATTAAAAAAAACAGTTCAGGAAGAGAAGCAGGAGAGCAAGGTGTGCATGAACATGAATGCTGTTTGGAGTAATAATTTTTGTGTGCTTTTTATACTTTTTATTGTACTTCTCATGTAATTAAGAATTATCCCACACTCTAAATGGAAGAAAAAGCTGATCCTTTAAAATTTAAAATTACTATGTGTACAATCCTGAGGCTCAGAGGGATTGCTGATAGGAAGTAAAAGAAGGGGAAGCTTGTGCTATCGGAGTATTGTATCTCCCATATAGCAATGGGAGATATAGCAATTTGACCAACCTGATCTCTTCTCCCAGGCACTGTCAGTGCCATCTTGTACCTTGATAAGCCTTTTGAGCATAAATTACCTGTCTATGTGAATTCTAACAGTGAAGAAAACTACCAAGCTTGTAAGAATTTATGTGGCCTCTGTTGTTTGAGAGAAAATTTTAGGAGATCATGAAATATTCTGACCATAAAACCTGTGGAATGGACAGAAAGGTAAAAGATAAAATGCTGAAGGAAAGAAAAACACTTCTTCAGTGCTCTGGCACTTACATTAAACACAAGTGAAAAGGTCTTTTCTCCATCTGTAGAAGTTGCTTACCTTCCTCAAGTTGTGCTGTCAGAATAAGCAGATTAAAAATTATGAGACTGCCAAGTATTATGATAAAATGGGGATACAGACTTTATCTAACTGTTAAAGCTGACTGTTGATTTGACCTGGGGGTTGTGCCTTCTTTTATTAACTTTGACATAGAATCAAGTCTCCACCTTTCCTCTCTGTTTTGTTTGTGTTTTTTTTTTTTTTTAATTATTTTTTTTTCCTTTCATGTTTAATAATGAATATTTAAAGATAGTTCTGGTTTTTTGTTTCTTTTTTTTTTGGGGGGGTGCGG